>CM042010.1:114086261-114433761 GCA_023525715.1 Cichorium intybus
CGGGATCTTTAGTCCACATGACTGCACCCTAAGACTATTTCGAGGAGTTACGATGTGTCGGTGAGCCACACGCGCTCCATCGGAATGCCAACGAAATCCTTTAACCATTAAGTCCTTATTTTAAACTCTTTTCAAATTAACATTCACCCCAATCATTTTTTATTAAGTATTCCCAGCCAGGTCATATCCTGAATCTGACTTACTATGCTCTAAGCATTAAGTTATCAGGACATATTGATGACACTTTTGATCGATCCAAGAAGCTCGTGGGATTCGATCTAATCTTATTCCAAACCCTTTTGGAATCTTAGGATTACTATAATCCTTTTGTCATGACTTTCAATAACTATTTCCTTTCGGAGACTCTTTTCCATGCATCTTGAATCTTATCAAGATCATGCTTACTATGACCAGGTCTATACTGATGACATCATCTAACTGATATATGTCAATGGATTATGTGAGTATGTTGCACCTTTTATATCTCTCATGCCAACTCATCACACTTTGCAATGGCAGAAAACTCATTTCCTGAGCTATGCATCTTGAGTCTCATCAAGATCATCTTGGCTGAGTTTCGATCTATCTCATAGACGTTTGTAACCACCTGAGCATGCCATATCTTTATTAAGTGTTTCATAGTGATTCGTCTCTTAACACCAAGTCATTACACTTTGTAATGAAAAGAGACGTTTCCTAGGAACACACATATGGAGACAGCGACACTCCCACTGGCTTTGACACGGTTATAGACTATTCACAAAATCCAGAGCTTATGGCATATTTTGAAAATCCAAACCTTTCTGATATTTTAAGGGAAATCTTTCAGCCCTTTCTCAAAATCCAATCCTTTGGCATATTTTGAGAATCTGAATATCCTTTCTTGCGAGATGACCATGGCGTAATCCCAGGCCCACGTACCTTTATACTGGCATACTCTTTGTGAGACCCCATTAGTGTGCCGGTGATCCACACGCGCTCCACTAACGACTTACATTATGCAGTATCCTTTCAGATTTCATCTTCTATTGAGAGTGCTTCTCTCGGAGTCAATTACTTGACTCTGAGTATCGTCTCACTCAACCAGATGTTCTGAATGTACGTTTCTGTCCATGCTGCTCTCTTTTGATGATTCAATTACTCCCACTGGTTTTTAGACCAGGTGTAAAATTCAATCAAAATGCCACATAGACTGTATCTCGTCCCAAGGTTCTCTTAATTGGCAGCAACCGGGCTCACCAATGCTTCCAAGTAGTCGGATTGTAAATCAGTACCAACTATAGTGATTTACCACCAATCGGTATGTCACCCCGATCATAACTACTTATGATGGTGATCAGTACTACTGGTCAAGAGAAGATTATGTCAGTATTTAAAACAGAAATCTGATTTCTGCTCTAAGCCTAGTGATAACTAAAGGTTATTTCACTTGGCTAATCCTGAACTCATTCAGGACTGTCCCAACTCCCACTGTTTCCTTAGAACATGAGTTCTTTCTAAAAGAGCTCTTTCTCTTCCAGGTACAACGGGATAGCCAGTGAAATGACATTTCTGATTAGGTTCAGGCTAGTCATGAGGTTTGGACGAACACTACAAGGCCCTGGACTTTTAATGTACAAGTGGGATAATCCCAGCTTTACATTTCAAAAAGTGTCTATAAAATCTACTTAGTCGAAGGATGTGGTTGGAATATGGTTTATATGGTCTGACTGGTATAGTATTCAATTTATTGGAAACTAATTGGCAATGTATCTCATACATCGAGGATCGAACTGTTTCGACCAATGCTCCATCATTTTCCCTAAGACACATTATAACTATTAATGTTCTCGGAAGAAAATAACTGTGAAACATTTTCCCAGTTTATGTTGTCACTCAGGTCTGTGGATCTTGTACTTCCTTTGAAGACCTTAAACTGTTTAAGGTTTCAATCCAATCGCTTATTCTGATAAGCGAAGCCATATTCGTCATATGGAATGACAAATATTGCGAACTACAAACAATTGTGTTCTATTTGAAGATTCGAGCAACACACAACAACTGATGTGTTCGTTGCTCCTAATCTCAATCTCTTTTACATCTCTATGTAAACTTATGACTTTGTTAATTTTGTTCAAGACTTGCAAACTTCAGTTGACTCTAAGTCAACTGATTCCAAAATCCTTTCCTCTGGATCTTTGGGTGATTCATTTCCTGCCATTTGTGCTTTATAAAGAACTTAATCATCATCTGACTCTAAGGCGAATGATTCCAAAGTCCTGTCCAACTGGATCTTTGGTTGATTAATTTCTTTACACATTAAGAACTCAACTCATCAAGTGACTCTACGTCAAGTGATTCCAAGGTCCTGTCCAACTGGACCTTTGGTTGAATTGATTATTATGACATTTATCTTAACAATCATAAAAGGACACAATTCCTAAAATCCAAACACTTTGGATGCATTCAATATTCAAGTTATCATCAATCATGCATTCAACAGAATCATACAACATTTCAAGGATAATTTCAAACAACAGATGTTAAAAGAAATTAAACGACAATTTTATTAAAAAACAAAATCCTTGAACAATGTACAATGTCATACGCATCTGAAAAGCTAATAACAATATTTCAATATCTAACTAAACTTCAAAACTGCATGAGCCGGAAATCCAATCCAAATGTGCTCCTATGCGCCAAAGTCTCGTACCTTACTGATTCCCTGCATACAAACCAAAATGTTACTGTCACATTATGCATCAAGGAATTATGGAACAGGAGTTTTGAGGTTTTTTGTCACACCCTCAAACCGTATAGGCGGAATAGTTCAAGGGTGGATGACTTCATGAACAATATCATAACAAGGTTAAACAATAGTGAATTCCAAGCACACAACCATCATTTAATCAATTGCAAATGTTACAAAGTTTACTTGTTTCATGTTTCAAATACAATTGAAATGATATCAAAATAGACAAAAATGACGTCGTAACGTCACATCTTGTGGCGCTTGCATTACCTTATCAATTTCCTGAGAATACAAGTAATTTGAAAAGTGTCAACAATTAAGTTGGTGAGTTCATAAGATTTTTGCGTAAGAAATGTCCTTTGTTTGTAAGCGATAGTGTTGAAAACCAAGAAAATCCAATATTTTCTCATAAAAATATCCAAGTCTTTAAATCCCAAAGACTAAAATGTAATATGTAAACTGTAGTGTACTTTCTTTGAAATGTGTGTTTCCACGTAAACAATTTATAAAAATATTAAGTTGATTATTTTCCCATGTGAGATACCATATAACCATACTGTGACTAGTTGGCCTGCTGCGACGTTCTTCACCCGTCGGAATGTTAGACATTTGGACACCTCAGACCTGCCGGTCAAACTGTAGCTAGCAGCTCAGGTGCGGGGTTTGTCAAGCCCCGTATAGATCTATACTCAAATATCACGCTCTCTTACCGAGACTCTGGTTATAAAAGTTCAGGACTTATAGTAGGTACTTATAAAAGTACTGTGAACATTCATCTCACAAAAATGTATGTATTCCAATCAACTTATTTACGTACGATTTGTATATAAAAACTCTTGTAATCGTCCATTATCATTTTTCCCATGATAATATAGTAAAGTATAATAATTATATATTTTTATATAATTATTTTTGTCATGTTTAAATGTCATAATAACCTTTTGTTCATAAACTATTTCAATAATAGTCTATTTTTAGTAATTGCGTCGTAATAACCTTATTTTTACGAACGATAGCGAAATAACTTGTTCAAATATTATAAATATTATCTTTTGAGGTATTTCTCACAAAATAGTGTAATATATTGATTATAACCATTTTTGCTAGAAAATAGTGCCTTTATTTATAAAAACGTAGTTTTTACTAGTTTTCGTTTTTATAACGTTTTTACCCAAGATCTAGTATCTTTGTACACTTTATTTGTAGTTTTTGTAACTTTTACACAACTTCATATGTCAAAGTATTCATAATATAAGGATCTATTCATATTTCATGCCAAGTTCACCTTTATAACATTTTTGTCCAAGATCTAACATTTTTACACACTATAATTATAGTCTAGTAACTTTTATACAAACATATTATGTATCATTATGAACATCTTACAAAGATCTATCCATATTTCATGTCAAAGGTATTTTTACCCAAATACTAACTTTATGAACTTGTGTAAAACATCATATATAGCATTTAACATATATAACTTGAATAAAACAACATTTATAGTAAAGGAACTTGTATTCTCCCCCAAAAAGGTTTGAAAACATGAAAATGAGGGGTATGAACTCACCTTGAGTGGTAGATCTTAAGGTTTCTTGGTAGGAGGTGGAAGACTTTGGTTCTAGGACTCGGAGGACTCTTGGATAAAGCTATTATCCAATGGATTTTCGTGAGTATGTGTGTGTAAAATAGTAAATGAAAGTATTTAGAACTTAAATCACTAGATGATCATAACTTACCAAGGATACTTGCAAGATCTTTGAAGATGATGAAGTTTGGAGCTCAAAGACCCTTGGACAAAATCTAATATCCAATGGATATGGATGGATGTTAGTGTGTGTAAAAGGTGTAAACTTGTGTTATGTTGTCTAAAATCAAAAGATATGTGAAGCTTACCTCTTAAGCTTGTGAAATGAGCTTGAAAATGGAACTTGAAAATGGAGATGGTGATATGGGTTTGGAGCCGTGAGCAAGGAGGGAGAAGAGAGAAATGGGATTTGTGAAATGTGCTAGTTCCAAATGAATGCTATGTTTGGTTCTTGGAAGTATAAGCTTTGATTTTTCTAATTATAATATTATAGCCTTTTAAGGCCTAATATTATAAAACTAAAAAGAAAGATTTTGGTGTGATGGCATGTCCCCCATGGGGCTGCCGATTTGGGGAGGGGGGTGGGGTGGGGTGGGTTAGTTTTTATAAAAATAGCAATGTACTTATAAAAATGTGTGATTTTTTATAAAATAGTATGACGTTTTAGTGAAATTTCGTGAGATTTTGACGAAACGAAGTTCTAAATAATTATTTTGTATAAAAACATTGTCAAACATTTATCTTTATTGAATTATAACTCGTTGGGTGTCAGAATACGCGTTTAAGCGCAGTATTCTTCCGATTTCGCGATTTTTGACGTTTTACCGTAAATTGCATTTAGCTTTGGAATTAAATACTAGATACTATTACGTCATTTATCATATGAATTTTTATTTTATATTTGATGTTTAAGGCACCACATTTGGTATTTCGAGTCCAAACCCTGTGTACATCTATCCGTTCACAGCGATTTAATGGTTGTAACTTTCACATACGAACTCCGTTTTCGACGTTCTATATATCCACAGGTTCGTATTTACGAGTAGATCGTTTTATGAATATTATTATTCTCAAAATAATAATTGTACAATTATCGAATTTTCACGCTACAGTAGTCTACTGTCCGTATTTTCGACTTTTAACCGATAATTGTTTGATTTAGCATACGTAATACTTATAACATTAATAATTCCCTGCAAAAGTTATGGAAAATAACTTTTCAATATATAGATTAACGTATGCTTTGTTTGACTACAATTGACTTTTGTTGACCAAAATTTACAATTGTCACATTTTTAGATATACTTGAGCTTTCAAAAGATTTTGACCTTGGAGCGTCTTTCAATCTTTCCGCGACTGTATCCGATTCTGGGAATTCCCAACTTAAGACATATCCAGACGATCTGGATCGTTTCTTGCTGCGTCTTCCCACTGGACTTAATCCAGAAGTAGCTGAACCATTGGAGCTATGTCTGTCCAAAAGTGACTCGTATAAAGTCAACAGTGGACGCATTTCCATTAAGGTATTTTTCTGGTCTTCCCTTCTATACGTCTGAATGAACAGATCGTACTTACTGGTCAGTGAAGTGAGTAGAGTGTTAACACTCGACTCCTGACTCATAGAATAACCAAGTTTGTACAATTCGCCTATGTACGCTTCAATCTGAAGAACATGTGAATCGATGCTACTTCCTTCTTTTAATTTACACTCTGCAAGTCTTTTGAAGATCCTAGCTCGTTCCTCTTCAACCGGTTTTTGGAACTTTTCCTCAACCGATTGCATTAACTCATATGGCCCCAAGGATTCAAAATCATTGCGGAACTCGGGGTCAATAGTCAATAGCATGAGGTCACGAATCTTTTCGGATTCATCAACTAATAAGTCATGCTTATCATAAAGGCTTTTTATGATGACTTGTTTCGGTGGAACCGGGATCGGATACTCGGTGAGATGTAGCTTGCCAGCAATGCTGAGAGCCAGTCTCCAATTGCGAAGCCATTCCTTACAGTTGAGGCCAGTCAGCCTTTCCATATTTAGCAGGTGCTTTCTGATGCTCTCAGAAATGGGTGAAGGAGGAGAGGGTGGAGAATAGACACTTGATTTAGACATCTACAATAAACAGAATTTTATTTGTTTAATTAATCCTTTTAAATAATTACCCAATACATTATTTATTAAGGCTATGACCCAAAATGCCCCAACTATGGTGTGAAGAGGGATGCCGTAATCACAACATAATGGTCATTAAGGTAGATAATACACTTATCAATTTCATCTTATGAAATTTCTAGATCTGTTGAGACACATTGAACTATTCAATGGCATGTTTAGTCTCGGATGTGCCCCACTGTTTGTAACTGGGATGCCGATGATCACAAACCGGGTGTGAATAACCATGCAAATTCGCTCGGTACTCTCGAAGTCAATTGCCATCTCTAATTAACGTGTCGGTTAACCACACACGCTCCGTTAATAATGACAAAATCGAGAAACCCATTGCAAGTCTTTATGAACCCCTATTCGTGTGCCGATTAACCACACACGCTCCACCAATGTTTCACAAATTGCAATGTGTAATTTCATGGATTAGCACCAATTCACATTTTTAAACCTAAAGTAACTAGATTGGGATTTGTTTAAAGTTCTAGTACTTTCAATTATAGCATTATACTTTTCAGAGGCTTTAGCGGTTCTATCAAACCCGTTCGGCTAACAACACTCGACTGACCAGGAGAGCGGTGGGTAAGAGTGGATACCCATTAGACTAACATTTTATAGTCAGTCGCCTTATACCCTCTTTAGAGGACAGTTTTGTGAATGAGGCATACTAATGATAAGACTAACCAATTTTCTTATATATATTAAATTAACTTTTAATCATAAATACATATAAGATATATTTTAATCTTATTAAAATATTTTAGAATTAATTTTATTCTAATTTTCGCAAATTTATACTAATTTTTTGAAAACTTTAAATTGATTCTTTAAACTGATTTAATTGGTCCTTTAATTAATCAATTAATTAAACTAATTAAATCTAAGATAGATATTACCAAATTAATCAAATTAATTTTTCTATCAAGGCCCCTATGGTTCTCGAAAATTACAAGCCAAGCAAGAAGGGTTCAAGTTATTTTAATTAATCTCATTACCAAAAATAACAACATACTATTATGGCAAGTAAATCAAGCAATCAAGTGGGACCATTAGGGCATGGCGGCTAGGGTTAGGAAACCCTAGCCAAGCCGTCAACTTTCATGCCTCCCAAGGAGGAGTTTTCGCAAAACACCTTAAGGCAAGAATTAAGCATGCAGTTTATATCAATTTCACAAGAAAACAGTCTATGCTCTGATACCACTGAAGGGTTTCTATGCAAGCAATGAACACAAAAATTCCTATGGTTCACATGCAACCCTAAGATGATCTATGTTTTCTTCTATGAAGATAATAAACTAAAACCCTAAATGATACAATTCAGTTCTAAAGATTAATTAAGAAAAACCAACCTTTATCTTATGATCCTTCAAGCAAGCAGCAAAATAATCTTGCCTCAAATGCAAGTCACACCCAAGTGATGGAAGAATCAGTCCAGCAGAGTAACACGGAGAGAAGGGAGGTGTGGGATTTAGGGTGCCCAGGGGGTTCCTTATATAGCCTCCTAGGGTTACACCTGAAACCCTAGAAAGCCTCCAAATGGACAAGGCTTTTGGCCACTTGGACCAGACTCCCCAAAACCCTAATTAGGGTTTCGCCATCTCCTGGAGGAGCCTTCAGGGTGGCGCCAACTTGGCCCCTGATTTTACCTGGCCAATTATTCAACTATTGAATAATTGCCAATCAGTCCCTGCACCTTATATTAATTAATTTAATCACTAAATTAAATCCAATTAATTCTAGATTAAATATTAATTAATTATTATAGTTTCTAATTAATATATTAACACTTAAATATATTAATAAACCATATATTTATTTTCTATTGATTTATTATATAATTAATAAATCAACTATTCTCTCTACTGAACTATACATCTATCCTCCATCTATGAGGGCAACCCAAATGGACTTTGCTTTTATTCATAAGATAAATACAATTAGAAGTCATGGCTTAGACACCTAATCCAACAGAGATGTAGTCGACGAACGACCAGAGCTAATAAACTGTCGATGCTGGCAGAGATATGACGGACAACAAAGGGCAGCATGAGACAGGCAGGAAGATTCTCATGACGACGTCAATGATGCTAGTCGATTTCCCACTTGAATAAGTGAGACATTGAAATTGGGCTAATTCATTTCAACCACTTTAATTTAAATTGGATTGAGCTAATTTTCACATGACACATTTGAATTCAATTATGAATCTTTGAGTTTAGACTTTAATTTTGGAATTAAGAATTTTTAGGGATAGCCCAATTATTTTTCATAGTAGCACGAATATATAAGAAAAAAAAGTTCAAAGTTTTTTCTATTTCTGGGGAATATTTTAGGGATAGCACAGACTACCCCAAGCACCCAAATAAGTCTGTCGTTGAATCACACCCCTCTCTTTTCCCATTGAAAGTGTTGTGAGTTTGAATCAAGGGATGACTAGTAACCTCTTTGTGTTACCATACGAGTTTGACCTGGACTAGGTATGTTGCTAAACATGGGTTCATATGTTGCTTTATCAAAATCATCTAAAAGATGGATTGAATGAGGTTCTCAATTACCAAGATGATGATGATGATGATGATGATGATGATGATGATGATAATAATAATAATAATAATAATAAGGGATAATGACTTGGAAAGGTAACAAACTTTTGAAATTGTTCACATTTGGTCACTGAACTTATTTTTGTGCTTGATTTATCCATGAACTTTTTAAAATTGTTCACATTATACCATTATGACAGGTGATAGAAGGTTGATGCTGATTTGGAATCCTACGTGGCATCCTAGAAGACTTGGAAGGGTAACGAACTTCTAAAATTGTTCACATTTGGTCACTGAACTTATTTTTGTGCTTGATTTACCTATGAACTTTTTAAAATTGTTCATATTATACCCTTATGAGTGATGATAGAAGGTTTATGCTGATTCGACATCCGATGTGGCTTCAGAAAGCTGAGACATAAATAAGGGTCATTAGTCTTCAGTTGGGGTTCGTTTTGTTAGGGGTGTGCATGGGTCGAGTAGGTTCGGTTTCGCTTTTGTCAGTTTTTTTAGTTTTTCGGTTTCGGTTTTGCTCACCTCTAGTTTTTATGCCCTAATCTATATTGAACGGTAGTTCAATCTCTAAGTGTCTTCCTTTTTCTCAATCTTCTCTCAAGTTCACAAAGTCTTCTAGTATGGAATTATGGATTATATATCGTTGTAATTGTGATTTTCCTTTACAAATTCAATGCTTATCCACAAAGAAGAACCTAGGTAAGCGATTCTTAATGCGTGACAACTCATAGGTAAGTCCACTAAAAAAACCTCAACTAATATGAATTACCATAATTCGAACCTCAATCACAAAAAAGAACCCAGTGGACTTACCTATGAGTTTTCGTACACCAAGAATTGCCTACCTGAGTTCTTTTCCATGGTTGAGTCTTGAATATGTGAACAAAAACCACAACCACAACGATTATAATATGGAAATCCATACTAGAAGACTTGCAAACTTGAGAGAATGTTGAGGAAGAGAAAAACACTACAATATTGAATTATCGTTCACTATAGATTAGGGCATAAAAACTAGGGGTGAGCAAAACCGAAACCTAAAAACCGAAAAAAACTAACCAAAGCGAAATCGGACCGACCCGACTGATGCACACCCCTAACAAAACGAAGCCTAACTGAAGACTAATGGCGCTTATTTATGTCTCAGCTTTCTGATGCCACATCGGAAGCCGAATCAGCATAAACCTTCTATAAACGGTCATAAGGGTATAATATGAACAATTTTAAAAAGTTTATGGGTAAATCAAGTACAAAAATAAGTTTAGTGACCAAATGTGAACTATTTTAGAAGTTCGTTACCCTTCCAAGTCTTCTAGGATGCCACATAGGATTCCAAATCAGCATCAACCTTCTATCACCGGTCATAATGGTATGAAAAATTGTATTGGTTCCTAATTTTTGTTCCTAACTTTATTACTAACCATTTGAAAAGATGACAAGTGTAAAGTTTAATAAAATTAATAATATTTTAATCCATATGTCATCATTTCAAATGATTAGGAATAAAGTTAGGATCAAAAATTAGGAACCAATATAATTTCTCTAATGGTATTATGTGAACAATTTTAAAAAGTTTATGGGTAAATCAAGCACAAAAATAAGTTCGGTGACCTAATGTGAACAATTTCAAAAGTTTATTACCCTTACAAGTCATTATCCATAATAATAATAATGAATACGATATGTTTTTATTTTAAATGAAAGATATATTGCCTAAAATATATTGTTATGGAGTAAACCATATATAGAGAGTGGACAATAAAAAAAGCAAAGGAAAAAGGAAGAAGTAACATATGTGTAAGAAAGAGATCCATTGCTCCATGATCTGCGGTGATGGAGGGAGAATTTGTTTATGGATTAGTCTACTAGTCAAACATCGGTCGGAATGAAATTGAAATTCGCCCCAAATTCACATTCAAATTCCTATCAAAACCATTATTAAATTCACGCGTAAATCACTACCATCAACAAGTAGTAGCAGTCATGAAATCCGTGTACAAGTCATCGTCATCGATATATACAACATACAATTATTAACTTTAGTGTGAGAAAATTGTGCAGTTTCTAGAGAGAGAAAACCCCAACCTTTGTTCATTCCGTCGTCACCATTCGCCGGACAACCCCTCGTCATTCCTTTTCTACTAAACTCTCCGGTAAACTTTTTGTAGAATTGATTTCCTCCATTTCTTTTTTATTTTGAAATATGTTGGGTTTGGTTTTATTTGGGTTAGGTTTCGAACTTAGTCGGTGATGTTTAGAATTGAGCTCTTTATTTCATTTCTATTGTGTGTTCTAGGTTTTTGCTTATGCTGTTTCGCCATTTCTGAGCGATTGAGCTGAAAAGTGTGACTAGGGTTTACATTTTTTTTGATCGATTGGTTAGTGGTGGGGTTTTTGGAGGAGAATTGAAAAGAAATGGGGGATACCGAGGAAGGAAACAGTGATATGATCCAACGAGTACAATCTTCCTTCGGGACTTCATCATCGTCGCTTCCTAAACAACAACCACAAAAGCCTGCAACTTTTAATCAACTCGATATACCTCAGTTGAACACAGCACAGTTTCGTGGCCAAACTCGACAGTTTTCCCCAAATTACAACCTCGATAATAGCAATAAAAGAGTCGGAATCCCGCCGTCTCACCCACAGTTTCCTCCGGTCTCTCCTTACTCGCAGATTCCGGTAACTCAGAACTCCGGGAACGCTCATAAAATCGGGGCTTCACAGAGCTTCAATCATAGCAACCACAGCCCAGGGCCATCCCATTCGCGATCATTATCACAACCTTCTTTCTTCCCCCTCGATTCCCTCCCTCCTTTAAGCCCATCACCATATCGCGATTCCCCTTCAGCACGTTCTTCCGACCAGGTAATAAACGATGTTTCCATGGAAGACCGCGACGCAAACTCACACTCTTTACTACCTCCTTCTTCACCTTTCGCTCGAAGCAATTCCGGCAATTCCAATCGAACCGAGAGCCTTCCACCACGGAAAGCACACAGGCGTTCCAACAGCGACATCCCATTCGGATTCTCAACAATCTTACAATCCTCCCCGCCATTGATACCTCTAAGAACTCCCAACACTTTAGACAGGGTCACACCTTCAAACAATCAAGCGTCAAAACCAATCCAATTGGTCAAACGGGAATCAAGTTGGGAGAAAAACACCGGCGAGGGTAATGCAGAAGGAATGGGAGAGAGAAAATCCGAAGGGGAAGTTGTAGACGACTTGTTTTCTGCTTACATGAACCTTGAAAACCTCGACACATTAAACTCATCGGGAACAGATGATAAACAAGGTACTGAAAATCGTGAAGATTTGGATAGTAGAGCAAGTGGGACAAAAACAAACGGAGGTGATAGCAGTGATAATGAAGCTACAAGTAGCGTTAATGATAAAGGGATTAAAAGAAGTGCAGGTGGTGACATTGCACCAACAACAAGGCATTATAGAAGCGTTTCAATGGATAGTTTTATGGGGAGGATGAATTTTGGTGATGAATCGCCTAAGCTTCCTCCTTCCCCTGGAGGGCATATTAGTCAATTGTCACCGAATAATTCAATTGATTCAAATTCGAATACTTTTAGTTTGGAATTTGGGAATGGAGAGTTTACAGGGGCCGAGCTTAAGAAAATCATGGCTAATGAGAAACTTGCTGAGATCGCTTTATCTGATCCCAAACGAGCCAAAAGGTATTTAATTTTTGAGTTTTGAATTTTCTTATCAAATGCAAAAAACATTTTTATGGTACTTGAAAAATTACTTTTATGATTTTTTTTTCTAGAATCTTGGCCAATCGTCAGTCTGCAGCGCGATCAAAAGAACGAAAAATGCGTTACATAACAGAATTGGAACACAAAGTTCAAACTCTACAAACTGAAGCAACTACATTGTCTGCACAACTTACCTTATTACAGGTCAGCATTTCTCAAATTCTTCAAGTCAAACCTTACATTCAAAAATAGCATCGTACTTCCATTGATTTGTTTATTACAGCATCCTACTTTCACCTTCTCCTACTACATGCTACTTCGAAAAATCTTCCAAGAGTAAATTACGGTTTTGGTCCCTGTGGTTTACACCAAATTACAGTCTTGGTCCTAGTTTTGAAAATCTTTCACTTTTGGTCCCTCCCTTTGTTACCGTCTATGTAAACCATAGGGACCAATAGTGAAAGATTTGGAAACCATAGGGACCAAAAGTGAAAGATTTGGAAACTACATGGACCAAAACTGTAATTTTCTTTTTCGTTTTACCAAAATCGTTTCATTTTGTTAACTTTTTTTATTCACTACAGAGAGACTCGGCCGGACTCACAAGTCAAAACAACGAGCTAAAGTTCCGACTCCAAGCAATGGAACAACAAGCCCAACTTCGAGACGGTAAAAACGGAATTAAATTATTTTCTTTTCGTTTTTCTTTTTAAATATCATTTATCCAGACAAAACTTAACGCACGGTTTTATTTTGTTGATGATGTCAGCTTTGAACGAGGCGTTGACCGCGGAGGTACAACGTTTAAAAATCACAACTGCGGAATTAAACGGAGACAAATTTTCGCAACTGTCAATCAGCTCGCAAATGTACCAGTTACATCAACAACACATGCAACAACAACAACAACAAAACCAGCAACAATCGGAACAACAAAACGGTGGTGTGAATGCAATTGCAACCACTAAGCATGAGTCAAACCAATAGGTTTTTTGGGAGTACAGACGAAGGTGGGTGGGTTCTTTTAGCAACTTCTAATATATATATATATATATATATACAAGACCTAGTGGGTTTGATCGTGGGTTGAGCCTTTTTAGCCATTTGTTTATTATATATATTTATATTATATTATTACATATATATACGGTCACTTGTGTTTCGGAGCTTTTTATTTGTTCATGATCTTGGAAAAAATGTATGAGATTTGAATTTGTTTGTTCTTTTTTTGTTTATGATGAGGAGTTGGTTGAATTCTTTGAAGCTTTTTGTTTTAGATTTTCTTATTTCGCTTGTAATTTGGGAGGTAGGGATGCTTTTGAAAGGTTCGTTTTCTATGAAAGGATGAAAAAACTTTTTACGTAAATTAAACAAACGAGAGATCAAGTTTCTAGCTTTAAGAAAAAATATATGAATTAAAGAAAAGACTGGGGTGTTTGTTTTTTGTCAGTAATCGTGCAGATGGGTCTGCATGTAGACGTTAGCCTTTGCAGACTGTTTGTTTTTTAGAAGATCGCAGATCTAAAAACGTCTGCACTTTTCTTTTCGCAGATATGGATATGGACTGAAGTCTTTTTGCATCTTCTAACTTTAAAACTTTTATTTTAGAACAAAAAAATTCTACTAATAGTTTTAAGGTGTTTTTAGCATTTGGTGTGTGCAATTTAATATTTTTCAAAACTTATAACGGGATATTGTCAAAACAGTTTTATACAAATAAAAGCTACATTTGTCGGTTTACATAATATATCCTAAAAGTTGCAATTTTTATGTCATGGATAATCGGTTTGCATTTAACATATGTTAGGTGCAGTGTTGGAACTCTATTTGATAGTTTATTGTGTGATGTGATCCGGTTCAATTAACTTAGAATGTTCAGAAGGAATTTTTGTAAGAATTTGAATTGAAATCTTATAAAATTTGAAGTCGAACTTGATAAAATTTGAATGGCGGTTGTTGTAAAGAGGATATTTGTTTTTGGGATGATTGATTTTGGTTTGGTAAACTGTGCTAAATTGGTGGATGAATAAAAGGTGACATTATATGATTGTTGATTGATTATATATAATGATTGTTCCGTTAGGTGCACGTGAAGGAATAGTGTGCCCACGTGTGTTGATTGGATAATTGTCGTAGATGATTGGTTTGACTTTTGGTGATTGTTTGAGAAAGAATATATTTGAACAACTTTTGTGTTTACGTGTGGTAATCAATTTATTTGGAATCATTACCGGTTTGCCGAAAGACAATTTTGGCATCTAGAAAAAGATGGGTGGGGGTATGGGGTGTTCAAAGAGACGTAAATCACTGTATTTATACGGTATAGTATGTATTTTTAGTTTAGAATGTATCTTGTAAGCTACGATGACAAAACATATATGACATAACGGATATTATTAAATAGGATAATGTATAAAATGGTAACCATTATACATAATTTGTTTTTTAGTTCACTTATCTTTTAATTGTATTCAATAGGTAATTAAACTTTTTTCTATGTTCTTATTACACCGTAAAAGTGTATTTCAAGCAAATAATTATGTGAAATTCGATGTTATTATGGATGTAATGTCAGTGTCAGAATGGTCTAAATGAATAAATTATGCTATATTGAATGTTATAGTAGATAACACGTAGGATTCAATATCGGTTTATCCAGTTAAAATCTATTCTAATTGTGTAATAAGAAGACTAATAAATTTTAGTGATCTAATAAATACAATTAAAATATATGTGACATAAAAACCAAATTATGTATTATTGGCTGCCATTTTATTGACAATAATAGTCCTGAATGCTAAAACCCATAAATAAATCCACAAATCCACCAATTACTCATACATAGATATAAAATGAAAAAAATGCAAAAAAAAAAAAATACAAATTAATAAAATACATGTAATGAGATACAAAAATGAGTCTAAAAGCTAAGAAAATATCCATAAAAATGCATCTAACACTTGTATCTATTACCATAATTGATCTTGATATAAGAGATATATCTAAATAGTCTTAAATGTGTAAGACTATCTCCATTAGCAACCCAACTCAATCCATCTTTTTTATTAAAAAACTAATTTCTTACTCTTCCACCTACACAACCCAACCTAACTTCATTTTCACACCCATTAACATCTCAACCCAATCAAACTTTATATTAAAAATATATATAAAAAAACTATATCAATATTGGTCTCATTTTGAAGAGGAAAAAAAGTAGATATTTTAGTATATTTTATTTATTTATATCAAAGATATACTATAATTATAAATCAAGAATAGTTTTAGTATATTTTAAATGGTGAGCTGATTGGTGAACTGGGCCGTCCATGTGGCCTAAGCCACATATAATTTTTCGTTTTTTCTTTTCTTTTAATGGAAAAAGTGGTGAGCGGCTCGCTATAATGCATCGACGGGAGTGGTCTAAGAGTCATCTAGCAACATCACCATTTTGACTCTAGAATCATGAACCCTATTAGAATTGAGGGTCCATAATCGATTAATAAGTTGTTATACTTACTGAATTTACCCATAACATGTTGGAAAGACTTGTATGAAGCCTCGTGCTCTTTCCCTTTCATTCAATGTTTTCTTCATTCTTTTTACAACTCCATTATGTTGAGTTGTCTCTAGAACCATTTCAACATTCTAATTATTTTCTCAGCACAATAATTGATAAACTTCTGTTTTTGTACTCTCCCCTATTATCTAGCATCAAACACTTGATCTTCAAGTTTGTCACATTCTCTACAAAATGCCTCTTCCATTTTTAAAATGTATTAAAGACCTTAATTTATTTTTTCATAAGATAAACTCATATCTTTCATGTGGAATCGTCTATAAAGGTAATGTAATATCACGTCCATCCTATTGAAGAAATTGATATGGGGTTGTCACATCAGTATTAACACGGTCAAATTTCCTAGCCGTGGGTGACATTCTCAAATTCACAAATGTAACATTTTACTATTTTCCAAGAACAAATGGATCACAAAATCCGCAATTATACTATTTAGGTATATGAGTTCTAAATTTTGTAGCTTGCATCTTTATACCTTTCTCACTTAACTGCCCGGGTTTTGATTTACGAAATGTCAAGTTTATTCTCAATTCCAACATATGGCATCTTTCTCATTCTTGGATTAACCCCTTTTTTCTTGATTTCGATCTTCCTCTAACATTTCATCCAACTCTATCAAAATATTTGTCATTTCCATTTACACCCAACAAGTAAATTGGACACTCACTTAAGTTTCCCCATGAATATCCTATTTTAGGATAAATCATGAATCCCTTTAGAAAGTAAGCTATAGTTCCAGATGAACTACCAATTGTTCTAACCGCACCATATTAACTTCTGTGTAGTGAAGATAGTAACTTTAACACATGTATTTCATCATTGAAATTAATATTAACTGATACTAACCTAGAAAGAATCGGGTTAAATTATTTCACATGATCTGTCATCGACATGCTTTCTTTAGCATTCGTATTCACCAACTATTAAATCAATAAAACCTTATTTGTAACCTAGAATTTTTCATACTTATTGGAGAACACTTTAATTATTCCAAATGTTTTATTTTCATTAACGATATTATACGATACATGAAGGAATTGTCGATCCAATAGTGCCCGATCGGCGATCCTATCGTCTCATTAATTTTAGTTTTTGTTTAGATTAGGGTTTATGAAGATATTTCTGCAAGGGATTATTGAATAAACAATTTATAGATCAAAATAGCAACAAAAGTAAATATTAGTATTTTAAAATTTTAATCTCAAAAGTCATGGATCCAATTAGAACAAGTAGATCAACTAATCACAAGCATAAGATGTTTAGAATGCTACCTTAATGTTTGGATATTAGTTATCAAAAGTAGATAACTTCTAATGTTGATCTATACAGAGTAGAAACAGACAAATGCTAGACTTTCAATAGATCAACACCAAGCTATCCTTTTTTTTCTTCCCTGCCTTTGAGATCAATGTAAATCGAGAAAGGGGGAGTTGGCGGACCTAACATGTAGAAGGGGAGTGTTTTAGGATTTGCATGTTCTATGACAAACCAACAAAATAAGTCATTAGATGGTAAGAAAACATGATTCGTAAAAAAACCTCCCGAAAAAATGTCTCGATGATTCATAGTTTACCGAATCAAATATGGATTCATTTTTCGGATAATTTTAGTGAACAATCGGAAAATGAATCATTTAGTTGTTTTTCAGGATTTTTTTTATGAATCATGTTTTATGCACCATCTAATGATTAATTTTGTTGGTTCACCAAAAACATGCAAATGATGCACTTCATACTCTTCCTACCAAATTTTTCCTTCTTTTATATATATATATATATATATATATATATATATATATATATATATATATATATATATATATATATATATATATATATATATATATATATATATATATATATATATATATATATATATATATATATATATATATATATATATATATATATATGAATCATTTAGTTTTTTCTCTTTCTTTCAACTCTGAAACATATAAAATGTTTGTACTCCTTTCATTATTTTCAAGTCGGGAACACAAAACTACAACTTTTTTTTCTATTTCCTATCCAATTTTCTCTCTCCTTTTTTCTCTCCATTCTCTTATTTTATCGATAAGGGGGTGTTTGAGATTGCTTATTTAAAACAACTTATGTTTTTTATTAAAAGTGCTTCTTAGCTTATTCGGTGTCAAAACGGAGTTTTAAAAAAAGTGTTTGGTTTAGTTTATCCGACACCAAAACGAAATCAGTCAATAAATTGTTTTTTAGTGTTTGGCAAATGGTGCTTATGTGTGTAATACGGAAGTAACTTATCAAAAACTACTTAAATAAGTCAATAAATAAGAAAGAAGTAACTTATCAAAAACTACTTATTTAAGCAAATAAATGCTTATAAAACATTCTCATTCAAAAACTTAAAACTGCCTATTATCGATGTCAAACCGCAATAAATTAATAAACACGTCAAATAACAATCCCAAATACCCCTAAAACTCGGGAACATAATGTAAAGGACACATGCGTCTTGCCTTCTTTCCCTTGCCGGGTTCTTATGGGATACATAGTATAAATATTAATATTAGAGAAAACTGCAAAAATGGTCCCTGTGGTTTGTTGTTTTTTGTGGTTTTGGCCCAAACCTTTGCAATTTTGTATGGATGGTCCTTTTTCAAAGATTTCGTTGTGGATTCGGTCCCTGACCAACTTGAATTGGCTTTTTTACCCTTTTAATTTATTTTCACTTTTTGGTTTAACCCATTATATATTTTAATAATTAGAAAAAAATAAATAAAAACCCATTAACCCTACCTTACCCCACACCCTTTCTCTCCCGCCTCTCTCTCTCTCCAAAGCACTCGTCTGCACCGTCTCTCTCGTCGACGACAACCTTTACTTTTCCGATTGCATGCTCGGAGCAACCGAACAAAGCCCTCGTTTGTCACCCAAATCTAATTCAAACCCAGAAACTAACCTGCCCATATGCGATGTTCAAACCCCAAAATCATATCCGGAACAAACCCAAAAATTAAACCAAGAAACCTTGCCCTGATCATCGAACGAATTCTTGTGTGGTGGTTTTCTCAAATTGAATTCTTTCTGTTGTGCAAGTTGAGATGCTACACTATGGTCAAAGTAGTAGAGTACGACGATCATATCCTTGACCACCGTCCAGTTCTGATATGCTCCTGGAGACCACGCATTAGGGCTAAATAGACGCCGAGGGATTCCTTTTGGGACACTTGAAGCTGGTGTACAGGAAACACCTGTACAAACAAGGACCATAAGGGGAATCCCGTAATCTGTAATTACTAATTAGGCTTCTAATCCAACCTGCAAGAAGGGGGAAAAAGATGAAGATAACCTGAAATCAGTCTCGTCTTAGTTATTTCGCATACATACCAGAACCATATCTCCATGATCTGGATTTCCGACATTTTAATCCAGTCAAAGAAGTTAGGGTTTTCGGCGTCGGAGGTCCGGTGATGACCGTTGGTGGCGCAAGCAGTTGGTGGTTCTCATCCTTGTGTATAA
The DNA here is from genome assembly GCA_023525715.1 of Cichorium intybus. Taxonomy (NCBI): domain Eukaryota; kingdom Viridiplantae; phylum Streptophyta; class Magnoliopsida; order Asterales; family Asteraceae; genus Cichorium; species Cichorium intybus. The sequence continues at coordinate 114,106,087 of CM042010.1, forward strand.
ATAGACATCGGCTCAGGAGTAGTTCTGGCAGCCTAACCTTCATCTCTCTACAACTCCGACACCCACATCTTTCTCTCTCTCACTACAACTCCGACTCTCTCAGTCTTCGATTTGGATAGATGAAGCGAGAACGATGGATGGATGGGTACCGTATGGAAAAATTCCGACCGGTGAAGAAAAGGGTTTGAAGGGGGTGAGGCGGTGGTAATGAGAATCGATCCTCCCCCCACCGTTTACATCACTATGGAGAGAGAGAGAGATAGAATGAGAGAGAGGGAGTGGGGATTTGTTTTTATTTTTTATTTAATAAATCTGTTTGAAAATTAAAATTAATAAGAAAAAGAAATTAAAAGGGTAAAAAAGACAATTCAAATTGGTCAGGGACCGAATCCACAATGAAATCTTTGAAAAAGGACCATCCATACAAAATTGCAAAGGTTTGGGCCAAAACCACAAAAAACAACAAACCACAGGGACCATTTTTGCAGTTTTCTCTTAATATTATTATAAATTGGGGTCTCATTATGAAGAATTAAACTTAGGGGAACAAACTGCAAATATTATACACCTTACGACGTCGTCTCGCCGAGCATTTCACTTTCCGCGTTTTGTGGTACCACCACCACTCGCTCAACTATCAGTTACCAGAAAAACCCTAACAAACCCTTCGGTTATTTTACGTACGTAGAGCTACAGCACTTCGGCCGGCGATGGAAGCATCGGCGACGGAGCATTCAGTCGGAGAACCACCGAAGATTCCGATGGAGCCACCTCCACCGGCTCGAAAATCGGCGATTGAGATGTCAGCGGACGAGCTTGTGGCGAAATCTATTGTTCCGGTGAAGAAGGAATTTATGTGTCCTGCACCTAGCAGACTTACTTCTGATAACAATGGATCATCAGGCGACGCTGTTCCTGCCTCCACCACCGCCTCCGCACCTGTTAGTAAGGAGAAGAAATCGAAAAGACAGCTCAAGAGAGAACGGAATCAGGTATCTATCTGTGTTTATGTTGATCATTTAGAGTTAACAATGTCGTCTCCACGGGACTATTAGCTGTTCAAATGATTGGATGCTACTACTTAATTGCTCCTATCTGTTTGTTTTGGAGATGCAGAATTACGTTTGATTAGTTATGCACGTTTTATACTCAATTCTGAGGATTCGAATAGTTGTTTTTATGAGTTATTTTGTGTTCCGACCAGCAATTGCTTCACTTTATCTAATGAAAATAAATTCCGGCCAAGTTTTTGAAAAACTGGTTCCGACTTTCAAGTTTTAACTTTTGAGTTAGTTGAATAGTTTAATAATAATAGAAGAAATGTAATGGAAATCCACACACCAACTTCCATAGACAACCATTATCTGACTATACATGTCATTTTACTTGCAGGAAAAACAATCTACACGTAATCTCTGTCCCATGGTTGCCAAGACTGGAAAAACGGATTCATGTCCTTATAATGATAAGTGTCGTTTTAGCCATGATATAGAAGCATTTAAGGCTCAGGTAAAAAGTGATAACAATTCTATAGTCATTTTACTAGTTTTTTTGGGCACTAATTTGTATGCTACTTAAATGCAGAAACCTGCTGATATAGAGGGCAACTGCCCCTTTGAGGGTGATGAAGGTCCATGTCCTTATGGATTAGGTTGTAGATTTTTAGGTACACATAAAACTGATGATGTTGCTACTGGAACTCCAAATGTTCTTAAAAACTCTGAAATCAATGGACTGAAGAAAGATGTTCAAAAACTATTGTGGAAGAACAAAATGAAGTTCCCTAAGGCAGATGCTAATCTCAAAGTTCTTGGTCTTATGGTACGAGTGACTAACACCCTTCATAATGCAATAAATAACAACGTATTTTAATTTATTTGTCTATTATAGCATCCTACTCTAATTTCTTTCTATTTAAGCATCGTAACATTGTGATTTGATAATTTTGTTGTATTTTCATTTTTTCTAAGTAGGATGTTATGCTTTGAAAATTCTACCCAATTATAGCAATGAAAAATGCTTTGTATTTGGGTATTTTTTTTCAAGGTACAATATTTAATATGAAGAAATGAAAGTAGGCTGCTATAATAAACAAATCAATGAAAGTATGTTGCTATTTCTTGCATCTAACCGTTAAATAAGTATTGGTTATCATTTATTGCCATCAATTATTAATCACCTCTGAAACATATTAAATACAGGGCCCAACAAAATCGAAAAAGACACCTGGGGTTAAAAATGAAGAAGAAAATCAGAATGTCTCAAATGTTTCTCATGTCACAAATGAGAACAATTGTAGTGAAAAGGGTACCGACCCAATTATTCAAAACGAGTGCTCTCTAGAAGCTTCTGAGAATTCTTCAGACATTAATGGTGCTGATGATCCTAGACCCCCCAAAAGAGGAAAACCATTAACCGATCAAACTTGTGAAGTCATTGGAGAAATTAACGGTTAGTTGTTTACTTCTGTCTTCTCTTTAACCCCGTTTGTTAAACATGACAAAAGACGTAAATGCCCTTCAGTCCCGTACTCCTGTTGCAGGATTAGTTAAAAATTCTTCTTTTTGTATCTTGTGAGTTGTGACAGGTTCAAGTTTTGAGGTGATAGATCTTGATACAAGCGGGAAATTAGAATCACTTCCAACTGTTGACCAAATAGAAACCGATAAAAGCTTAAAGTTACACCCACGTGAAAAGAAGTTAATTGATTTCAGAGACAAGTTATATCTTGCACCTTTAACCACAGTTGGAAACCTTCCTTTTCGAAGGGTATGCAAAATATTAGGTGCAGATATAACCTGTGGCGAAATGGCCATGTGCACAAATCTTTTACAGGTTTGTTATCTTTTAGATAAATTATCTCATTCTTGTTGCATTAAGTAAAAAAGAAACAATATTTGAATGTGTATGAACAGGGTCAGGCTGCAGAATGGGCATTGTTAAGGCGCCATGTATCTGAAGATCTATTTGGAGTACAAATATGCGGGGCATTTCCCGATACGGTTGCTAAAGCTGCTGAACTTATTGAACAAGAATGTACGGTTGATTTCATTGATATTAACATGGGCTGTCCAATTGATCTTGTGGTCAATAAAGGTGCTGGATCTGCCCTTCTTTCGAAACCAATGCGGATGAAAAATGTTATACAAGCGGTTTCTAGCACAGTCGACATTCCAATTACTATAAAGGTGTCGTACACTTGTACCCATTAAGTCAAAAGAAACTACACCTTAATCTATTTCATCGTATTTAGAGGCTGTTTGATTTGCCTCTTACTGGTCCAGTAACAGGTTACGTCTGAGTGGGTCCGAGTCAGACCGTTTGATAACCCTAAAATTTACCTCTGACTGGGTCCGAGTCAGACCGTTTGATAACCCTAAAATTTACCTCTGACTGGGTCCGAGTCAGACCGTTTGATAACCCTAAAATTTACCTCTGACTGGGTCCGAGTCAGACTGTTTGATAACCCTAAACTTTACCTCTGACCGGGTCCGAGTCAGACCGTTTGATAACCCCAAAATTTACATCTGACTGGGTCCGACTCAGACCGATTGATAACCCCAAAAATTCACCTCTGACTGGGTCCGAGTCAGACTGTTTGATAACCCCAAAATTTACCTCTGACTAGTCCGAGTCAGACAGTTTGATAGCCCCAAAATTTACCTCTGACTCGGTTCTAAACCCTAAAATTTACCTCTTATCCGGTCAGCTTCAGGATGAGTGTGACTGGGTCAGATACTGGGTCAAGGGGTCAGATATCTGACCCAGTCAACTCTTACTCAATCAGCAAGTATCAAACAGTCCCTTACTTTTTCTTTTCCTGTATATGATAACTACAACTCCAGGCAAGAACAAGTTACTACGAGGGTAGAAGCCGGATCGATTCTGTAATAGCGGACATTGCGGAATGGGGAGCAAGCGCGGTCACCATACACGGTAGGTCCCGCCAGCAGCGTTACACCAAACAACCCGATTGGGATTACGTTTACGAATGTACGAAAAAGGCCCCTCGTAATTTGCAAGTTCTCGGAAATGGCGACATATGTTCGTTTTCGGACTGGATGACACATAAGTCCGCTTGCCCGGAACTTTCCTCTTGCATGATCGCTCGTGGCGCTTTAGTAAAGGTAGCTATTTCGTCTTATTTGTCACATGACTAGGCGCTGATTTGTCATGTTATGTATGGCTGCAGCCGTGGATTTTCACTGAAATTAAGGAGCAACGAGACTGGGACATAAGTTCGGGAGAACGGTTGGATATTTTTAGAGATTATGTGCGGTTTGGATTGCAACACTGGGGTTCTGACACAAAAGGTTAACGTGATAAATCATAGCAAACAAAGAAATTAACATAGGGCTAATTACGAAAAAAGCACTATATTTTACCAAAATTTCGGTTTAACCACCATTTTTAAAAGATTCGGAAAAAACAATCAATTTTTGGTAAAAAATTTCATCGAAGCCATTGTTACCGGTTCTTCAGGTCATAATGGTCGGGTTAATTTTTTTTCCAAAAACTGGTGGTTTTATTAGAACAAATGAAAAATTGATGGTTAAACCAGAAAAAATGAATAGTGTTTTTTTCGTAATTATATAAATTAACGTGTAAATATTTAGGGCTCATTATGAAAAAAACACTATATTTTGCCAAAATTTCGGTTTAACCACCAATTTCTAAGATTCGGAAAAAACCACAAGTTTTTGGTAAAAAGTTTAATCGAAGCCATTGTTACCGGCTTCTTCAGGTCATAATAGTGAGGTTAAATTTTTTCAAAAAATTGGTGGTTTTATAGAACAAATGAAAAATTGATGGTTAAATCAGAAAAGTGAGAAAACATAGTACTTTTTTCGTAATTTGCCAATTAAAGTACGTTGCTATTTTTAGAATTTAACGGTTTTGGATACACAGGTGTCGAGACAACAAGACATTTCTTATTGGAATGGCTTAGTTACACGTACCGGTATGTTCCGTATGGACTGTTGGAAGTCATCCCTCAAAAGCTTAACTGGCGTCCACCTGCTTACTTTGGTCGTGATGACCTGGAGACATTAATGGCTTCCGAATCTGCAGCCGATTGGGTACAATTTTCATTGCACAACTTACATGTACACTCGTCTTGGGATAATATAATAATTTTTTTTTTTTTTTGCAGATTAAAATCTCGGAGATGTTGCTTGGGAAGGTTCCGGATGGATTCACGTTTTCACCGAAACACAAATCGAACGCGTTCGACAAAGCTGAAAATGGCTGATTTTTTTCGTGTCGAATTTTTATGTTATAGCTTGAAATGTTATGCGGGTAAGGAAGGTTAGTTTTGTTGTATTGAACGTGAGAAAAGCAATGGTAAGAAATAATGACAAACCTACCCATTATGGCTTATGATTTGCTTCAAAATAATCATCAATTTTGGAAAATGTGTTTTAATCTAACACTTTTTTATTTTCTTGCCATGAAGCTTGTTTTTGCTAAGAAAATAGTTTTTGAAGGTTCACGCAACAAAAAGAGTTTAAAAATAATTGAGAAAAAAAGGCTTTATGTAATGATGTGAACAATTTTGCATTATGTAAAGTGTGCTTTCATAGTATGTAAATAAGGTTTTTGGAGTATATTTGAATTGTAATGTCTAGAGCGACCATCGATTATAATTCTAGAAATAGATAAGTGGACGGAGGTATGATTTGAGAAGGTTTTAATATTTTTTTAGTTGAGATCACGTACAAATTAGTTTCACACAAATAGTAAATTTCGTAGTGGATCATTGCAAATAGATAGTTATTTTTGGAAAAAGTCAAGGATAGCTATCTTTTGCGATCCGATTATAAGAATTTGTTAAAGCATTAGGAGTTTTTTCAAACAAAAGTAAGTCTAAAAAGCATTGTTTGGAGAAGTTCTTTCAAAAACGTCTAAAAAGTTTTTCAAAAGAAAGTCTATGAAAAAGAACTTGTTAATTAACCGACTTTTATCATAAGTTTTTTCAATATTTTGACGAGTTCCATAGGTTTTCAACCGATTCTAATTAGACATTTGATACAAACACCAATAAACTAATAAATCAAAAGTTAGTGGGTCCTACTAATAAGCAAATTGAGAAAACCTTTTTACGAAGATGATTTTTTTTTTTTTTTAAATTTTAAGTTCTTTTAAGAAAAAACTCTTTATTGTGTATGTTTTTAAACTATTTTTATTGGGGAAGTATCGCTAGCTTCATCACATTTTTAACAAAAATAAATTAATACGCAAATACAATGTTATAATTAGGATTTTTTTTTTTTATAATTATAAATGAATACAACACAACATAGAGAAATTGCTCCCGATCATTAACTGCATTTGTTTGCTCCTTCGTTGATGAATAAGTTGAATATCATACATCTACACATGTAACACATATAATTATTAATGAATAATAAATATAGTCATCCATGAATACAACACTATATATAATCATCAACAAATGAATATCATTTTTTAGAACGGCAAATCTAACACTATCTAATCTACTCCTAAACTACACCTTAAATTTCACATATATCTCTGACGAGACTTGAACCCTCAACCTTAAGAAGGGATGACAACACCTGATACCGTTGGACTAGAAGCCATTTGGTATGAATATCATATAATCATCAACGAATAACACGTATAATCATAAATGAATATAACTAAAAAAGCAATAGCATGTATTATGTTTGCTTTACTCATATAAGATTAGATAAAAACAAAGACAAACAAATGATTATAAAAAGAATAAGAAGAATTTTGAAACTTTTGTAAGTTTATCTAATGTAAGTGAAACTTTTGTATATTTTGAAACTTTTGTACAAACCTATATGAACCGAATAACATATTAAAAAAATTATTGTTTATGTAATTAAGTATATCCAAGAAAAACATTTTGACAAATAATCAAGTAAAGTTTGTTTGGTAAAAAAGGATGAAATTTATGTTTATGTATATCGAAGAAAAACATAAAGCATCAAGTGGGTCTATATGTAATTAATCAAAGCACTAAACCATTATAAATATCTTCAACGAGATGAAACAACTTTGGAATTGAAAACAAATTCGGATTTGTGCGGCAAGCGGCCAAGCGGGTGCTTGTTAATTCCAACATGTCAACATTCAACACTTACAAAAAAGAATAAGAAAAACTCAAAAAAATCCAACTCCTTGATTCTCTCCAACATCTCCTCGTCTTCTGTCAAAGAAGCATTTGTTTTTTTTTATAATCATTTTCCGCTTGCTGCATTTTACGCTATTTCAAACCTGCATCAAGATTTTTTTTTCATTTGACTGTGCTTATGCGTTCATTCTCCAACTACCAGACGTGGCTTAATGGAGGTGTGTGGAGGCGGAACCCTAATAGAGGGGAGAAAGAGAGAGATAAATTTCCTAATTTGTTAAATGAAGCATTTTTTTTTAATACATGCATTTGAAACTTCCATCTTTCAAATTCTCACTTAATATAATCAATCTATTAATTTAAATATTTTACCACATTAATTTGAGAATTTTTTCTTTATTCCCATTGCTTCACATACATATATGACCTCTTCTCTTTCTCTTATACGAGTATAATACAATCATTTGTTTTCATTATCCATCAAACTTGATCCTTCAAGTCTATTATTAATCAGTGATCATTTTACCATAAATATATTTTTTTATCACAAGTTTTAAAAGATTTTTACTATTTAGTTTCAACTCTAAAAAGTATTGAAACTCAAAAGTAAAAATTAAAATTACTTAAAACTTTTAAAAACTTGACTAGGTTGGAAGTTTATAGTATGTCGTTTTTAAAAAGTGACATCGGTGTAAATATTTTTCGATTCACCAATATGTATATGCGTAGAAATTTAGTTCCTTACTTAAAAACTTTTAAAAACTTGGCTAAGTTTAAAGTTTATAGTGTGTCATTTGTAAAAAGTGACACTGGTGTAAACATTTGTCCATTTACCAATATGTATATACATAGAAGTTTTATTAAAACTCAAAAATGAAGATGAATATTACTAAAATTTTTTTGAACTTTATATATAATCTAAACGTATAATATTAATCATACATTGTTATCATAATAGATATCAGGTTTTCATCCAAAACTCGAAAAAGTTATATAAAAACTTTTTTAAATTCAATTATAAATAGATAGTCAAACATTAAAACCTAGAAACATGCTATTAAAATCTATTGTTAATTAGTGGTCAATTTATCATAAAAAATATATTTTTATCTCAAAGTTTTAACAATTATCCTATTTCAAAATCATTGAAACTAAAAAGATGAATATTTAAAAGAGTTAAAAACTATTAAAATACCAATTGAGTTGCATGTTCATATTAAGTCGTTGCCACAGTTCGATGTGTGATGACAACTTTGTAAACATTTTATTTCGCTTTCATAAGATTTATGCACATCGAACTTTCAAACAGTAATCGTTCAAAGTTCAAACAAATATGTTTATATCTATAAATATTATAATAGATGTCATTTAATCAATATAGTTTAAGATAAATTTTTATCATGTACCACATTAATTTTAATTTATTAGAAAAAACAGATCGAAGTGGACATCGGTTAGGACCAGTCCAAATTTTACGAAAACGATCCTAAAACTAAAACCAAATGTTCATGGAATGTTGCAACCAATTCCTAATCTGATTACAATCAAGAATACAAAAGAACAAATATATGAGAGAAATGATTTTAACCTCTCTACTTATAGATATTTTCTTTCCCTTAAAATTTGTTTCTTAAGTTATGTGGGAAGAAATTTATATTAGTCTCTTTACTTAAAGATGTTTGATTTCTCTTCAATTGTGTTTTTTCAGCGATGTGGGATAAGAAAATGACACAAAATAACACATTATGAAGGAAATTTTGATCCCACATCGTCATGATAAGCCAACCCAAGAAGCTTTTTTATTCTATAAATAAAGGTCCCCCTCAAGTTAAAAAATTATATAAATCATTTGATATTTTTTTACTGTTGGAAATATTTTCAAATATTAAAGTTCAAGGAAATATATAGTTAAAGTTTTCTTATTTTTTTTAATGAAGTTGAGCTTTAAAAATTTAGCGAGTCAATCCAAGATGAGCTATGGATTCGTTCATCAAGTTGTACAAAATCGCATGCATTATGCTGAATAATGCAATTTTAAACTTTTATTTCTTATGTAATATTGATGATAAAAAACGACGATTTCTAATTTTCTTAGAAGTTATTCAATCAATATATACATCGTGTATTCAAACTATATCTATTTTTTTATAAATGAAGTCATCCAAATCAATGTGGTTCAAGATAAATGATTCATCTTTTACCACATCAATTTGATATTTTTTTTCCTTTATCACACATTGATTCACATACATATATATGACCTTTTCTCTTTATCTTATATAATATAATTCATTTGCTTCCATTATCCACCATAGAGAACACTATTAATTTAAATAAAATATTCGAAATTAAAACATGACAAAATACGCAATCTTTAAATTGATTTTAAAATAGATAAAAGTAAAATTAAATTAGAAATTATACAAAAATTCTATCCAAGCATGACCTGTTGGTAGACTATTAAAATCATGTGGTTTGAGATAACTCTTTATCTTAAACCATATTAATTTGGTTTTTATTTTGATGCATTGTATTTATTCATTAAAATTATTAAAATTCGTTGTTTTCCAAATTTATGACATGTGTATGTATTATCATATAGTTAAAAATAATGAAGAGATTTTTCTATATATATATATATATATATATATATATATATATATATATATATATATATATATATATATATATATATATATATATATATATATATATATATATATATATGTATTTTAATTTGGTATAAGAACAACATACATTTGTTTATATTCTAACTAATAAAAAGTTTTCATGCGCAACGTATCTAGAATATCCATTATACCCTTATTGGATTTTTAGTAATTGCATATAGATATCTTCATATTTATATATTTACATAAATGATGTAATCATATTAGCCATTGATATGCTAATTTAATTAGTTGAGATCTGTTCTCACGTTCTCAACCTTTTAAAAGTTCTCAATTTAACATATATATATATATATATATATATATATATATATATATATATATATATATATATATATATATATATATATATATATATATATATATATATATATATATATATATATATATATATATATATAGAGAGAGAGAGAGAGAGAGAGAGATAGGATATATTAAGAATGATAAACTGTGTATAACATTGTAACTTAACCATGTCCATTAAATCTAATCAATTAATAGGTTATAATAAATTAATGAAATTGAAAATTAATTCTAATTTATAAAAATGGATTCTCAAGGGTAAACAAGTAAAGGTGTGAGAATTTTAAAAGGCAGCACTATGCTTTTCGTATACCCGCTTAAAACCTCCCACGATTTCGACTACCGTATGTAGAAAAACCAGGAGTTCAAAAATCAAATCTTATCAGAGATTAGATTATAAGAATCATCAACAAAAATCGCATTTGATTCTCATATAATTGATTCATCCATTGAAGTGTTTCAAAGGATACACATTGCAAGCGACTAGGGATTTCAACCATTGCAGAGTCGATTCTGGAAAGAATGAAAAAGAAACGACGATCAAGCTCAAGATTGAGAAAAAATTGGAAGCCCAAGTTCCAAAATACATCTGTGACGACACTAAATTCGGACGAAGATAATGACTTCGTATCTCCTCCAGCGGGTATGAAATTCCCAATTTTCAAGAATGTGCATGTTATGGATATGACTCTGTATTTACCTTTATTAACTTGTTAACACAATAAATTTTGTTTAATTAAAATCAAGCATGAGTACAAATTTCATTTTAAATCTTATTATCAAAAAACTAGTTTTGTATCTTCCTTATCAGAAAATGACTCTGTATTTACCTTGATTACTTGTTACAACAAGAATATAGAATGTGTATCTTCTTGATTGGAGTACATTTAGGCAATAATGTGTCTGAGGTTAGTTTTGAATACAATGTTTGAACAATAACAACATACACAATTCTTTCAAAAAATGAGTTTTGTATACTACATATGTACAATGTATTAATAGATTACATTTTGACCATAATGTGTTTGTGTTTACTTTGTAATACAAAGCTTCAAATATTACAGCATACACCATTCTTTAAAAAAAAATAACATATGAAATTTTCAGTTTATTCTTAAAAGAATAAAATTTTCATATATTGTTATTTTCCAAACCATAATATTTTCCTTTATTATAATAACATGTGAAAGTATGTTGCTATTTCTTTCGTACCGCGTATTAGTGGATTACATTCTACCCAGAAAATGAATAAACATACACCATTCTTTCAAAAAATAGCATACACCATTCTTTAAAAAAAAAATAACATACACCATTCTTTCAAAAAAAAAATAACATATCAAAAGATATTCCAATTCTGAAAAGAATTTTTATATAATGTTAAAGAATGGTGTATGTTTTAACAAGAAAAGTATATTCATTAATAGATTACATTCTGGCAAGAACGTGTTTGTGTTTAGTTTTGAATACAATGTTTGAAAAGTTACAACATACACCATTTTTTTAATAAAAATTGTTTTGTATATCACATATCTACCATGTATTAATATATTACATTTTGAAAGTATCTTGCTATTTCTTATGTATCGTTATTTTGTAGATTACATTCTGGGCAGAATTTGTTTATGTTTGGTTTAGAATACATAGTTTCAAATGTTACAACATGCATAATTCTTTTTTAAAAAAGCAATTGAAAGTATATTGCTACTCTGAAAATGAAGTTTTTTAATATACGAAGTTTTTTTAATATACTGTGAAAGAATGGTATATGTTTTAACAAGAAAATTACAACAAATTAACTTAAGAATATGATGACAAGAAATTTAGTTTTCATTATGGTCTGCCTAGAATGAAAGTATTTGTACCAAAAAGTAACAAAAAACATATTATATACATAATAAAAAAAATATTATGTTAATAATGCACTTTTGCTACTGTATTAAAGTGCATCAATTTATATAAAAGAACAAATTCTGGATAGAATAGAAACATACAATACATAATTCATGAAGATTCCAATGCATTTCTATTCTAACCATAATATGTTCATTATCAAGGTGGGTTTCAAAGTTCGGTTTAAACAAACATTGTTATTTAGTTTTTATTTTGGTCAACATATAAAGTTATCATATACATATATTTTACTTGCCATGTAATATGACATAATACTCTTTTAATATTTCTTATTTACTTGAATTTATTTCTTTAATGTATCTAGGTACAAAATTACTTATCAAAGCATTGTAGAAATTAGAAGTGGAACAACATCAAACAAACAGAAAACTAAAGTCTTGTCCCTCGATGTTGTTGATATAGGGAGTCGAAGCACAACAAAAGGAAAAAACCAAAAAGGTATACAAAGTAGTAGGCAAGATAAAGAAATTAGATAAAAAAGAAAGTTCGAAAAAGCTCCATCTTATATGAAGTTAAATGGTAAAATGAGTGAAATTGAAGAGATAAAGAATAATGATAAGCAAAAAGAAAAATAAAGAAAGAAAGTTGAAACCGAATACAGTCCTGGTTTAAGGAGACTAAGTACAAGGGTGACTCCTGGGAAAATTTGTGAAGCAGTTTCAGGATTATCACCACAACAAAAGCAAGCGGTTGAGCAGATGAGATTAGGAACTTTATTGAGAATAGCTATTGATAGTTTATCGGGTTTTTTGGACTATTATTTAATCGACTCGTATGATGATGCCAGTGACAAATTAATATTACAGAATACAACTATATTGGTCACAAAAGAATTAATTCCTGAGATCATGGGATTCGAGCCATCTAGTATTGACTTCAACACACTACCTAGTTGTGATAAGAAAAATATGATATTAAGAGAATGGAAATCTCAGTTTCCAAGAAAAATTAGCAGTAAAGCATACCTACAGTTGATAAAGGACACACAAGAAGACACATTGATGTTTAGATTAAAATTTCTAACACTTTTCATCAACACGTTCATTGAGCCAATGCCAATGAGTACATGTCAAGTGAAAGTTGTAAATAAGTTAATTCTAGTAAATGACTACTCAACAATTGATTGGTGCAAGTATATGTTAGACAGTTTGTGTTGGATTAGGTGTCTAAGCCATGACTAATAATTTGTATTTACCTAATTAATAGTAGCAAAGTCCATTTGGGTTGCCCTCATAGCTGGAGGTTTGGTAGAAAGTTCGGTAGAGAGAAAGGTTGATTTATTATGTGATTAATAAATCAACAGGAATTAAATATATGGTTTGTTAATATGTTAAAGTGATAATATATTAATTAGAAACTATATTAATTAATTAGAAATTAATCTGGAATTAATTGGATTTAATTTGGTGATTGATTTAATTAATTAAAGGTGTAGGGACTGAAACTGTAATTATTCAATAGTTGAGTAAGTGACAGTTATAGTAAACCAAGTGACCACGAAATTATGTATGGGATAATACATAATTTCGATGATAATAAGTTAGGATAAATATATTTGAATTGTAAGATAAAGGCTTATCTTATTTGAATTCGAAAAGGTTTATCTCTAAAGTCTTATATGGTTATCGGTTGGATCCTATAAATAGGGAGCCCCATGCACACCATTTGGCACAACTTTTGACTCTATTTTCTCTCTAAATTTCGTGACCTACCTCTCTAGCTTGGGTGTGATCTCATTTGAGGCAGGACACTTGTGCTGCTTAGCTTACAAGAAACGACTAAAGGTTAGTTTTTCTGAATTTATTTCTTTAGCAATTTTCTTCTGGCCTTTTAGGAAATATTTATATGTTCAATAGTAGAAAACATAGATCCTCATAGGTTGCATGTGAACTTAGGGTTTTAGTTCATAGATTTGCATAAAACCTTTCAGTGGTATCAGAGCGTTTTGGTTGTTTTCTTGTTGAATTGCTATAATTGTTTTCCTAAAAATTAGGGTTTAAAGTTTATAAACACTAATTTAGCCAAATCGATTTTAGGGTTAGGGTTTTGGAAACCCTAGCCCCTCCCCTCTATGATTTTCAATTTTCTCCTTAGGGTTTTAGAAGGCTTTCTATTTTTGGTAACTTTAATTATTTAAATGGATAACCTTAAACTCATTATTTGTTAATTTCGAAAATTAGGGGGTTTAAGATAGGTTTAAATTAATTTGATTAATTTGTGATACCTATATAGTTTTTAATTAATTTAATTAATTGTTTAATTAAAAGATAATTAATGGTTTAATTTAATTTTAAATTTAATAGTTTTAAATTTCGAAAAATTAAAAGATAAAACTAGGAATATTTTAAAAGTCTAAAATATTTGGATTTAATTAATTTAATTAATTGCTTAATTAAAAGATGAATTAAATCATTTAAAGGTTTAATTTAATTTTAAATTTCCAATAAATTAAAAGATAAACCAGGAATATTTTAAAAGGTTTAAAATACATCTTATATATATTATAATTAAAAGTTAATATTATATGTATAAGATAATTGGTCAGTCAAATCAATAGTAGGCCTCATTCACGAAGCTAGTCTATAAGGAGGCTATAAGGAAACTGCCTATAAAATGGCGGTTGAATGGGTGTCCACTCTCACCCACCGCTCTCTTAATCAGTGGAGGGTCGTTAGCCGAATGGGTTTGATAGAACAACTTAATCTCATTAAAAGTATAATGTTATTAATGAAAGTACTAGAACAGTTTCATAAAATCCCAAATCTAGTTACTTCAGGAAAAATATGAAAAGATGCTAAACCATGAAATTGCACATTACACTTTATTAGACATTAGTGGAGTGTGTGTGGTTAACCGGCACACAAATAGGGGCTCATAAAGAGTGGTAATGGGTTTCTCATGATTTATCATTGTTGATGGAGCGTTTGTGGTTAATCGGCACATCAATTAGAGATGATAAATGACATTGAGGTTACCAAGCTAATTTGCATGGTTATTCACATCTAGTTTGTGATCCTCGGCATCCCAGTCACAAACAGTAGAGCATATCCGAGATTAAACATGTCATTGAACAGTTCAATGAATCTCACAGATCTAGGAATTTCATAAGACTGAAATTGATAAATGTTTATCTACCTTAATAACCACTGTGTTGTGATTACGGCATCCCTCTTCACAGCATAGTTGGGGTATTTTGGATCCTAGCCTTGTTAAATAATATATTGGGTAATTGTTTAAAAGGATTAAAATTAAACTAATAAATTCAAATTTTATATATGTCTGAAGAAAGTGTCATTCTCCTCCTACTTCTCCTTCACCCATTTCTGAGAGTTTCAGAAAGCACCTATTACATATGGTAAGGCGGACTGGCCTGAACTATGTGGTATGGCTTCACAAATAGAGAATGGTTCTTAGTTTTGCTGGCAAGTCATATCTTATTAAGTGTCCACTCCCCAAGCATGTCATCACACAACAGCTTGTAATGAGCATAACCCCTTGACCATTAAGTCCAAGGAAGTTCGTTGCCTCATGCTATTGATCATTGACCCCAAGTTCTGCAGGGATTTAG
Source organism: Cichorium intybus (assembly GCA_023525715.1). NCBI lineage: Eukaryota > Viridiplantae > Streptophyta > Magnoliopsida > Asterales > Asteraceae > Cichorium > Cichorium intybus. The sequence continues at coordinate 114,121,685 of CM042010.1, forward strand.
AATTCCTGGGGTCAGATAAGTTAGCACAACTAGTTGAGGAAAGGTTCTGAGAACCTGTTGAAAAGGGACGAACTAAGTTTTTCAAAAGGCTTGAAGTATGCATGAAGTAACACTAGTTCACATGTTCTCAAGATATAGAGACACATAGGTGAACTGTATAAATTTGGTCACCCTTTAATCGGGAGTTAAGCATTAACTCGACTCGCTGGTTTGTTCACCCAGATGGATAGGAAGGGTAGCCAGATAAGACAATCATGGAAATGTATTCAATGTCGACTCTGTATGAGTCGTTCATGGAGAAGCATAGTTCCATTGATTCAGCTACTTCAGGATTGAGTCCAGTAATAAGGCACATCAAGAAATGATCCAGATCGTCTGGACTAGCTCTTCGATGTATCAAACTGGGAATCCACAAGGTGGGACACAGTCACAGAAAGATTGGAAAAATGCTCCAAAGCCGGATGGTTTGGAAACTCAGGAATATCTTAAAACTCAAAACTCCTGATACTTAATTCCTTGATACAGGATGTGCTTATCACATTTGCTATGTATGCATAGACTCGGTAGGATACGAGATTTTGTTGCAAAGGAGCACATTCGGATTGGATCTGAAGCTCATGCAGTTTTGGAGTTTAGCTAGATACTATGACCTTGTTATTAGCTTATTAGATGCGTGCGACATTACCTGTCATATAGTACATTGCTCAAGGATATTTTGGTTTTATAAAATGTTGATTTTCTTTTAATACATATTTGTTTAAATTATCCTTGAAATGTTGTATGAGTATGTTAATTGCATGAATGGCAATAACTTGAATGTTGATACATCCAAAATGTTTGGATTCATGAATTGTGTATTCTATGATTGTTAAAGTAACTTTATAAGGATCAATTCAACCAAAGGTCCAGTTGGACAGGACTTTGTAATCATTTGACTTAGAGTCACATGATGAATTGAGTTCTTAATAAAATCATTTGTGGCAAGAAATGAATCACCCAAGGATCCAGTGGATAGGATTTTGGAATCAGTTGACTTAGAGTCAGGTGATGATTGCATATCTTGAAAAAAATTAACAAGTCATAAATTTACATAGAGATGTAAAAGATATTAAGATTTTGAGCAACGGACACATAAGTTACTGTGTATTGCTCGAATCTTCGAACACCACACAATCAGTTATACTTCATGATATTTGCCAATTAGTATGACAGATATGGCTTCGCTTATCAGAATAAGTGATTGATTGAAACCTTGAAATGTTCAAGGATTTCAAAGGAAGTATAAGATCAACTGAACCTAAGTGACAACATAACTAAGAAAATGTTTCACAATTTATCCTCTTCCACGAACATTAACGGTTATAATGTGTCTTAGGGAAGATGATGGAGCATTGGTCGAAATAGTTCGATCCTTGATGTATAAGATACATTTCCGATTAATATTTCAATGAATTAAATATTCAACCAGTCAGACCGCCGAAACCATATTCCGACCATATCTTAGACTAAGTAGGTTATGCCGACACTGTCTGAAATGTCAAGTTGGGATCATCCCACTAGTACATAGAAAGTCCAGGGTCATGTAGCATTCGCCTGAATCTCATGACAAGCCTGAAACTGATCAGCGATGTCGTTTCATTGGCCATCCCGGTTATCCTTTGAAAGAAGAGTCCTTTTAGAAAGAGCTCATGTTCTAAGGAAACAGTGGGAGTAAGAATAATCCTGAAGGAGTTCAAGGATTAGCCAAGTGAAAGAACCTTTAGTCACCACTGGGCCTTGACCAGGAATCGGATTCGTGTTAAACCTGACATACCCTCTCTTCGTTTGACCTGTAGTTTTGGTCACCGCCATAAGAAGTTATGATCTGGGTGACATACCGATTAGTGGTAAAACACTAAAGATGGTACGGATAAGTAATCCGACTACTAGGAAGCATTGGTGAGCCCGGTTGCTGCCAAATAAGAGAACCTTAGCGCGAGACACAGTCTATGTGACAGTTTGATTGATTTTACAACTAGTCTAGGAACCGGTGGGAGTAATTGAATCATCAAAAGAATGGAACATAGAAATGTACTTGCAGAACATCTGGTTGAATGAGTCATCACCTGGGGTCAAGCAATTGATTCCGAGAGAGGCACTCTCAATAGAAGATGAAATCCTAAAGAATTCTGCGTGGCATAGTGTGAGTCGTTAGTGGAGCGTGTGTGGTTTACCGACACACTAATAGGGACTCACATAGAGCATGCCATTACAAAAGGTACATGGCCCCGGGATTCGTCCCATGGGCATCTCACAAGAAAGGATATTCGGATTCTCAAAATAGGCCAAAAGGTTTGGATTTTGTGAATAGCCTAGAAGATTTCCTTTAATATGTCGGAAATGTTTGGATTTTGGTTTCGCAAAATGTGCCAAAAGTTCTGGATTTTGTGAATAATCCGAAAAAGTCATATAACCGTATCAAAGCCAGTGGGAGTATCATTGTTATCTGCTATCACATGTATGTGGGTTACATACTGGTTCTAGGAAACGTCTCTTATCATTACAAAGTGTAATGACTTGGTGTTAAGAAACGGTTCGCTATGAAAGACTTTAAGAGATACAACATACTTAGGTAGTAGTGAACATATATTAGATAGATTGAAATTATGCCAATATGATATTGATAAGATTCAAGATGCATAAACCGAGGAAAAGAGTTTCCCATCATTACAAAGCGTGATGACTTGGCATGAAAGAAATAAAGAAGGTGCAACATACTCACATAATTCACAGACATCTATCAGATAGATGAAATTGACAGTATAGACTTAGCCATTGAGAATATGGTCTTGATGAGGTTCAAGATGCATAAGAAAGAGTCTCCGAAAGGAAATGGTTTCCGGAAGTCATGACACAAGGATTATTAGTAATCTTTGGATTCCGAAAGGGTTTGGGATGAGATTACATCAGGTTCCACGAGATTCATGGACCGATCACAAGTGTTATGAACATATCCTTATGACTTGATACTTAGAGCATAGTAAGTTGGATTCAGGATATGACATGGCTGAAAATACTAAATGGATTTTGAACACGCGTGAGAAATCATTGTGTAATGATTAGGGTGAATGTTTTGAAAGGAGTTTCAAATCAGTAATTGTTTACACCAGGACGTGGTGCTGTAGGACTTCATGGTTAAAGAGTTTCGTTGGTTTTTGATGGAGCGCGCGTGGTTCACCGACACATCATGATGCCTCGAAATAGTCTTAGGGTGTAGTCATGTAGACTAAAGACCCCGAGAACCATGGGCAGTCACAGTACACATCACCGGAATGGAGTTGTGAGAGAGAAAGACAGAATGACAAATTGAGATATTATTGGAAGAGTATCCAATTGGATTTCAATAAAGTGTATACATGTTAGACACTTGGATACATAGAAAGAGTGAAAAGGTCATTGAGTTAAAATAGACATAGATATAAAAGGCTTGAATTGAAAGTTTAAAAGAGAATAAGAAACCAATAATAGTTATGATAAATCCGACTTGGTGATTACCTCGTGGAGACTTGGTAATAAGCAGGAGTAGCTGCCAGTCAGATTTTATGTTTCGCTTTCGCATGTTTTACTTCCTGAATAATTGGATTATTCAAATATCCACAATCGCTCATACTTTTAGGGAGTAAGTATGAAGGAAGACTGTCATGAATTGGTTTGTAGATTGTCTAAGGAGTTAGACATAGCAATAAGATTGCTGCAACGTTCATGAGTACTTGGAAATGGAGATTTGAGTATTGGATAAACCCACGCTCAATACATTGCTTCATGGATTACATCACGAGCAATGTTGAGACGATAATATCTTATGGTCTTGAAGTGGAGATATATGAGTTATAAATTTACGAGGCGGTTGTTCATTGATAGTACGAAAACGCATCGGTAACTCGGTGTTATAAAACGTGCTGTTGTGAATGATTTGTCTGGTAAAAGATATATGCATATGAGTCGAAGCTTATTCGTCCCTTAACCCTGACGGAAAACAGATATCTGTAAGCCTCTCGATGATTTTGAAGTTGACTAAAGTGCAAGCCAGCCAGGACTCAATTGATATGTTCAATTAGAAGTCTTATGTCATATGCAAAATCGGAAATCGGGAAACAGTGTGTCAGACAGAGATTGATCTCAATCCATGTCTCATGTCTGAAAATATCTTGTTGGACGGAGGATCATCTGATCACTTATCTATGGACAGAACTGACTAGGTCAAAGTTCGGCAGCAGTTTCTAGGAAGCTACAGTTTGCTGATTAATTAGAGGTTAAATTGGTAATTATAGTCATAGAGTGGGAGACTGTTGGATTAGGTGTCTAAGCCATGACTAATAATTTGTATTTACCTAATTAATAGTAGCAAAGTCCATTTGGGTTGCCCTCATAGCTGGAGGTTTGGTAGAAAGTTCGGTAGAGAGAAATGTTGATTTATTATGTGATTAATAAATCAACAGGAATTAAATATATGGTTTGTTAATATATTAGAGTGATAATATATTAATTAGAAACTATATTAATTAATTAGAAATTAATCTGGAATTAATTGGATTTAATTTGGTGATTGGTTTAATTAATTAAAGGTGTAGGGACTGAAACTGTAATTATTCAATAGTTGAGTAAGTGACAGTTATAGTAAACCAAGTGACCACGAAATTATGTATGTGATAATACATAATTTCGACGATAATAAGTTAGGATAAATAGATTTGAATTGTAAGATAAAGCATTATCTTATTTGAATTCGAAAAGGTTTATCTCTAAAGGCTTATCTGGTTATCGGTTGGATCCTATAAATAGGGAGCCCCATGCACACCATTTGGCACAACTTTTGACTCTATTTTCTCTCTAAATTTCGTGACCTACCTCTCTAGCTTGGGTGTGATCTCATTTGAGGCAGGAGACTTGTGCTGCTTAGCTTGCAAGAAACGACTAAAGGTTAGTTTTTCTGAATTTATTTCTTTAGCAATTTTCTTCTGGCCTTTTAGGAAATATTTATATGTTCAATAGTAGAAAACATAGATCCTCATAGGTTGCATGTGAACTTAGGGTTTTAGTTCATAGATTTGCATAAAACCTTTCAGTTTGTACACAAGAAAAGGAAAATGGAAAAAAGACGACAAAACATCATACTACACTATCACACTTCTGTTGGTAAGAAAATCACAAATGTTACATTATCTTCAAGAATATTATTAACATGTTAATAATTGTTTTCAGTTGATTTATGTCTATAGCATGACATATGAAACAATAAAAATGAATAAACGACCATCGTTTATTGTCAACGTAAAAAGCAAAGACTTGTTAAAAGTTGAAAGCTTCGAAATTAATTCAAGAGGGTTTGGGAAAAGGCAATCTGATTTAAGAGATGAGGATTATGTTAGCGAACATGATATGGATATGGATGAATTGGTAAAACTTTTTGTGGATGAATAGGTAATGGTTTATTCATTTAATAAAAAAAAATTCTTAACTGATTTACAAATTACGATTAATATAAAATAAAGAATGTGTATGTAAGTTGTTTTTTCATTCTAAACAAATTCTTAACATAATCTGTTTTACAAATAGGAATTCCAATATATCATTGTAAAACAAATTCTTAACAGGTTATGAGCAAATTGTTAAAATAATAAAATTGTGAAATAGATTCTTAACTAGAATATGTAATCATGGTCTTTAATTTAAGTATTGTATATAAGAAAGCATTGTGGTTATCTTTAAAACATTATTTTGTAAAAAAATATTTTTAGTCATTCTCAACAGAATAATTAACTGTTTACCGTTACATGTTTTTGTGCAATTGTGGATATTGGATTCAATAAGATCTTGAAAGAGAAAGAAAACATAGAGAAGGAATTGTCTGCAGGGTTGGCTAAATTCCCAGATAGTGAAATGTTGAATTCTTGGAGAAATAAAATAAGAAAAAGCTTTTATGCTGAGACAAATATTGAAGACTGAAGACATACATTTTGATGAAAGAGAGAATGAAACTTGGAATGACTTAAATTATGAAAGTCCAAAAAACGATGAAAAAATGAAGATGTTGAAGAATATAATGAACAGGCTGATGCTTATAAAACGCCTATTCAAGCTGAAAATGAAAACATAGTTGATACATCGGGAATGTCATCTTCACAATTCTTTGTGCTTCCCAGAGTTGCTGAGGAAGTGATAGAACTCATGGATGTCACAACAGATGAAAAAGTTTAAAGGAAAAGGGGAAAGAGGTGGAAACAAAATAATTGAAACATTATGTTAGACGTAAAAGGAAAGTGACAAGTACTCTACGGTCACCATATAATTCGAGAGTTGTTTCAATATCATCGAAAGTTAAATTTGATGAGAAAAACTTTTGCGACTCGGTTTTTGTTTCCACAAGAGATGATGAGTAAGTTATTATTTATTAGTATATAGTAGATTTTACAAATATATTTAAATTACTTATATGTATCTTTACTAAAATAAAGAACACAAAAATTAGTAAAGATACATATAAATAATTTAAATAAAATTATAAAATCTACTATATACTAATACACTATAAGTTACTCATCATCTCTTGTGGAAACAAAAACTGAGTCGCAAAAGTTTTTCTCATCAAATTTAACTTTCGATGATATTGAAACAACTCGCGAAACATATGGTGATCGTAGAATACTTGTCACTTTCCTTTTACGTCTAACATAATGTTTCAATTCTTTCGTTTCCACCTCTTCCCCCTTTTCCATTAAACTTTTTTCACATTTTATGATATCTATGAGTTCTATCACTTCCTCAGCAACTCCAGGAAGCACAAAGAATTATGAAGATGACGTTCCAGATGTATCAACTATCTTTTCATTTTCAGCTTGAATAAGCGTTTTATAAGCATCAGCCTGTTCATTCCCTTCTTCAACATCTTCATTTTTTTCATCCTTTTTTGGACTTTCATATGTTAAGTCATTCCATGTTTCATAAGAATTTATGTCTTCACTATATGTGTCGGCATAAAAGATTTTTGTTATGTTATCTCTTCAAGAATCAACATTTCACTATGTAGGAATTTAGCCAACCCTGCAGATAATTCATTCTCTATGTTTTCGTTCTCTTTCAAGATCTTATTGAATCTAATATCCACAATTGCACAAAAACATGTAACGGTAAACAGTTAACTATTCTCTTGAGAATGACTAAAAATACTTTTTTACAAAATAATGTTTTAAAGATAACCACAATGCTTTCTTATATACAATACTTAAATTGAAGACCATGATTACATATTTTGTTAAGAATCTATTTTACAATTTTATTATTTTAACAATTTGTTCATAACCTGTTAAGAATTTGTTTTACAATATTATATTGGAAATCCTTTTTGTAAAACGGATTCTGTTAAGAATTTGTTTAAAATGACAAAAAAATACATACATATATTCTTTATTTTATATTAATCGTAATTTGTAAATCAGTTAAGAAAGTTTGTATTAAATGAATAAACCATTACCTCTTCATCCACAAAATCTTTTACCAATTCATCCATATACATATCATGTTCACTAACATAATCATCATCTCTTAAATCAGATTGCCTTTTCTTAAACCCTCCCGAATTACTTTCGAAGCTTTCAACCTTTAACAAGTCTTTGCTTTTTTACATTGACAATAAACGATGGTTGTTTCTTCATCTTTATTGTTTCATATTCCTGCTATAGACATAAATCAACTGGAAAAAATTATTAACACATTAATAATATTCTTGAAGATAATGTAACATTTGTGATTTTCTTACCAACATAAGTGTGATAGTGTAGTATGATGTTTTGTTGTCTTTTTTCCATTTTCCCTTTCTTGTGCACAAACTGTCTAACATATACCTGCACCAATCAATTGTTGAGTAGTCATTTACTAGAATTAACTTATTTACAACTTTTACTTGACATGTACTCATTGGCATCGACTCAATGAACGTATTGACGAAAAGTGTTAGAAATTTTAATCTAAATATCAATGTGTCTTCTTGTGTGTCCTCTATATCAACTATATGTATGCTTTACTACTGAATTTTTTTTTTTTTTGGAAACTGAGATTTCCATTATCTTAATATCATATTTTTTTATCACGGCTAGGTAGTGTGTTGAAGTCAACACCAGATGGCTCGAATCCCATGATCTCATAAATTAATTATTTTGTGACCAATATAGTTGTATTCTGCAATATTAATCTGTCACTCACTGGTATCATCATACGAGTCGATTAAATAATAGTTCAAAAAACCCGATAAACTATCAATAACTATTCTCAATAAAGTTCCTAATCTCATCTGCTCAATCGCTTGCTTTTGCTGTGGTGATAATTCTGAAACTGCTTCACAAATTTTCGCAGGAGTCATTCTTGTACTCGGTCTCCTTAAACCAGGACCGTATTCGGTTTCAACTTTCTTTCTTTTCTCTTTTTGCTTATCATTATTCTTTGTCTCTTCAATTTCACTCATTTTACCCTTTAACTTTATATAAGCCAGAGCTTTTTTGAACTTTCTTTTTGATCTAATTTCTTTATCTTGCCTACTTGTATACCCTTTTGCTTTTTTCCTTTTGTTGTGCTTCAACTCCCTATATCTACAACATCAAGAGACAAGACTTTACTTTTCTATTTGTTTGATGTTGTTCCACTTCTAATTTCTACAACGCTTTGATTAAGTAATTTTCTACCTGGATACATTAAAGAAATAAATTCAAGTAAATAAGCAATACTAAAACAATATTTTCTCATATTAAATGGCAAGTACAATATCTATATATGATAACTTTATATGCTCACCAGAATAACAAAAACTACATAACAATGTTTGTTTAAACCGAACTTTGAAACTCACATCGAAAACAAACATATTCTAAATAGAACAGAAATGTATTAGAATCTTCATAAACATGTAACACATGGAACAAATCGAAAATTCTCAAATTTACGTCAAAAAAAAAAACCTCGAATAATACGCCCTAATTACTACAAGAAAACATCCCACACCAAATTCATCAATTTGCCCTTCATTTCGCCTGCATTTTCAACCCTAACATCTTGTTAAGAGCACCAACATAAGCCCTCACACTTGAGATCACAATATCCATCGATGCCCCTGTTCCACTATCAACAAAACCAAAATATATATTTCATACCATTACATATTTAACAAATTCCAAAAATAACAACATACTTTCATTTATTAGTTATCATAACATACAGCCATCCACTTTCATTTCTTTTCATTACAACAAGTTTCTTCAATTTATTTCTTTTATAAAATCCACCCAATTACAGCATTGTTATAATTTATAGATTTTCAAAGTACGTTGCTATTTTTAGTAAGCATACCTATATGAGCGAACAATCTTTTCTCCAGAAGAATGAGTTGTAGTTTGATCACATTCTGCATTAATTACAACACGTGTGCTTGCTATAGCATCAATGCCAGCTGTCACTGCTGACATGGAGTACTCCAGGAGTTTTACAGGTGCCTGTAAAAAGTTTTTAAACTTATACATACCAATTCTTTTTTTTTATAAGATTTAGAGTAAATTACAATTTTGGTCCCTGTGGTTTACAGAAAATTACAGTATTGGTCCTAGTTTTGAAAATCTTGCACCGGTAGTCCCTTTGGTTTCCAAATCTTTCACTTTTGGTCCTTGTGGTTTCTAAATCTTTCACGTTTGGCCCCTCCCTCTGTTACCGTTTGTGTAAACCATAGGGATCAAAAGTGAAAGATTTGGAAACCATAGGGACTACCGGTGCAAGATTTTCAAAACTAGTACCAAAACTGTAATTTTATGTAAACCACAGGGACCAAAACTGTAATTTAGCCTAAGATTTATGATATGAACCTTGACAATTAAATCGACTGCTTTATAAGCTGCATCAACGGGTCCCGTTCCAGTAGAACAAGCAATGTGTTCTTTTCCTTCACTGTCTATTAATTTTACTGTTGCTGTAGAAAGACCGAGGGTCCCACATGTAACCTGTGAATTTATTATTATTGGTTTTTTTAGTTTTATATAATAAAATGGATTAAATTAAAGATTGGAAAATAGTCAAAAAATACCTGAACATCTCCAAACTTCCAAACAACTTGAGGCTGGAATACTTCATCTGATACCAATGCTACTAAATCATCATCAGTGATAACCTAAAACATAATTTGATTAGAATAATCCAAAAGACGAAAATACCCTTCTCATAGAAAGTTTCTTTTTTCTTTGTTTTTCGCTACCTTTTTCATTTCAGCTACGGATTTGAACCGCCAAAAGAGATCATTAAGTTCTTTTCCATCAATGTCATAACCAAGCTGTGTAATAAATTGTAAAATTAATAAAATAGATGATGGGTACTTATTTACTAAAAAAGTTAATAAATTCAAAGATGTATTTTATTTTTACCTCAAAAAGTTTAGATTTCAAAGCATGGCGTCCACTATACAACAATAAATATCATTTTAGTACTCGATCTTTTTATAAAGATTTAAAGAACTTATATATAATAAAAAAATTAACCAACTTTTATAAAAGCATACCTGAGTTTTCCAAGTGTGAGCCCAGATTCATTAGAACGGTGTAATCCAATATCTTCAGGGGACATGATTTCATATGTATTCCTGTTCTTTAACATTCCATCCTACAAATATATAAAAAAAAAAGTATATATAATTATATACTTTTTACCACATTACAAAAAATGTTTGTAAACCTGATGGATTCCACTTTCATGAGCAAAAGCATTAGCACCAACAATAGCCTTATGAGGCTGCACCATAAGTCCACTGTACTCTTCCACCTAAATAAAACATTTGTGAGTACTTCAAGACTTATATCTTTTAAAAAACTAATAATTAATAAAATTAAAGTTTGAAAATAAGTACCATTTTGCTAGCCATGACAATATGTCTTGTATTAATACCAGTATACAAACCACCCAATAACTCTCCTTTGCATTTTATAGTCATTACAACCTATTTTCAACAAAAAGTGAAACACCCATTTTTAAAAAATTGAATCTTGATTGTTATTTATGATTTTATATATTACACTCACCTCTTCCAAAGATGCATTACCAGCTCTCTCTCCAATTCCATTGATTGTTACTTCTAATTGTCTCGCACCATTATAAGCCCCCTGGAATTCGAATATGTTATAGCATATGAATCGAAATTTGAAATGAAAAAGAATGATTATGGAAGCTTGCCTCTAAAGTATTGGCGGTTGAAAGCCCTAAATCATTCTGGCAATGTGTAGAAATGATGACGTTCTCAATTCCAGGAGTGTTTGCTTTAATGTCAGCAATGAGTTGCCCGAATTCACGAGGCCAATTATAGCCCACAGTATCGGGAATGTTAAGAGTCGTTGCACCTGCTTTAATAACCTCACCCAAGATCTCGTATAGAAATTCCCTCTCTGATCTGTTGAGTAATCAAATCAGTATTGTCAATCGATAAACCCTAAGAGAAGGGGGAGAATTAGGGCAAAATCCTAACGATTTTGATGGGGTAGTGTTGAAATTATGGAAGGATACAACCATGAATGAATGATGATAACGTACCTTCCAGCATCTTCAGGGCTAAATTCAACGTCATTACAGCCTAAACTTCTAGCATATGCAACCATACTCCTGGCTTTTTCAATCACTTGTTCTTTTGTCATCTTAAGCTTATACTGCATGTGAATCTCACTTGTCGCGATGAAGGTATGTATTCTCGGGAACTTGGCGTGCTTCACGGCCTCCCACGATTTATCGATATCATTCTTATTGCATCTAGCCAGCCCACAAATGACAGGGATATGGCCACCCTCTTCGGCGCCAACATTTCCGATTTCCTGTGCAATCAACTTAACGGCTTGTAGGTCGGCTTCTGAGGAAGCAGGGAATCCTGCTTCAATAATGTCTACGCCGAGTTTGGCAAGTTGACGGGCGATATCGAGCTTTTCCTTGGTGGTCATGGTGGCGCCTGGGGATTGTTCGCCGTCCCGGAGAGTGGTATCAAAGATACGGACATAGTTTGGGTCTGAAATGCGGTTGGGGATGTAGTCCGGGCGGCGGGAGCAGAGGATTGCGAATGATTTATGGGGTTGGGTTATTGCGGGTTTGAAATAGAATAGAGTGCGGATTCGACCGGTGGAGGCGGGGTTGGTGGCTGGAGAGAAGAAAGTTGGGGTATGCGAGATTGACGCCGCCATGGCTATGGTGGAAACAGAGCTCTGTGTGCGTGGGTGAGAGATGAGGTTTTAAAAGGGGGTTATATGAAGTAGTCAACTAGTTGGACCATACCGAATTAAAAACAGGACTGCCCATTTCACCAAACATTTATTTTATTTTAGGGAAATCTTCTATAAATTCTTATTATTTTTGGGTAATTTATGAAAAAGTGTGAAATTTTAATTTTATTTATAAAAAATAATAATATATCAGCTAACGTATTTAGTTTAGCTCTTTCATTCGGTTTACCAGGTTTTCTAGATTGGAAATTTTCAATAAAGTCTTGTTATTTTTTATCAGTTTATGAAAAATTCTAATGTTGAATTTTTTTACACAAAATAATAGAACATTTTCATAATAAGACCCAAAATAATTGAAGTTTATTAGAGATTTCCAATTTAAGAAACCTGATAAATCGAAAAAAAAAAAAACTAAACTGAATATGTTAGCCGGTATGTTGTCATTTTCTGTAAATAAAATTAATTTTAGAACTTTTTCATAAATTGACTAAAAAATAATGAGACTTTATTTTATAATCAAAACAAAAGGAAAATTATTTTCAAATTTTTCATAAATAAAACTTCATAAATTTTGTTGCATAATAGAGAAATAAATTATTGAGCTATGTTTACATTTCACATAAAGATGACAGAACACAGGTCAAGAAAACATAAAGAATACAACAAATAACTCATTTTATTATCTCCATCTTTCAATTATTTGTCAAGTAATGTTTGTCTTATAAAACATTCATTAAATAACTCAATAAATAAGTGGAAACATGAAAAACGGTATAGAATACACGGACTAAAGATTTTTGTTGTCATTGTAACTTGATTTGATTCTTTTTTATTCGATTGAACATAAGTATTAAACGTTAAATGTTTGCTTAAAAGCTTAGACACTAGTTGAAACTAATTAGGTGGATGAGAATAAAAAGGTTCACGAACCTAATTCTAGTCAATGGTGACTAGATGATAAAATAGTTATGATATCTATTGGTTCAATGAATATATATTTCGAACATAAAGGTTGTAGACTTTTAAAGTGTAATTTTGACTTGTAAACAATATCATGTTTGATTTAGGGCGTGTTTGGCAAAACTAGCGGGTAGCTAGTAGCATTGCGTGTAGCTGGTAGCTGGTAGCTGGAAGCTGTGACTTTTAGTTTGTATATAACTGTTCGGCGAAAGTAGCTGGAAGCTTTTAAAATATGTAAAATTACATAAAAAGACATCTACGTAATTATTGGTTATAGTTTTAAGGGTATTCTAATAATTAATGTTATAATTGGTAGAGCTTTTTTTAAACGCTACTTCAACTAGCTGTTAAAATAGTAGCGTTTAGTTTAAAATAAAATCTTCAAGCTCGTGTCGCCGAACGAAGCTTTTGGTTTTTATTAGAGCTATTTTGTAAACGCTAGAAGCCAAAAGCTCTCAAACGCTCCCAAAAGCTCCGTGCCAAACACGCCCTTAGATGGTGGACAACATGAACGGCCAGAGCCCATCCTTTTAGTGGCCCAAATATATGTGTATGTGTATGTGTATGTGTATGTGTATGTGTATGTGTATGTGTATGTGTATATATATATATATATATATATATATATATATATATATATATATATATATATATATATATATATATATATATATATATATATATATATATATATATATTGTCTTCAAATAAAATAAAAATTTTGAGTGTTTTATAGAATTTTTAAAAGTAGATGATACTTTAGAATTGAGATTTTTTCATGAATATGCATTGATATCGCTAGTTCTTAGTGTGAACGATATATGGGGTAAAAGTTATTATAACAATTCTAATATGAAAGAAAAATATCAATGTATTCAAAAACGATTACTTGAAATTAATCCTATGCTTTATGTATGGCATATGTTTGCCATAGTCTTATATTTACGGTTAATGATATGATACTTTCATTTGTTAAAGTCATTTCATTTTTTGGAGTTATGCAACACACACACACATATATATATATATATATATATATATATATATATATATATATATATATATATATATATATATATATATATATATATATATATATATATATATATATATATATATATACATTATCTTATAATTCATCTAAAAGATGAGAAGTGTTGTTAGATAATGTTTCAACTTTAACCGTAAAATTGCTATCTAATACTAATTAGAAAAGAAGGAATTAAGATGTCAGAGCTATTAGATTTCAAGCTTCTTTAATAAGATTGCTTTGCTAGAATTATCCGGATTATGTGATTACATATCATCAAAGAGTGAAGCGGAAAGTTTAGTTAGTGCTATTAAAGTTTTGAAGTTTTACTTGGTATGCTTATTTGGTATGAAGTTTTATTTGTTATTAATATCGTAAGTAAAAAGTTAGAGTGTAAATCTATTTATATTGATGCTACTATTAACCAATTACAATAGATAGTGACATTTTTTAAGAATTATAGGAATGAAGGGTTTGCTTAAGTATGAATATTCATATAACTATTGCATTTGATATGGATGTAGAACCTACATTTTGAATAAGACGTTGTATTATCAGGAAAACAAAACAAATTGACGAAGCTAATCATGAAGAAGAAATACATTCAGTCGAAGAGTATTATAAAGTTCAATATTTTTTTGTTGTGGATATGACAATTGTTTCATTAAATAGTAGAAGTGAATAAGTAAAAAAAATCAAAAGTATTTTTGGATTTTTATATGATTCAAAAGGAAAAATATGTTAAACAAAATTGACACGACACGATACGATTATTTAAACGGGTAAAATCAGAGTTGAGAGTTTCAACTCGAATATGACAAGAGCATGACCAGTTTACCTATATGCAAGTTTTTTATGTAACGCCCCAAAATCCAATATAAAATTTTTGTTTTTAAAACGGGTCAAGTGCATAAAACGGTTTACCAAAATAAAGCCATTTAATCAAAACTTAATATTTAAAACATATAAATCGTACTTATCAAAATATTTTTAACATTATCCAGCAGAAGGCTTAAATACCAAATCTTCAGATGCGGTACAGTCGCACCATGCTCCAAGCTCAAGCCAGTAAATACTTGAAAAATAGTTAGGGTGAAAAAGTAAACACAAAGCTTAGTGAGTTCCCCAAAATACCACACGATCTATTCCATTCAAACATATAAGTCACATACGACTTCCAGGAACTATCGGTCATTCAACATCCTCGAGTGCTTAGGTACGACCGATCATGCATCGTCCTTTATCATGCAGCATCTCTCAGAGTTATCAACTCATACTTTGATATTCGGGTGTTTAGGAACGACCCGTCATGCATCGTCCTTTATCATGTAGCAACCCTCGGATCGATCAATCATTCTTTAATCGTCGGAACGAAACCAACAACTATCACATACAAGCACAAAAGCCTAAGCATACAGCCTAACCTATCGGGTTCCTCTTACCAACTTAATAGTCAAATAACGTAAGGCACGCCCAGCTGCCATACATTACTACATACATTAATTAAGTTACCTACGCATGCAACTTCTCACATAGTATAGTGAGAAGACTCGCCTGATCCATAAAGCCAAACAGCACTCCACACGTGCGTCTTCAGATCCCGACAAGGCGAACCTCCTAATAAGGATAAACTCAACTTAGAACTTCCTAAACCGCAAACAGGATAAACCTCTAAGACCAGTATCCGAAATCCTCAAGTTTGACCCAAAAATCAAATTGGTCAAAAAGTCAACGGTCAAAGGTCAACAGGAAGTTAGCACCGCTAACTTCCCTAGTTAACGTCGCTAACTATGAACAGCCTCAAAAAATCCATTAAGCTCTTAATCCATACAACCAAGGTCTTAATTCTTCCAAGGACCTCCCAAACAGTCCTAAGGTCTATAAAAATCCTAACTTTACCATCCAAACATGACCATGCAAGCTCATGACCAAGATCCAAGTCCAAAATGGTCCAAAACTCAACAAAACGACCAAAGAGAGTTTGGCTTACTCTTTAAACCAACTTAATGGTTCTAAATCAGGACTTAAAAGCATAAAGTTCCAAATTTTATCCTTCCCAATCATGGACAACACCAAAAAGGGACCATTACTTCATTTCAATCCATAAATCCCACACAAAACACAAGAATAACCTTAAAATTGTAAAAAGATAGGAACTTTACTCACAAAGGTCCAGAAACAAGAGCTTTAGCTGATTTCTACTTGAACAAAGCCTCCTAGCAACACCATGGAATCTAGCATCATAATCTCTTTAATAATGCCTTTCAAAGTGACCAAAAGAGCCAAAACCATCCAAGAGAGCCAGCGAGAGGAGAAAACGACCTTGGGGGCTAAACTTATGCAAATGAAGGCTGACCTAGGGTTCCCCACCCTTATAAATGACCCAAACTTCAAAATCTAGGGTTTTGACCCAAACAGGATAGTTAGCGCCGCTAACTCTTAGGTTAGCGCCGCCTACCTGAGGTCGTGCCAACCCACTACCCAAGCCACCTTCGCGACACCAGCAAAATATCATAATGACGTTATTTAAGAAGTTAGCGGCGCTAACGTCAGCAAACTTCAAAATTTTTGATTCTTTTACTCCAGGCACTTGGACTTCCCGGGATTAGGGTCTTACATTTTAGTTCCTTGGATAATTTCTACAAACCCTAAAAACCAAATGTGAATCAAAACTTTGGGTTAAGTCATTTTCTAATATCATAACAACTTTCTCTCATAAGTCAAGACTTACTTTTTAGCTTTTTCATTCTCTCTTATACTCGACAATCCTACTCAGCCACTCTCTCATTCTTGTGACCTCGTTCATCCGCTTCTCCAACTCCTACTTTTTCCACTTCTCCTTTTCAACTTGCAATGAATTTTTCCTTTCCGCCTCCCAACTTTTACTCTTTTTTAGTTTTCCCTTATTCATTTATGTCTCAACAACTTTTACTCTTTCAACTTGTTTAGCATTTCAACATAATACGACATTGCATGTAACACCATGTTCTAACAAGTAAGTGTCTAAATTTATATCCTATAGTGGTTAGGATTAACTAAGGTGACTAATTACTTTCGAGGGGTATTCTGGTCATTATTATAATATGTGGTGAATAAAAGTGGAAATTATGGTTCAAATCTTGTTGGAACATATATAATAGATGTACATGTATTGGGGTTTTAAGCAGGAAATTGGGCAGAAAGTCACAAGGCACTTAGTGACGCTATTTAGACAAGATAGCGGCGCTAAGTGAAAGCAGGTTGATATTTGAAGGTTTTGAGGGATAACGTCGTGATGTGAAGGAATATCGACGTGAAGCAGATAGCGACGCTATATGTAATAGATAGCAACGCTATCTCTAAACCGACATAAAATGTATTTGTTGGATTAGGTGTCTAAGCCATGACTAATAATTAGTATTTATCTAATTAATAGTAGCATAGTCCATTTGGGTTGCCCTCATAGTTGGAGGATTGGCAGAAAGTCCGGTAGAGAGAAAGATTGATTTATTATGTGATTAATAAATCAATAGAAATTAAATAAATAGTTTATTAATATATTTAAGTGATAATATATTAATTAGAAACTATAATAATTAATTAGAAATTTTTCTGGAATTAATTGGAATTAATTTGGCAGTTAAATTGATTAATTAAGGTGCAGGGACTAAAACTGTAATTATTCAATAGTTGAGTAAGTGACAGTTGAGTGAGTGAGAGTGGTGGTCGAAATTATATATGGAAATATATTTATTTTAGATTTTGATAATGAGGATAAAAGGGTTTGAATTATTAAGATAAAGGCTTATCTTAATTTGAATTCAAAAAGGTTTATCTTTAAGGTTTATCTGATCACCATTTGGAGCCTATAAATAGGGAGGCTCACCCTAACCCTAAAGCCACGATTTTGAAGCTCTCTTTAAAGGTATTTTCGGCCAACAACTCCAAGCTAGGGTGTGACTACATTTGAGGCAAGAGGTTTCTGTTGCTTTGCTTCCAAGATTCACTAAAGGTTGGTTTTTCTTGATCTTTCTTTTAGTTAATCTTTTTCTGGCCTTCTAGAAATTTTTATATGTTTAATTAGGAGAAAAACTTAGATCTAAATAGGTTGCATGTGAACTTAGGATTTTTAGTTCATAGTTGCAGAAAACCTTTCAGTGGTATCAGAGCATTTGGTTGTTTTTCTTGTTAAATTGCTATAATTGTTTTCCTAAAAATTAGGGTTTATAGCTTCTAAACCCTAATGGGGCTGAAATCGATTTAGGGTTAGGGTTTTGAAAACCCTAGCCCCTCCCCCTTATGATTTTCGAAAATTTGCTAGGGTTTTAGAAGATATTCTATTTTTGGTAACTTTAATTTGATTAATTAAATGGATAACCTTAAACCCATTATTTGAAATCAGAAATTAGGGGGTTTAAGATAGGTTTTAATTAATTTGATTAATTTGATAAAACCTATCTACATTTGAATTAATTTAATTAATTGGTAATTAAAAGATAATTCAAGGATTTAATTTAATTTAGAATTTAATTGTTTAAATTGGCGAAAATTAAAAGGATAAATCCAAAATATTTTAAAAGGTTTAAAATATCAAATTTAATTAATTTAATTAATTGGTTAATTAAAGGATAATTAAAATCGATTTTTAAGGTTTAATTTAATTTGAAATTTAATAGTTTAAATCGACAATAAATTAAAAGATAAACCAGAAACAATTTTTAAAGGTTTAAAAAATTACATCTTATATATATTATAATTAGAAGTTATTATTATATGTATAAGATTAAAATGGTTAGTCAAATCATTAGTAGGCCTCATTCACGAAGCTGATCTATAAAGTGGGTATAAGGAGACTGCCTATAAAATGGCGGTCTAATGGGTGAACACTCTCACCCACCGCTCGCCTGATCAGTGGAGGGTCGTTAGCCGAACAGGTTTGATAGGACCGCCTAATAATCACTAAAAGTATAATGATTCAAAGTACTAGAACACTTAATAAAACTCAAATCTAGTTACTTTAGAAAAAATGTGAATTGGTGCTAATCCATGAAATTGCACATTGCACTTTATGAGACATTGGTGGAGCGTGTGTGGTTTACCGGTACGCCAATTGGGGTTCATAAAGAGTTGAAATGGGTTTCCCGAGTATTATCATTGTTTATGGAGCGTGTGTGGTTTACCGGCACATCAATTAGAGATGATAATTAACCCGAGAGTACCAAGCTAATTTGCATGGTTATTCACATCCAGTTTGTGATCCTCGGCATCCCAGTCACAAACAGTGGGGCACATCCGAGATTAAACATGCCATTTAAAAGTTTAATGAATCTCATCAGACCTAGGAATTTCATAAGATGAAATTGATAAGTGTTTATCTACCTTAATGACCATTATGTTGTGATTACGGCATCCCTCTTCACACCATAGTTGGGGTATTTTGGATCCTAGCCTTAATAAATAATATATTGGGTAATTATTTAAAAGGAACAGTTAAACTAATAAATTCTATTTCTTTTATAGATGTCAAGTGTCAATTCTCCTCCTTCTCCTCCTTCACCCATTTCTGAAAGCATCAGAATGCACCTGCCAAATATGGAAAGGCTGACTGGCCTCAACTGTAAAGAATGGCTTCGCAATTGGAGACTGGCTCTAGGCATTGCTGGCAAGCTACATCTCATTGAGTATCCGATCCCAGTTCCACGGGAACAAGTCATCATAAAAGGTTCTTATGATGAATCCGAAGAGATTCGTGACCTCATGCTATCAACCATTGACCCCGAGTTCCGCAAGGATTTTGAATCCTTGGGGCCATATGAGTTGATGCAACTGGTTGAGGAAAAGTTCCAGAAACCAGTTGAAGAGGAACAAACTAGGATCTTCAAAAGACTTGCAGAGTGCAAGCTGAAAGCAGGAAGTAGCATCAATTCGCATGTTGTTCAGATTGAAGCGTACATAGGCGAATTGTATAAACTTGGTTATTCCATGAGTCAGGAAGAGAGTGTTAACATCCTGCTCGCTTCGCTGACAAATGAGTACGATCTGTTCATTCAGACGTATAGAAAGGAAGACCAGAAAAAGACCCTCATGGAAATGCGTCCACTGTTGACTTTATACGAGTCACTCTTGGACAGGCATAGCTCCAATGGCTCAGCTACTTCTGGATTAAGTCCAGTGAAGAGACGTAACAAGAAACGGTCGAAATCGACTAGACATGTCTCAAACTGGGAATCCGCTAAATCGGATACAGTCACGGAAAGATTGGAAGACGCTCCAACTCTTTTGAAAGCTCAGGTATATCTAAAAACCTCAAAACTCCTGTTCCAAGATTTCTTGATACATAATGTGACAGTCGCATTTTGGATTGTATGCAGGGAATCAAGAAGGCACGGGACTCTGTCGCATAGGAGCACATTTGGATTGGATCTCCAGCTCGTGCAGTTTTGAAGTTTAGATAGATATTAAATATTGTTATTAGTCTTTAGATACATTTTTGACATTGTCTATTACATTGTTCAAGGATTTAACTTTTAATAAAATTGTCATATTTTCTTTTAACACCTGTTGTCTGAAATTATCCTTGAAATGTTATATGAATGTGTTGAATGTATGATTAGTAATAACTTGAATGTTGATGCATCCAAAGTGTTTGGATTCAAGAATTGTGTCATTTATGATTGTTAATACAAATGTTATAAGAATCAATTCAACCATAGGTCCAGTTGGACAGGACCTTGGAATCATTTGACTTAGAGTCACTTGATGAATTAATTTCTTAATGTGTCAAGAAATGAATCAACCAAAGGTCCAGTTGGACAGGACTTTGGAATCATCTGACTTGGAGTCGGATGATGATTAAGTTCTTTATAAAGCACATGTGGCAAGAAATGAATCACCCAAAGATCCAGAGGATAGGATTTTGGAATCAGTTGACTTAGAGTCAACTGAAGATTGCAAGTCTTGAACAAAGTCATAAGTTTACATAGATATGTAAAGGACATTGAGATTTAGAGCAACGGACACACCTGTTGTTGTGTATTGCTAGAATCTTGATATAGAACACAATTGTTTGTACTTCACGATATTCATCATTCGGTATGACGAATATGACATTGCTAATCGGGATAAGCAATTAAATTGAAACCTCGAACAGTTCAAGGACTTCAAAGGAAGTACAAGTTCCACAGAACCTGAGCGATAACATAAACTGAGAAAAAGATTTCACAGTTCATTCTCTTCCAAGAATATTAATGGTTATAATGTGTCTTAGGGAAGATAATGGAGCATTGGTCGAAACAGTTTGATCCTCGGTGTATGAGATACATTGCCAATTAGTTTTCAATAAGATGAACACTATACCAGTCAGTCCATATAAACCATACTCCGACCACATCCTAGACTAAGTAGGTCTTGCAGACACTGCCTGAAATGTAAAGCTGAGATTATCCCACTTGTACATAGAAAGTCCAGGGTCTTGTAGTGTTCATCTGAACCTCATGACCAGCTGAACTTGATCAGCATTGTCGTTTCATTAGCTATCCCACTGTAACTAAATAGCTCTTTTAGAAAGAACTCATGGTCTAAGGAAACAGTGGGAGTTGGGACAGTCCTAAATGAGTTTAGGATTAGCAATGAAAGAACCTTTTAGTCATCACTAGGCTTAGAGCAGAAATCAGATTTCTGCTTTACAACTGACATAATCTCCTCTTAACCAGTAGTATTGATCACCATCATAAGTAGTTGTGATCGGGATGACATACTGATTAGTGGTAAAACACTGTAGTTGGTACGGATTTGCAATCTGACTACTTGGAAGCATTGGTGAGCCCGGCTGCTGCCAAATAAGAGGACCTTAGGACGAGACACGGTCTGTGTGAAAATTTGATTGAATTTACACCTGGTCTAAAAACCAGTGGGTGTAACTGAATCATCAAAAGAAAGCAACATGGACATATACATACCTTCAGAGCATCTAGTTGAGTGAATCGATACTCAGAGTCAAGCAATTGATTCCGAGTAAAGCACTCTCAATAGAAGATGAAATCCGAGAGGATTCTGCATAGCATAGTGTGAGTTGTTAGTGGAGCATGTGTGGTTTACCGGCACACTAATAGGGACACACATAGAGCATGCCATTACAAAGGTACATGGCCCCGGGTTTCGTCCCACGGGCATCTCACAAGAAAGGATATTCAGATTCTCAAAATATGCCAAAGGATTGGATTTTGAGAAAGGGCTGAAAGATTTCCATTAAAATGTCAGAAAGGTTTGGATTCTCAAAATGTGCCATAAGTCCTGGATTTTGTGAATAGCCTATAACCGTGTCAAAGCCAGTGGGAGTCGCCGTTATCCACTATCCCTACATGTGGGATAAATAATGGTTCTAGGAAACGTCTCTTTTCATTACGAAGTGTAATGACTTGGTGTTAAGAGACGGATCACTATGAAAGCCTTAATAGAAATACGGCATACTCAGGTGGTTGTAAACGTCTATGAGATAGATCCAGATTCTGCCAAGATGTTCTTGATGAGATTCAAGATGCATAGACTTAGGAAAAGTTTTTCTTGTCATTGCAAAGTGTGATGACTTGGCATGAAAGAAATAAAGAAGGTGCAACATACTCATGTAATTCACAGTCATCTATTGGAAAGATGAAGTCGCCAGCATAGACCCAGCCATTGTAAGCATGATATTGATAAGATTCAAGATGCACGAGAAAAGTCTCTGAAAGGAAAATAGTTTTTCGAAAGTCATGACACAAAGGATTATAAATAATCCTTGGATTCCGAAAGGGTTTGGAATAGGATTAAATCGGGTTCCACAAGTTTTGGATCGATCATAAAGTCATGAACATGTCCTGATAACTTAATGCTTAGGGCATAGTAAGTTGGATTCAGGACATTGCCTGGCTGGGAATACTGGATGGATTGGTTGAACTCAAGTGAGAATTCATTAGGAAATGATTAGGGTGAAAGTGATAGTATTAATTTGAAAGATTTTCAAAGTGGTAATTATTAACATCAGGACATGATGTTAAAGGACTTCATGGTTAAAGAGTCTCGTTGGTATTCTGATGGAGCGCGTGTGGTTCACCGGCACATCATAACACCTCGAAATAGTCTTAGGGTGCAGACCCAGAACCATAGGAAGTCACAGTACACAGAATGGAGTTAAAAGAGAAATTGACAGGATAACATATTGAGATGTTATCGGATGAGCATCCGATTGGATCATCTGCAATAAAATGTATAAGTATAAGATACTTTGGATACATAGAAAGACTGTAAGGTTGATAAAGACATAGATGTAAAATTAGAATTGAAAGTTTAAAAGAAATCTTGAAACCGATAACAGTTTATGACAAGGTCCGACTTGGTGATTACCTTGTGGAGACTTGGTAATAAGCAGGAGTAGCTGCCAGTCAGATCTTTATGTTTCACTTTTGCATGTTTTACTTCCCGAATAATTTAATTATTCAGATAGGTCCGCAGTCGCTCATACTTTGGGAAGTAAGTATTGAATCAAGACTGTCATGAATTGGTTTGTAGACTGTCTAAGGAGTTAGACATAGCAATAGGATTGCTACAACATTCATGAGTACTTAGAAATAGAGATTTGAGTATTGGATAAACCCACGCTCAACAGATTGCTTCATGGATTATATCACAAGCAATGTTGAGACGATAATATCTTATGATCTTGAAGTGGAGAGATATGAATTATGATTTACAAGGCAGTTGTTCATTGATAATATGAAAACGCATCAGTAACTCGATGTTATAAAACATGTTGTTGTGAATGATTTGACTTGTAAAAGATATAAGCATATAAGTCAAAGCTTATTCGTTCCTTGACCCTGATGGGAAACAGATATCTGTAGGCCTCTCGATGATTTTGAAGTTGACTAAAGTGCTGGCCAGCCTGGACTAAATTGATGTGTTCAATTAGAAGTCCCAAAGTCATAAGCAAAATCGGAAATCGGGAAACAGAATATTGGACAGAGATTGATCTCAATCCATGTCTCGTGTCTGAAAAATATCTTGTTGGACGAAGGATCATATGATCACTTATCATTGGACAGAACTGACTAGGTCAGAGTTCGGCAGCGGTTTCTAGGAAGCTACAGTTGCTAATTAATTAGAGGTTAAATTGGTAATTTTAGTCATAGACTTATCCAAGTGGGAGACTGTTGGATTAGGTGTCTAAGCCATGACTAATAATTAGTATTTATCTAATTAATAGTAGCATAGTCCATTTGGGTTGCCCTCATAGTTGGAGGATTGGCAGAAAGTCCGGTAGAGAGAAAGATTGATTTATTATGTGATTAATAAATCAATAGAAATTAAATAAATAGTTTATTAATATATTTAAGTGATAATATATTAATTAGAAACTATAATAATTAATTAGAAATTTTTCTGGAATTAATTGAAATTAATTTGGTAGTTAAATTGATTAATTAAGGTGCAGGGACTAAAACTGTAATTATTCAATAGTTGAGTAAGTGACAGTTGAGTGAGTGAGAGTGGTGGTCGAAAATATATATGGAAATATATTTATTTTCGATTTTGATAATGAGGATAAAAGGGTTTGAATTATTAAGATAAAGGCTTATCTTAATTTGAATTCAAAAAGGTTTATCTTTAAGGTTTATCTGATCACCATTTGGAGCCTATAAATAGGGAGGCTCACCCTAACCCTAAAGCCACGATTTTGAAGCTCTCTCTAAAGGTATTTTCGGCCAACAACTCCAAGCTAGGGTGTGACTACATTTGAGGCAAGAGGTTTCTGTTGCTTTGCTTCCAAGATTCACTAAAGGTTGGTTTTTCTTGATCTTTCTTTTAGTTAATCTTTTTCTGGCCTTCTAGGAATTGTTATATGTTTAATTAGGAGAAAAACTTAGATCTAAATAGGTTGCATGTGAACTTAGGATTTTTAGTTCATAGTTGTAGAAAACCTTTCAGTATTAAGCCATATTCAGGGTCATTTATTAAGTTCTAAAGGATGGAAAACGTCCCTTTGAAGCAGGAAAGAGTCCTAGAGGTCCTGGAGCACTTAGAGGAGGGATTTGAATGTGCAAATCAAGAATCTAGCTTAATTCATCATCCTTTGCATCAATTAAGGTAAGAATTAATGTTGATTGTTTCCGATTTCAAGATAGCTTGCTGAGATTGTGGTAATTGTAGAGTATATGGTGTAAGTACTTGTAATTAGAGTGAATTAGAGAGAATTATCATGAGATTGGCTTGGAAAAAGGGTTTAAAGTCAAACCCTAATGTATATAAGTTGTTATAACAACCCAAATAGTTGTAATTCACAGTGAACCACTGAATTGGAACCCTGGAATTAGGTCTGTACAGATTAAGTCGGACAAAAATGGAAGAATGGCTGAACATCCTAGATAGCGACGCTATCTGTGAGCTGAGTGATATATATGTGTTTTTCAAGCAGAAATTAGTGATTTGGCACCTTATTCCCGAGAAGTGCAGCTGAATAAATACCAAGTGTTTATAAGTGTCATATGTGGGACCATGTAGGTATAGCTGGGAACTATCAGAATGGGAATACGCTGTTTACTAGCCCACATCATTTAGAGTGATAACAGAGCATTTGATCAGGTGAGTAATCGATGCTTTACCCTCTGTGTTATGTGATTGTGGAGCCTTTGTGGCTCGGTGTTACCTATTGAGCCTTTGTAGCTTAGAGTTTATTTAGGCCTTTGTGGCTGAGGGTTTGGCTTTTGTTAGATACATTTTATGCATCTTTCTAGGCCGTTTTTACCTTCCTTTATTTTCTTTTATAGTTATTTTCATGCATATTCATTTAGTTCCAGGGACAAAAGGTACTTCATATGTTTGTGTGTAATTTCAGGTGGAGATGGAGCTTTGGAGCGGATCGAAGACATTTGGAGATCTGGAAGCATGGAGCACGGAGTGGAAGTATGGAACATGGCTTTGGATGCAGGGAATGGAGCTTAGATGGACCATGGAGCATTGGAGCATAATTTGGAAGCTTATGGAGTCAAAGAAATGAAGAAAATGGAGTTGGAGACCCACACGGGTCGTGTGACCCTGCATGGGTCATGTGCCCCCTCCAGAAGACTACCAACCTTGTGAAAGACCATCACACGGGTCGTGTACCTCTACACGAGTCGTGTGAGGTTTAGCCTAAAATTGGACAAAAGTTTTGAACATGACCTGTGTGACCCTACACGGGCCGTGTGGCGCGTGAACTGATTTTTTACAACAGTTTTTATGCACGGTTTTAAAGGCTATTTTGGGTCATTTTGAGGGGGAATCATCTTGGTGAGGGGAGAATACGAAATCTTTGAAGACATTTTGATCAAAAACATTTGGAAACTCTTAATTTAGTGTTTAACACTTGTTTGTAAGTACATTTTAGCATCTTTAATTGCCTTTCATTCAAGAGATTTAGCCATATCATGTGTGGCTAGATCTCATCAGTTTCCGGTTCTGTAAAAATCTGATTTCAGCATTAATCATTCTGCTAGTATTATGTTTTTCATCTAGTGTTTTGAATTTATGCATCAATGTTTTATTTGATACTCATGTTGGTTCATGTTGGCCACTAGAATTGATGTGTTTGTCAAATTTGTTAGTTCATTTATGAAATCTGTAATTGTTTCGCAAATGAATACTTGTAACAACACCGGGTTTGATTCTTTTTTGAATTGACTCGTATGTAATTTAAAACACACATTTTTACACTTCCGAGCATACAAGAAGTATTGAATGTTAATAGGTTTGTTCAAATGAATCTCAATTCGTTTTCCTTGGTAAAAATTCAAGAGCTTGTTTGGTTTGTATTTAAGAAAAATAGATTTATTTCAAAGAGCATGTTTTGAGTAAATATTTAAGTGGACTGAAGTGTTAGAGCTTGCTAACACTTGGAAACCAATTTTAAATGAAGTCGATGTAATTTCTAGTCTAAAATGATTGCCTGAATCGAATGTGTTGGACAGAATCGGAATTCATTTATTTATATTGCATTTAACTTATTTCCATGTTAGTCATTTTATTTTAAATTCTTAAAAAAACCTCGTTACTTGTATATTATGTGAACATTCGGTATATGATCTAGTCCCTTGTCCCTGTGGATCGACCTCTGTTTACCCAATATTGTTTTCTATAGTAAATTGAGCAGTGAATAAATCCTTAATTATATATATCTTTTCTCAATTTATTTGTTGAGTGTGACACCTCAACAAATTGGCGTCGTTGCTGGGACACGGAAGTACTAATTTTTTTATGTCGAGATCTTTACGTACAGGTACACCAATACTAGTTGATTCGGAGATCGAGAAGACTGCAAAGAAGCTACGTAAACAAGCCAAGCTTCGGAAGTCCAGGCATCAACATTTGGAAGGAAATCCTCCTATTAAGTGAAACCAAAACAAACACAACATCTTCACCTACACTACCTTCATCAAAAGAATCCTCACCACCATTTCACCAACCCGAAATACCTCACAACCACCTTTTACAATCCCCGATATACCCGAGGTAGATATCACCAGATCTCCTACCCGAAATCACCATATGGCTGACAAGAGAACCCTTCGTGATTGGGCGACCCACAATGCACCCAACAACCACTCTGCATTACATATTCTGCGGTGATGAACTTTGAGCTTAAGTCGGGATTAATCCACTTGTTACCCACCTTCTGTGGTTTAGAGAATGAAGATCCCCATAAGTTTCTCAAAGAGTTTCACGTAGTTTGCGTCGGTATGAAGCCTCATGATGTTACAGAGGACCAAATCAAGTTAAGGGCATTCCTTTTTTCGCTTCAAGACGCAGCTAAAGAGTGGCTTTATGACCTACCACCGGGGTCGGTCACCACATGGAATGATCTAGCACGACTTTTCCTCCACCACCACAAAGACAACTCTATCAACCTAATAATCATCCACCAAATTTTCAGCCACCACCTCACCACAACCATCCCCCTCAAAATCAAAATCAAGGAAGTAGCTCTCGGGTATGTCCTTGGAGGACATAGTGAAAAGCTTGGCCACGAGTACTCAAGCATTTCAAAACGAAACGAAGGCAAGTATCAAAAGCTTGGAACAACAAGTTTCACAACTTGCAAACTCAATGAGTAATATGGAATCACAAGGTAAACTTCCAGCACAAACATAAAAGAACCCGAAGCACAATGCATGGGCTATTACCTTGCGAACTAAAAGTCAAACTTTTCCTAGCCTTTTTTCGATATCTCTTTTCTAAAAAAACAAAAATGTTGCATATATATACAACATTCGCAGAATTTTTTTTTGAAAAAACATGCGATTTTTTTAAGTGCATATATGCAAATTGAAAAAATATACGTTTAGTTTTAGATAATTTTTAGCGAATCAGCTTGTAATATGTCATTTAAGGTTATCGTAATTTTTTTTTTTTTTTTTTGATAAAAATATCCAAACAATAGCTGGGAAAAGTTCCACTTTTAGTTCTCTAGAAACTATGAGTTCTCAAATGATGCTGACTCCACAGTCCACACACACATACACAAATAAATGCATACATACATACATACACACGTAAATGAAACTGCTTTAGTTACAATTCCAAAGTTTTTTAAAAGCCTAAAACGGTACAAATTAGTTTTTCGGTTTCGGTTTTAATCATGTTTTGGTTCATCCCTTATGATTGATGATGATGATGATCCTAATGATAGCTAAAGGTCTAATTCGACATGTTTTGAAGTGTAGAGGTTTAACTTAGAATGGTTTGAACTTCAAAGTTTAATTTAAAACGTTTTGAACTACATGCAATCAGGTTACCTGAGACAATCTGTTCCAATAGCTCATTATAATATATACCATTACAATTTATGGCGATGAACAGTAATTTTACTAATTATTCTATTTATTAAATTGCGTCCATTTGGACCTTGTTACACGGTGTTGTTACGTTTCATTTTATTTTTGGGGTTTTTTTTTTGGCGTATGACACGTGTGCTTCGTTGGAGGTTTTAACGTTTCATCTTCCTTTCATCGTCACCCGATTACATTTTGCTTCGCTGTTGTGAATTCCCGTTCTTGCTACCCACGTATCCTCGATTCCTCCGCCACCGCTTCCCTCTTTACTCACCTTTCCATCTTCTTAATCCAGTGTTCTCTCTTCTTCTCTATTAACTCTACAGACCGCCGTTTCAATCCCGATCATCACGCCTTAAGCCTTCTCGATTTTCGGTCACCGTAGGAGCTCCTTCTAAGAAGGAGAGGAAGAGTCGTACGGTTTGAGAATCCCTCTCCATATCTCCTTCTCTGTATTTCGTCATATTTATGTCGTTTCTTTCGATCTGATTTGCACACGCCCTCCTTTGATCCACGAACTTGATTTCAGTTCTTGATGCTTACCTAACCGCCATGGATTTCCCATGTTGATTTTGAGTCCTCACGCTACGTACGGTATATAAATCCTACTCGCAATCCCTCCCTGGTTTATCGTTTTCTTACTCACAATGAATGATCCATTTTACTTGTGCTTTTGAAAGGATTCTTCCGTTATCATGTCATCAATTGTAGCAAGAACGGGTCGCCAACTTCAGCGATACGAGATAACTGTAAGAATTCTTGCACCTTTCTTGCTTCCTCTCCCGTTCACTTCTCGGATTCTTCGCCGGTGATTACGCCCCTGAAGTTTACAAAGGGCTTTTTATATCATATTGCACAAATCAAACCCCCAACTTTCATTTTACTTTTTGATAATTAAATTTGATATCTCTACCGTAGGTGCCAAAGAAGAATGAGAAGAAGCCTGAAAAAGAGCAAAAATAGTACATGTCGGTATTCAAATTTGTTAACGCAGGTGGAGATTGGGAACTATGATTCATTCTATGAAGCAGGTATAGTTTTTTTATAGCATCCTGATTACATTTCTCCAATTTATATCTTGTATTTTTTAAGGAAATGTACTTTGAAAAATCTACAGAATTATAGTATTGTACTTTTCAACCTTTTTACTTATTAGGACAATATACTTTGAAAAATCTACCCAATTATACCAGTGGAAATTTGCCTTGTATTTGGATGGCTTTCCTATAATCGGGTAGATTTTTTAAAGTAGATTGCTGTAATTGGAAGAAATGAAAGTATGATGCTATAATAAACAAATTAATGAAAGCATAATGCTATTTATTTCGTTTAATTGTGTTTCTTAGTTTATAGAATATGATATGATTTGTTCCGATCTTATTAGAATATTCAATCAATAGTCATGATTTGTCGAACATCTATTGGATGCACACTTGAATTTTGTTTTCTTTAGAATAAAAAATTTGAGAATACGATTTTAATATAACTTATAATCTTGAGACTTGATGCCTGTTATGTGATTAGGGTTATATGCAAGAATTAGCAACGTACTTTCTTTGATTTGTTTATTATAGCATCTTACTTTCATTTCTGTTTATAAAAAACATTAAAAGTATAACACTATAATTGGGTAAAATTTCAAAGTACAATGCTACAAGAGAAAGAAACGCAAGTAGCATGTTATAATACATAAACAAGTAAAAGTACGTTGCTATTTCTTATTTGAGTTCTAATGGTATGGATTTTACAGACATGAGGAATCCAAAATTGACAGCTGAATTGCAAAACAACTCAATAGTTTCAATCAAGTAAATGTTCCAGGATCCAAGGAACCACAACTATGGAATGACATCTTAAAATTTTATAAAAACGGTATTTTAATATATATTTTAATTCTGTATTTACTCTTTTTCCTTCTACTGGTAACAGCATTATACTTTAAATAAACTGCTAAGAAATTAAACTTTGTTAATTGCGGCATCCAAACTTACTTTCGATGATTCTCAAAAGCAAAAGAAATACACTCAAATTTCATTTAAAGAAGTTGAAGCCTAGATTTTTAAGCTCAAGGTAACTTCTTTTATGACTATTTATCACATAAAATTGTTAAACATACTTTAAAATTTTTAAAAGAGTTATTTTTTTAGAAATGTTTGGTGATCATGAGACAGGAATCGACGGGTCATCTTAATGCTCCTGTGGTGTTTGCTCATAATGACTTGCTTTCTGGGAATCTTATGTTGAATGATGATGAAGGTATCTTTAAACTATATTATTATTATTAATAGAGTTAGTTTTAATCATGAAATTCCTTATCAAACCTCATTAAGATGCAGGTTTGGGGATTAAGAAACTAAAACTCTAACCGCTGAGGTGGAAAAGCTTTAGGTAATTTTACTTTTAATCATGAAATTCCTTTTATTGTTATAGTCGCAAATCATTTCTCAGAGTTTCAGATGTTCATTGTTATTGTCGCAAAAGTCAGTGGTTATAATTTTTAAACCAGAGTTTTAACACTTAAGAGTCTTAACTGGGATGTTGGTTTTCTCATCTAAAGTCACAACATTTTGCTTTTTCTTTTGGGGCTAAATGCAAGATATACAACGTACTTTTGATGTTTTCATTATTATAGCATCATACTTCCGTTTATTCATTTTACAACATTGTATGTGTTATGAATTATCTCAAGAGTTTTTTTTATTAAAAGTTGAGTTTGCAACTTGATTTTGATATAAACTTTATATAGTTTCAGAGGTGACAAGTCGTATAAACCAAATCCAATACATACTAGAGTGGTTGATATTTTTTATATTACATGCTGAACATGAGATGATTTGTTCAATAGCAGTTGCAAGAAACCTGGCATCAAGGTAAGGATTGATTTACTTTTTTTGACATCTTTATGTAATTTAGAAAATGACCAAAATATTCATCCACTGGTGTTGATGCATACACGGCTCTTCCTGGCACGGTTGGAGTACTATATGGTCTTCTCCAAGTAATTACAACATTATACTTTGAAAAATCTACCTACCAATAGGAATGTACAATGCTATAATTTGGTAAGATTATCAAAGTAGAATGTCTTAATAAGAAAAATACTGTAATAGCAACGTACTTTCATGGATTCGTTTAATATAACATCATACTTTCATTTCTCTCTATTACAACATCGTACTTTGAAACATCTACTAAGTTATAAAAGTACAATGCTAAAACTGGCTAAAATTCTGAAATTAAAATGTAATAATAACGAGATTATTGTAACTATAATGTTGTGTTGTGATTTTTTTCAGGTCTTTGTTGATAACATTGATTTTCTGAAGGAGGTAGAATGATGTGGTGGGAATTTGATGACAAAAATGTTTTGTAGTGTAGTTAGAGGGTTATGTTTAAGTGCGAGAAATAGCAATGCACTTTCATAGATTTGTTTATTATAGCATCCCACGGGAATTCCAACCCATCGACCCGTGCAACGCACGGGTCACCCGCTAGTTGTTTATATTAAATGTGTACTGATTTTTAACAAAAATATTTGCTCATCTCACCGGAGTGCACGTGTGGCATAAAGCGATGCAAACTTCAAAGACTCTCGTTTGATTCTACCTTTCCGCCCCTTTCCTCATTTTTAATGTGGAAGCCGAAATCCAACCAGAATTTCTTATGTTTTAAACTTGACTCTGGACCAGCCATTTTCAACCCCAAATTAGGCCTGACTCATCTTTGAACTATTATTACAAATTAAGTAATTGTTTTTATAAACTTGAACCAACTTTTGTTATAGGTTTTTTATAAATATTTACAGTTTTTAAGAAACAAATATTTTTACTCTTTTTTTAATAAAACCATTTTGACGATTCTCTTTTACAATCTTGCCTTAAAAAATTTTTTATACTTTTTTCTTAATAAATTTTGTTCTTTTTTCAAATTTCCTTTTTTACAAATTACTTTAGAGATTTACTTAAAGTTATTGTTTATAGTCTAATGAAAATCGTGTAGCAAGTCTTAGGTGACGTTTGGTTCGTAGGAAGTTTTTGAAGAAATTTGATTCTGTCAAGGAATTGAAATCTATCAGGAATTGAAATCCAATTCCATATTCTATTTGGTTGGCAGGAAATGGAATTGGAATCCGATTCCGTATTCTATATGCTTGGCAGGAAGTGAAATTGGAATCTATGTACATCACAAATTTGTCCTTTTATTTTTTTTGCATAATTTTACTTTGTTTTATAACTTATTGCTAATGGTGGATTGTGGTGGGTGACGGTGGTGAGTAGTGGTGGTTGGTGGTGGCGGTGACGATGGTGGAGGTGGGTGGTGATGGTGGATGATGGTAGAGAGTTTCAATTTGAGTGGTAATAGAATGACATAATGATAATCTTGTATATTTCCTCTTCGAATAGAATGAATTCCATCCAACCACCAAAGGAATTCATTCCCACCATTTCAATGAAATTGGAATCTAATTCTTCAAACAAAACTTGAACCAAACGCAGGAATTCGTAGGAATTGAATTACAGTTCCCTCGAATTTCGACGAACCAAACGACCCATTAATTTAAATTTCTTGCGGGTTTTGTTTGTTTAAACATGTAATTTTATATAAATATAAATCTGTAAATCCGGTGCAACGCATAGGAAAAAGCCTACCAAGTTCGGTACATTTATAAAACTTTTAAAGTTTAATTTTCCACGGTCAATTTATTGTTAGCCCCGAGTGAAAAAGAAACATCATAGATTAAATAAAACTCTTAGAAGTACATATGATTGGAAAGAATTAGCACAAATTTTGAATCACTCGACTTTTCCTTGAGAAAAATCGACTTATCTTCACTCACAATGAGTAACGTATGTCACATACATAAGAAAAATCGACTTAACTCACCGATAACTACATATGGGTGGACTCCATTGACTCATTTTCAAGTACGTTAAGTAAAAAACACTTTAGTCGTATACCAAGATTATTCATAGATCATAGATTCATAATACCATCTTCAAGACAAAAATCCAAAAAGTTTCATAGTAAACCCCCAAATTTCATCTAAAAAACACATCAAATCAAGATCAGCAAACACTAAAAAAAGATCAAATCTTTCAAATCTTTCCAACTAAACCGGAACTTTCCCATCTTGTTCTTCATAATTCACATCCAAATCCTCCCCTTTCACATCTTTCGATCCTTCAAGCCACCCGCCATCAATCGACCCAATACTCCCATTCAACCCATCATCCACAAAATCCCCGACCCGTTTCACAAGCCCACTTGGCACCACCGGATAATTCCCCGAAAAACATGCATAACAAAAATTCCCCGAATCCCCCTTCAACATTTTCTTCAAACTATCAATTTCAAGAAACGCTAAAGAATCACACCCAATAAAATCACGAATTTCATCAACACTCATTCGATTTGATATCAATTCTTCAGAGCTCGGTGTATCAACACCGTAATA
This sequence comes from Cichorium intybus, assembly GCA_023525715.1. Taxonomy (NCBI): domain Eukaryota; kingdom Viridiplantae; phylum Streptophyta; class Magnoliopsida; order Asterales; family Asteraceae; genus Cichorium; species Cichorium intybus. The sequence goes on from CM042010.1 coordinate 114,156,212, forward strand.
ACACGATGCGATAATGGGTGGGCTTGCAATCCGCATATGAACCTCTTTTGCACCGGCTTCTTTCAATAATCGGACAATTTTTGATGATGTTGTTCCCCTAACAATGGAATCGTCCACCACCACCACACGTTTTCCCTCCAAAACCGCCCGCACTGGGGAAAGCTTCAATTTGACGCCAAAATCACGAATCCTTTGAGAGGGTTCGATGAACGTCCGGCCAACGTAGTGTGACCGGATTAAACCTTGTTGGAATGGAACTCCGGCTTTGTTTGCATACCCGATTGCTGCCACCACGCCGGAATCTGGCACCGCAATCACCACGTCACAGTCGACTGGAGACTCTGTGGCCAGGATTTCGCCAAATTGCCGGCGGGATTCGTAGACGGATTTCCCGAACACGACAGAGTTTGGTAAGGAGAAGTAGATGTGTTCGAAGATGCATGATTTGGGTTCTGGGTGTGGCATTAAACAGAGAGATTGGACGCCGTCTTTGTCGACGATTAAAACTTCACCTGGGTTAACTTCTCTTTCGTATTTAGCTTCGATTAGATCGAGGGCGCAGGTTTCTGAAGCGAAAACTATGGCGCCGTTGCTGCGTTTTCCCATTACTAATGGCCGGAATCCATATGGGTCACGAACTGCGACTAACTTATCCTCTGTTAAGAACACCATTGAATAAGCTCCTTTGAGCTTTTCGCAAGCTTCAACGATTCTTAGAAAAAAGGGTCGTTGTTTAGATATGGCGATTAGATGCAAGACAACTTCGGTATCAGAGCTAGTACCGAAAATTGAGCCGTTTTCTTCTAATTCGGCTCTAAGGGTTTGATAATTTACCAGATTTCCGTTATGAGCGACACCGACGCGGCCAAATCGGTAACCGGCGACGAAGGGTTGCACGTTTTTGAGCATTGATTGACCGGCGGTGGAGTACCGCACGTGCCCAATCGCGTTGTCTCCAGGGAGTTGGTCGAGTTTTGATTGGTTAAAGACTTCCGAGACGAGTCCGACTCCGGTGACGGATTTCAGGACGCCCTCGGGTGTGGCGGTGACGATTCCGGCGCCTTCTTGACCGCGGTGTTGGAGGGCGTGGAGGGCCAAGTAGCAGAGACGCGAGGCTTCAGGGTCGCCGTAGATACCCACAACGCCGCACTCTTCTCGAGGTTTATCGTCGTCATCAAATATTAGATTCTCGTCATCAGGGTATGATTCGGATGATGAAATAACGTCGGAGATTGGGTTTTTGGCGGCGGTTGTTGAACGGAATTTATGGGTGAGACTGAATGACAGGGCTTTGTGTAGAGGTTTAAAGCAGTGTTTAGGGAAGGCGGGAGATGATTTTTCGACGGATTTATAGAGAGGTGAATAGCGGGTGATTGAGGTTGTTGTGGCAGTGGCGGTGGCGGAAGTAGCAGCAGCGGTGGCGGCCATGGTGGAACGAGAGCGGAGAAGGATGTGTGTGGGCTATGAATTGCCAAAGTGGAACGGCTAGGTTTTAGGGTTTTTATGTTTCCAGATGAACGATGCTTGACTAAAGTCACGGGTGGTGACTTTAATACGTGACTGACTTTTCATAAGTGGGCCCACACGTTCAGATGAGATATGACTGAGGTGCATGAAACTTAGGCGGTGAGATTGTTCGGTGACTGGCATTTGCCAGTGGTCCATTTATCGAGTGTATTGGTACGTTTTTAAAGTAGTTATTATTAAGCAAGAGTAATTGTATTTATTTTTATATTTTATTCTTATTCATGTGAAATTATAACAAATGTCATATTTAATAAAATTAATAATATTTTATTATACATGTCACAATTTAACTTGAATAGGAAGATTACTAGGAATAAAATGTAGGAACAAAAACAATTTCTCATTAAGTAATGAATAAATTACACTTTTGATTCTTGTGATTTGTTAAAAATCGTATTTTGTTTGTTTATTGCGACCCCAGCAAGTTCTATTAAAAGTTACACGATTGATATTACTTTTTTTTCTGACAGTCAAAGCTCTACAACAATCATTGTGGAAGGTCATGTCATTGTCAAAAATGATGATATGTTCATGTGGTGTAGCAGCCTGCATAATCACATCTTGTACGAATCTCAATCTAGGTCGTAACTTCTCGTGCTCAAGGAGGAGTGGAAGGTGTTGTGGAATTGTCAGATGATATGATCTTGTAATGTGTCAACGAGCATTAGATGTTATTCCTGGGTTATTTAGGTTAATGATTGAGATTCAAGAATCTGTTGCAGCTACTAAGATTTGTTGTATGGTTTGTGGATTTTTTTTCTTTGATGTCTTAGTATCTGGTTTCCGATGAAGGTGTAGGAGTAAGGGTGGGGTTTTGGGTTTTTGCAAGGAAAATGTGGGTTTTTGATGTTTGTTAGTAAGTAGGTTAGTCGGTTTTTAGAAGGAAATGGTTGGTTTTTGTAGTCAATGGAAGTCTATGTAAGTTAATGTCACTGTAGGGATAGATATGGCATTGTCAATGTCATAGTCCTTTTATGGAAAAATGTGGAATGTACATATTGATGTTTTATAATGAAAGTTGTATACTATATTAAGAACTTAACTTATATCTGCTCAGAAATGTTTAAATGGCAGTGATGGTAGTTAGACATAACCCATACAATGATAGTGATGGTAGTTACATATAACCAATACAATGATAGTGATGGTAGTGAGTGTATCCTTGCCAAATGACTTAATATGAGCAATATTAGTAAAAAAATGTAAGCATTTATCAAGCTTAATGTAACGTCCCAGTTTTTATGACAATTTAAAATTTTCTAGAAAAACATTTTAAATAAAACACATCATTTATTTTAAAAACTTCAATCATAAACATCATCCAAATCATTTAAAAACATTTTATTGTCAACAAAATTCATCAAACAGTGGAAATCCAGCTAACATCAAATCAAATAAAACATAAGTCCCCAGAAGAAGCTGTGACAGTGTGTAAACGTCACGCCTTGCCATCGCCCACATATGAAGTACCTGAAACATTGATTTAATAGGAAAATGGTAAGCACATAGCTTAGTGAATTCAACACATATACGGTATATCCATCACACCCACTCTACCCCTATCAAAGGCGCACAACACAAACAAGGCACACAACACAAACACAGTACACATCACAATAATGGCACCCAGCATAATCATGGCATCCAGCTCAATCATGCATTGATGTGTACCTACTCACCACACTCACACACCAACTAGACATTCCCATAGCCTAGTACTACCCACCTACATCATAAACAACACACACTAGCTACAGTAAAGGATGTACAACTTCAATGCAGCGTAATGATGAACTCACCTCGAAATAGCAAATAAAGAAACATGTACAACGACTCTGCGGGCCCCACCAAGCTCCACTCACACACCTTATACTCCTATAAGGTATGTTAAGTCACTACAAAGCATAATAGCTAAACCTTACTTAATATAGGTACTTGTAGTATTATTACTTTTATTAAGTTTATTTTTCAGCTTTTCACCCCAAACAGAAGGCCTGATGACGACCCCTTTAGCCCACCCTAAACCGAACCAATCAGGGATATGTGTGCATAATCACTTAGCTTATCTCTACTACTCTATACGAATTAAACAAGTTAGGGGTACCAAATCTGTCAAACCCGGACCAGGTTGCAAAGTTTGCTACTTTCAACCAAGGAAGGGTCATTAACAAGCCCTTAGAAAAATAGGACATCAACTAGACCATAAGACAAAACTACGGGGACTGATCTCATGCCATTTAAATTTTCCAATAATTCTTGGTGAATTCAACAAGTGGACTAATTAGTTGAGGCAACGAGTTGGGCCAGACCCTAAAGAATTATTCCAAGATCTAAATGGGTTAAGAACTAGGTTCTAAAATTTGGTGTGGACAAACTAGACATCCAACACGAACTAAGTCCACTGACCTCAACCCTAAATGATTTTTATGATTTTAGTGATTTTCCCAATACGAATGACTTAATCTGTCAGGATTCCAGACCAGTCATCAAAGCTTGCCAATTTTAGCTAATCAAGGGTTGGAATCAGATCAAACCCTTCAGAAGGAAGAAACTAGAATCCTAGACCATTTCAGGGACATAGATTCAATGATAGTTGCATTTTATTTATTTTATATTTTATTTTAGCATATTTTTAGTTGTTTTAATTGAATTATCATACATATTTTCATCTTACTTTATTTTATGACTATTTTGGGTACTTTCGAGTTTTTGCATGTAATTGCAGATTTTTGAAAGATTGGAACGGGACAGAATATTTGACGCAACATATGGGCTAATTGAAGATGGGTTTTGAACGTTTAATGGATCACCACAAATGGATTAAGAGCTAAAATTTGGAACAGGATTATGAAGCAAATAACATGGGCTAGAAGAAAGGGCATAATGTTATCGTGTTTTGGGTCGGATCTTGGGCTTCCGAAGCAGTCTGCAATTAAGTGAATTTTAAAGGATCCCAACATGCGGTCGAGCATTCCATGCATACACCTTGCATGCGATCGAGTAGTGTCATGAACAAAAGGAATGTGCGGCCAAGTTTTCCATGCAGACCCTAACATGCAACCGAGTATAATGACAATGGTTGTGCCATGTTGTGCGACCGAGTGTTTAGAAAAGAAAGCAACATGCGATCGAGCAATTGCTAGAACACAAGGACCATTCGGTCAAGCAACAAGGAAATGAGAAAAGGAAAACGTACGACTGAGTACTCATATACAAGTCATAGTCATGCGATCGAGCAATAAGGAAATTGAGGCAAACCAACGTGCGGCCGAGTATGTCCCATGCACACACATAGTATGCGACCGAGCAATAAGTCTTAATGAAGAAATTTGTAAAGTGTGCGGCCGCACACTTTCTTGTGCAATTCTTGCTATGCCCGCACAGATTTTGTAATTTCAATCAGAAAGTCGGTTTCTTTTCGTTTCATTTTTGTGCGGCCTGTTCCATTTTGTGAAGAAAATTCCATGCAGCCGAGCAAATTGAAATGAAGGCTATTTTCGTAATTTTCAAATGCCTTTTAACTTATGTTTGGTACGTTCTCTTACATTTTGATATTTCTTGTTCTAGCCATGCTTGGATAGAACCCTTATTATCAATCCTTGAACAACTAGTTAAGTTTGAAGAAGTTTATGAGTATTTGATTCTTAAATCTATGAATGCAACTTGTTTACATGTTTAAATTGTTATTGTGTTCTTCTTCATGAGATTGAATGCTTGGATAATTGTAACACCACGTCACTTACAGTAAGTAATTTTATCTTAATCGTAACGTGATTTCGATAGAAAATAATATTATAAGTGTTTGGACGGTTAGAATACTTTTAAGATAGAGTTTTCGTGTGAAAAATGCTTAAAATGGGTAACCCGAGTCGTGTGGTTTAACCCGGGTCGAGTTGGAGGACTTAAAACAATAATTGAACTTAAGTGGGTCGAACCCGGGTCGTGTTGGCCAACCCGGGTCGGGTTTCCGTCGAATATCTTCAGCAGTAGCGTCAAAATGGGGAGGGTCTTAGAGCACGGGTCGTGCTGTGCAGAACCCAGGTCGGGCTGTCGGACATGGGTCGGGCTGCACGCCAACCCAACCCATTTAATTCTCGATTTTTCCTCATTTGGTCAGAATTTTCTCAAACAAAAACACCTCTTAAACCCTTGAAACACCCTCAAATCATATTAGGACTAAATCGGAAGATTAGAACTCGACGGATTGAAGTAATCTTCGGTATTTCGCTTGTTGAAGGTATGGTTTACCTTTCTAGTTCGATTGGGTGGTTGTTTTGGTTGAATTTGGACAGATTTCGGGTGGTGGTGAAGAACCACCTGTGAATATTTGCAACCCGAGTATATAGTGCTTGTTTGGATGTGCTGGAAAGCTTTAAACCCCGAGTTTTAACTATTATAATCAAGTTCCAAACTTAGATGGTTGAAAAACAAAGTATTCACCTCTACTTGGTATGTATGTGATTATGTAGGTGCTGGAAAACCGTAAAGGATCGTTGTAGCTTCTATGGCATTAGCTAGGATTGTATAGAACTTCAATACCAGGTGAGTAATTTGTGTTATATCTAATGTGATATGTATTGGTTGAACTCTTGCAACTTGAAGTAGTTTTAGCTATTGAAATGGTAACCTAGAAGTTGTTTTGATTACCCAATTGTTATGGCATAGACCTATGTGGTTATAACGGCCTTCGTGGCTAGGAGATTGGATTCCGTATCCAAATGTTAACGGCCTTCGTGGCTAGGAGATTGGATTTGATATCCAAATATTAACGGCCTATGTGGCTAGGAGATTGGATGTGATATCCAAATATCAACGACCTTTGTGGCTAGGAGATTGGACTGATATCCAAATGTTGATGCAAACAGGGATTTACTTTATATTGAGTTTTGACAATTTATCTATATATACATGTTAAATTGTTTATATGATTACTCATTGAGCTTTATGGCTCACTATATATGTGTGAAATGTCCCAGTAGGTGAGCGTGACCCTGCTAAGGGTAAATATGTAGCTCATGGATAGGACATGATGTTGTAGCAGCCCGGCTTAGAAGGAGTTTACTTTTGATATGTACTCCTTGATACACTTGTACACTTTTTGTTTAAACTTATACACCTAACGATATGGTTTTGTATGTTTAAAACTATGTTTAAAGTGAAAAATTTTGGGTGTATTTTGTTTTAAAAAGCCAAGTGTTACAAGTTGGTATCAGAGCCGTGGTTTAAGTGAACTAGATGTCTGTAGAATAGATCCCTGGACTTAAACCTTGAGAGATAGTAGACATGTTGTACAGTTGGGTGTATATAAGTTTGTTATTATATATAACCTGACAGTTTGTTGAATTTTGAAGTATGAGAGGTACTAGAAGCAACCCTACACGAGGAAATTCGGGGCGTGGAGCCTCGAGAGGTGGTCGAGCCCGTTCTCAAGGTTCGGTTGGAAGAGGAGCTGGTGAACCAGCAAATGAAAATCCACCAGACTTACGCACCATTGTGGCCGATGTGGTACGTGAGTTGTTACCTACCTTAATGAATGTACGTGATGAAAGTGCTGTAAAGCAAGTTCACGATAGGCAGCCCAAAAATGAAAGTCAAGGTGAAAGCAGAATTCGTATAGAGAAAGAAGTCCAAGGAGAATGAAGTTCTGAGAAAAAGATGGAGTGTACTTATAAATCCTTCCTAGGCTGCAAACCTAAAGAGTTTTCAGGGACGGATAATCCGGTCCATGCTATGGAATGGTTGATGCATATGGAGAAGGTATTCCAAATTAGTAAATGTGCTGAAGGGGATAAAGTGGAGTTTGCCACGAATCAATTGACAGGAAACGCGTTACATTGGTGGCAAGTGTTCAGTAAAGCGTTGGGTCCCGACTTGACGCAGTCTTTATTATGGGAACAGTTTAAAACCAAATTCAATGAAGAATATTGTTCCGATGTGGCTATAAAAAGGCTAGAAGAGGAGTTTCTGCATTTGGAATAGTGGTCTCACTCGGTGCAAGAGTATACAATGAGTTTCCTTGAGAAGCCTAGATTTGCAGAACATCAAATAAATACTGAGAAGAGAAAGATTGATAAATATGTGTGGGGATTGAAAACACGAATTCGAAAAATTGTGCAGCCGCTTCAATTGTCTTCTTTCCGACAGGTGGTGGATAGAGCCACAGAAAGAGAGACGGAACTTCAAAGGCAAGAGGAGGAAAAGAAAGTAAGTGAAACTAAAAGAAAGGCGGAGGAACAACCGTGGACGCCTCAGAAAAAGTCACAACAAACGGGGTCCCATTTTAAAGGCAAAGGCCCAAGAGAGGAAGCAAAGTGGTGTGAGAAGTGCAGGAAAAAGCACTTTGGGAGTTGTCAGACCGATGTTTTATCGTTGGGTTGTTGTAATTGTGGGAAGCAAGGGCATATCGCTCGAGACTGTCGGGCGGAGTGGAAGTGTTTTCTGTGTGGGGCTACATATCATATTCGCTCGAACTGTCCTCAGATAAAAGCTGGAGCACTTAGTGAAAAACTCAGAGAAGAACGGGGAGGAAAGAAAGAGGAGATAAAAGGTCGGGGAGGACCAGTGGCATCACGAGCGTTTCAGATGACTGTGGAAGAGGCTCGTGAAAAGACTGACGTAGTTACAGGTATATTCACTTTAAACTCAATTCCCGTATACGTAATATTTGATCCTGGAGCTATGCATTGTTTTGTATCAACGTCTATGATGCCACGTTTGAATATTCCCCTAACTCATATGGATGAAAGTTTGGAAGTAGCTATAGCAGATGGTAGATGTGTTTGGGTTTCAGAACATATTGAAGGTTGTCAGCTTAAGATCTACGGGACCATTTTCCCTATAGATCTGAAGCCGATGACTACCAAGGAGTTTGAAGTAATTGTGGGTATGGATTGGTTGGCGACGAATTATGCCAACATGGATTGTAGAAACAAAAACATTACGATTTTGACACCTGATGGAAGATGGATTAAAATCCAATGCGAACAACCACGATTGAGAATGTCAGTTATTTCCTTTGCTCAAGCTCGGAGTAATGTCAGTAAAGGAGGGACGTCTTATTTGGCATATGTAGCTTTAGCTAAACCGAGTCACGTGGAAAAAGAAAGTGTAAAAATTGTAAATGAATTTCTGGATGTTTTTCCCGAAGAACTCCCCGGATTACCGCCAGATCGACAAATCGAATTTTCAATCGAATTGATTCTGGGAGCCGCTCCTGTTGCTCGGGCTCCTTATCGATTGGCACCTTTAGAAATGGAGGAATTGAGAAAATAGTTGGAAGAACTTCTGGATCGGGGTTTCATTAAACCAAGCTCATCACCGTGGGGAGCGCCTATTTTGTTTGTTAAAAAGAAAGACGGGTCGATGCGTATGTATATTGATTACTGGGAACTGAATAAGATCACGGTGAAGAATAAGTACTCGTTACCGAGAATTGATGACTTGTTTGATCAACTCCAGGGAGCATCGTATTTTTCCAAAATCGATTTGAGATCGGGGTATCACCAGTTAAAGATTCGAGAATCAGATATTCCGAAGACCGCGTTCCGTACTCGTTATGGTCATTATGAGTTTTTGGTTATGCTCTTTGGGTTAACCAATGCTCCGACAACATTTATGGATCTCATGAACAGAGTATGTCGTCCGTTCCTTGATACTTCTGTAATTGTATTCATAGACGATATTTTGGTATATTCTCGAAGCCAGGCTGAGCACAGTGTTCATTTGCGCCAAATTTTGGAATTACTCCGTCGGGAAAAGTTATACGCGAAGTTTTCCAAGTGTGAGTTCTGGCTAAGAGAAGTATAATTTCTGGGGCACGTTATTAATAGTGATGGTGTCAAAGTTGATCCAACAAAGATTGAAGCCGTGATGAAATGGGAACCGCCTCGAAGTCCGACTGAAATACGCAGTTTTCTTGGATTGGCGGGATACTATAGAAGATCTGTAGAAAATTTCTCCTCAATTGCTGTCCCGCTGACTAAATTGACCAAGAAGGGCTAAAAGTTTGAATGGGTGGAAAGACAACAAGCAGCCTTTTAGAAATTAAAGCAAGCCATGTGTGAAGCCCCGGTGTTAGCTTTACCGCAAGACGGAGAAGACTGTGTAGTTTATAGTGATGCTTCACGGGTGGGCCTTGGATGTGTATTGATGCAGAAGGGTCGAGTAATTGCTTATGCATCTTGTTAATTAAAAGAGGCCGAGAAGAAATACCCGGTGCATGATCTCGAATTGGCTGTAGTGATTTTGGCTTTAAAGCTTTGGAGACACTACTTATATGGCGTGAAGTTTGTCGTTTATACGGATCATAAAAGCCTGAAGTACTTATTTGATCAGAAAGAATTAAACATGAGGCAGCAAAGGTGGATGGATTTACTCAAAGATTACGACTGTGAAATTTTGTATGGGTGTGGCGAGCCGACTACCCGAGCTGATTCGCAAGGCACAAGAAGAAGCGTGCAAGCCCGAGAATGTGAAAAGTGAACGAGTGGTTGGATACTTGAAGCATCTGGCGGAAAAGTTTTAGAGACTGAAAACCTTTAGAGGCCGTGTGTGGGTGCCCAAACAAGGTGAGGCACGGAGTTTGCTATTAGAAGATGCTCATTGTAGTAGATATGAAGTACACCCAGGTAGTACCAAAATGTATCGAACGCTGAAACCTTTGTATTGGTGGCCGGGAATGAAAAGAGACATTGGAAGATACGTAGAAAAATGTTTAACTTGTTTGCAAGTGAAGTCGAACCATCAGAAACCATATGGCGAGATCCAACCGTTACCATTTCCAGTGAAGAAATGGGATAATATTACAATGGATTTTGTGACGAAACTTCCTCGAACACCGCGTGGGCATGATACTGTTTGGTTGGTGGTTGATCGGTTAACAAAATCAGCGCAGTTTATACCGATCAGTGAAAACTTCAAGATCGAAAAGTTGGAAAAAATATACATTGACAAGGTAATTCGTCGACATGGGTTACCGTCGTCAATTGTATCGGATCGAGATAGTAGATTTACTTCCCGATTTGGGCAAAGTCTCCAAGAGCAAATGGGTTCGAAAGTGTTGATGAGTACTACGTACCATCCGCAAACTGACGGGCAAAGCGAGAGAACCATTCAGACTTTAGAAGACATGCTTCATACTTGTACAATAGACTTTGGCGGGAGTTGGGAAGATCATCTACCTTTGGTAGCATTTGCTTACAATAATAGTTTTCATTACAGTATTCAGATGGCCCCGTATGAAGCGTTATATGGAGCACCGTGTCGTACTCCGACTTGCTGGACTGAAGTGGGGGAAAAGTCGTTGGCTGGACCCGAAATCGTAGCCCAAACTGAAGAAAAGATTAGACAAATCCGGGAACATTTGAAAATTGTCCAAAACCGACAAAAACAATATGCTGACAGGCGGGTAAAACCATTGGAATTCCATGTGGGAGAAATGGTGATGCTTAAAGTATCCCCTTGAAAGGCTTGATTCGATTTGGGAAGAAAGGAAACCTAAGTCCTCGTTTCGTTGGACCGTTCCGGATATCTCAAAGGATAGAAGCTGTGGCATATCGATTAGAGTTACCAGAAGAACTCCAAGGCATTCATAATGTTTTCCATGTGTCCCATTTACGGAAAACATTATTCAATGAATCCCAACGAATACCTCTGGCTGAAATAGAAGTTGATGACAAACTAAGATATCTGGAACAACCCGAGAAAGTGTTAGACCGAAAAGTGAGACAATTGCGGAACAAAAAGATCAAAATGGTTAAAGTACTTTGGCGACACCATAGAGGTTCTTATATGACGTGGGAAATTGAAGATGAAATGAGGGAGAAATACCCTCAACTCTTTACTTGATTCCGAGGACGGAATCTTTTAAAGGGGGGAGAATTTTTAACACCACGTCACTTACGGTAAGTGATTTTATATTAATCGTAATCTGATTTCGATAGGAAATAATATTATAAGTGTTTGGATGGTTAGAATACTTTTAGGATAGAGTTTCCGTGTGAAAAATGCTAAAAATGGGTAACCCTGGTCGTGTGGTTTAACCCGGTCGAGTTGGAGGACTTAAAACAACAATTGAACTCCAATGGGTAGAACCCGGGTCGTGTTGGCCAACCCGGGTCGGGTTTCCGTTGAAGATCTTCAGTAGTAACGTCAAAACGGGGAGGGTCTTAGAGCACGGGTCGTGCTGTGCAGAACCCAGGTCGGGCTGTCGGACATGGGTCGGGCTGCACGCCAACCCAACCCATTTAATTCTCGATTTTTCCTCATTTGGTCAGAATTTTCTCAAACAAAAACACCTCTTAAACCCTTGAAACACCCTCAAATCATGTTAGGACTAAATCGGAAGATTAGAACTCGACGGATTGAAGTAATCTTCGGTATTTCGCTTGTTGAAGGTATGGTTTACCTTTCTAGTTCGATTGGGTGGTTGTTTTGGTTGAAATTGGACTGATTTCGGGTGGTGGTGAAGAACCACCTGTGAATATTTGCAACCCGAGTATATAGTGCTTGTTTGGATGTGCTGGAAAGCTTTAAACCCCGAGTTTTAACTATTGTAATCAAGTTTCAAACTTAGATGGTTGAAAAACAAAGTATTCACCTCTACTTGGTATGTATGTGATTATGTAGGTGCTGGAAAACCTTAAAGGATCGTTGTAGCTTCTGTGGCATTAGCTACGATTGTATAGAACTTCAATACCAGGTGAGTAATTTGTACTATATCTAATGTGATATGTATTGGTTGAACTCTTGCAACTTGAAGTAGTTTTAGCTATTGAAATGGTAACCTAGAAGTTGTTTTGATTACCCAATTGCTATGGCATAGACCTATGTGGTTATAACGACCTTCGTGGCTAGGAGATTAGATTCCGTATCCAAATGTTAACGGCCTTTGTGGCTAGGAGATTGGATTCTGTATCCAAATTGTTTATATGATTACTCATTGAGCTTTATGGCTCACTATATATGTGTGAAATGTCCCTGCAGGTGAGCGTGACCCTGCTAAGGGTAAAGATGTAGCTCATGGATAGGACATGATGTTGTAGCAGCCCGGCTTAGAAGGAGTTTACTTTTGATATGTACTCCTTGATACACTTGTACACTTTTTTGTTTAAACTTATACACCTAACGATATGGTTTTGTATGTTTAAAACTATGTTTAAAGTGAAAATTTTTGGGTGTATTTTGTTTTAAAAAGCCGGGTGTTTGACACGCGCAGAGGTCGTCGTGCGGTAAAAAATAAGAGAAAACCTAACACACACACTAGTATAGCGGTAGTCAGGGTCGATCCACAGGAGCTTCGTGGTTAGACTAGATGAGAGATTACCAACTAATAGTGTCACAGCTACAGTCGGAGGATCTGGTTTCTATCTTCCTAATCACTAGCAAATGAAACAATAATCAAACACACCAAAGCCAAGCTAAGCTATGCTCAAATGACCTAGTCACTTTCTGAAATCAGAAGTACATCTCTGAATCAGAAGCAATCAAAGGCATCCAAACTAGCAAAACCAAGCACAGCATAAACTAGCTACTAACTAAAGTCCTATTGAACAGTTACTAGCCAAGATTTAATGCTTACAAAATAACCTAATTAGCTACTGAATTCAACTAAGGAAAACAGTCCCAATAAGGTCCAATACACAATTCAACAATCAAAACCAAACACAAACATCCAAAAACACCGAAATACTAACATTAAATGTAACCGAATGATTTCATTCACCAAATCCGAATTCCAAATACAAAACCAGTAACCAAATGGTTCTAGAACAGAAACCTAAGTGCTCAAAGTCAGTGGTTGTCACTCCCAAAAGACTTTAGCTACAAAACTACTTGCTAATAAAAGGAAATTAAATCAAAAATCATAAAATACCAATTGTGAGCTTGCTGAAATGAAATCCTGGAGTCAAAGAGCTTCAAGGTCGATTTTACACCCGGTCTTTGCTAGGGTTTTCGGCTGGAAATGCATCTATTTATACTTGCAAATTTCCCGCAGCCGCGCCGCGCAGGAGTGAAATCCGCGGCGCGCGTACTTATCTTTCCCCGTTTCTTCGGAATTTGAATGTGTTCCACCGCCTTAATCCCGCGTCGTGCAGATCGCAGATCCGCGGCGCGCGTACGAGTTCTCTTGATTTTCCATTCTTTCCAAACTTCTTCCTTTTGCACGCTTTTAGTCCCTGTTTCTATTCTTTTTCTCCAGACAAGTCCTGGCACGAAAAGTGAGAATATCCAGACATATTTGATATAATTTTATCAAGAACAGGGCTCAACAACGCCTAAAATACCTGATATCACTAGGCGTTGTCAAACACCCCACACTTGTGCCTTGCTTGTCCCCAAGCAAGATAGTTTTTAACAAATTATAATGAAGAATCAAACAATTTTTGACTGTGTTCAGTTTCAAAGTTTATTTCTCTTTGAGTTAGAATGGAATAGTTCGCGAAAACATAATTGAATTGTTCTTTGGAATTCATGGCTTTCTAGAGAACCCTTGATTACAAACTTTCTGTCCATAATGAAGTGTACTTACTCATTCAGATTCTAAAGGCCATTAAGGAATTGTCCATGACTTTCGATGTTGTCCGTGTAACGAGCTTTCAGAAATACCATCCCAGACCAGACGATCTTAGGTGGTAAGGTGCATAAGGCCCACCCATTTTAGACCTACTGGCTCGAACAACAAAGGCCACAGATTGACTTTTCCTTCCTAAATTCCAATCCTAAAACAGCTCAATCTTCTAAACTCGTAAAACTCAACTTATTTGACTAACTAATTGCATGATCACAACTAAACAGTATTCCTTGAAAAATACTAATGCTATCACAATCACAAACCATTCATTTCAAAATTGCAATTAAAAATTTTGAAAAATCTTGCTAAAAATTTTGAAAAAATTTTCATTTCTGCAAAAATTTCAAAAAAAAATCTCTTTCGACCGTCCACACCCCACACTTAAAACCGTACAACGTCCCCGTTGTACAAAAATTATTTCAAAACAAGGGAGAAAGAGTTACCCCTTTTTGGGCGGTAGACTTGCTTGGTGCTCAATATCACAGGTATAATTGCGTACAAATGGATCCTCGATTTCATATTCTGGAGTTGTAGCGCTACAATAAACACGCCGGTGGTCGAGACAAGTGGAGGGGGCACGATGACCCCACACTTGTCTGAGACAACTCCTTCTCAAATTGGTATATCATGCATCACTTAACAAACAAATTAAAAACACAGATGACAGAAATAAAATATAAACACAAAAATATACAGATGGATGTGTCATAAGTTTATACATATATTTCAAAAAATAAAAAGAAGAAAGAAAGAAAAAGGTACATCAATCACTGCCAGGCGGCCTGGAGGGTCCGGCCTCATGATCGTGGGCCCTGGCTGGGAATGATCGGGGACGTCGGCCCTGCTGAGTGGCCAACTCCAAAAGTACCTCCCCGATCCACTCGAGCTGCTCCTCCATCCTCGCAACTCGGGCCTCCAATCGATGGAAGGCAGCTGGATCCTCCTGTAGCTGTGTCGGGGCTGCAGGCTCTGGCACTGGCTCTGGCCTCCTGCGTCTCCTGCCAGGCTGGGCATACGTGGGCTGGGGTGCCTCAGGAGGCTCGATCGGGGCCCGGATGTACTGCCCCGGGCGCTGCAGCTCAATGAACCGCATCCTCTCCAACGTGCGTGCTGTAGTACGCGATGGAGGCAGAGCAGTCAAAGAAGCTGCCACGGAGGCAGTAAGGATGCCATAGGAACGGGCCAGGCGGGTAATAAAATTCCCCCTGGCTAGTGGACTGCTGGTGGAGGCACCGATAGAGTGGGTGGAGAGAGCGGTTGCAAGGGCGAAGGGGAGATGGAGGAATCGGGACGGGTCGAGGAGAGCCTACAAAAATGTCACGTCGTCCCCCGACACCTTCTCGCCTCCCTCCCGCTGCATGATGGAGGTGGAGATGATCCGGTGCATGAGGCGGTGGAGTGGATCGCGTAGGTGGCTCTCCCTCGAGGTCCCCGCCTCGTACCTGATGTTGGACAGTGGTGCCCAAACCTCCATATTGGGAGCCCTGTCCGGCTCTCCCTGAATGCAGGACCCGAAGAACCGGGTGAAATAACGGTGCTGGAGGTCCACGGCAGTGTAGATGCCTGTGCGCCTCCCAAACTCCCGGAGGTTGCACTCCCTATGCTCACCTCCCAAACGAAAGCGTACGAGCCTGGAACGCGGGTCTCCCGCCCTGGGAGCGAAATGAATTGTAGACAGGAACTCCAGAAGAAGCTCCGTGTAGACCACATCCTCGTCAGTAGCCATGATCCGGTCCCAACCTCTGCACGTGAATGACGCCTCCTCGTGGGTCCAGGTGCGATGTAAGAACGGCTCGATCGCACCCCAGAGCCTTGCGTCTCTCAGAATATCTCGATCAATGACTGTCGCCTCTAGCACCCGGCGACTCCTCAAAGCATCCCTCCGCGAGGTATACTCAACAGAACTGGCCAGCTCCACGGGGAACTGGAGGAAAGCGTGGTCCAATCTGAACATCATCTGCAAAAAGAAAATATATCCACAAAACAAAAAATTTTGCAAAATCAGTCCTTGTCTTCCCAGCCGCACCGCGGCGCGGTCCATGAGTAAGGGCGCGGCACGGCGTGCGGCTGTTTCCAAACCCCGAATCAAATTCTCATTTTAACCTGCTAAATCTCAATTTAATCATACCACAAGGTAGCCTAGGTACCGACTAGCTCATCTAGGGTCTCCATTTGGCAAAACAAACACCCTATAAGCTAACATTAGTGATTCGAAGTTTTGAACTATTTGGGGCAAATCACTAAAATTAACTACCTAATTGCTAGTTTTAACGAGTAATAGATAGTTAGAATGGCATACCTTGGTAGTGGGAACAAAATGAGCAAGAAAAATTGCAAGAAAATTTCAATCACCAGAGCTCCGAGTCGCGTGTGGGTCATGTGAGCCGCGGTTCACCTTATAAAGGAGGAAACCGACTGATCGTTTACCGCGTCGCGGGTTTGCACTTTGCGCGTCGCGCGTGTCACAAATCAACCCCTGCGCATCGGGTTGGTTTACGATCCCGCGTCGCGTAATTCAAATATCCGCGGCGCGGACTTCAAAATTTTCAAAATTTTCAATTGACCCCACACTTATTTCAAACCACTAGTACCTGCAAAGAGATTGATGTATTTTTGTATTTTATTTTAAGAAATATATCCTAACTTATGACACGATGGGTTGCCTCCCAACAAGCGCTAAGTTTAACGTCTTCAGCCAGACGTAGAACTCCTCCTACAGCTACGGTGGATCATATGCCTTCCTTCTTCGCTGATTTTCAGTCACCACTGTCCCTTCGTTGCCCACATGCTCCTCAAACTTTCCTGGGTCGAATGGTTTGTCAGTTCTCCTGCTGCTGCACTGTTGCCGTCTCCCGATGATTTCCCGCGAGTGCTTGAAAGTAGCTTTGAACCTCCAAGCTCGGTCCTTTCTTCTACACCTCTTCAAAGTCAAGGGCTTGACGTGAAGCGCGTTCAATGCCGCTTCCAGTAGTTGTTTCACACCCCAGTTGCTAGTGTCTTGCATGCTATCTTCAGGTTGCAATTTTGGTTTGCAGTACCAATAAAAATTTTCCAATCGAATGGAATCGGAAGGCAACATATCAGGATGCTTCCATATGTCCTCATCGATAGTATTGATCACATCTAATTTTCCATTCATGAATGGATCATGAGTGGTGATAAAATCATGTTTATTATTTTCAAATATTAATTCGTCAACATAAACTTCTTGATCATCGTCCAACAGGTGGATTGGAACCAAGAGTGGGTGACTGGTTTGATCTGATGGTGGTATAAAGTCACCCATCACCGGATCCTTACCGTCAAATTTTTCAAAATTTTCAAAAATTAAAGGGTCGGGGGTAATATTGTCATCTACACCCCCTTCCTCAAAAACATCAACAATTTCAACAAATTCGAGAGTTGTTGGGCTGGGATCTGTACTGTCACTTACAGTCCCCTCCACAACATCCTCATCAACCAAATTTTCTGATGATGGTACAAATTCACTCATCACCAGCTCAACATCATCAACATTCTCAAAACCCTTAAACACATCAAAAGCTATTGAGTCAGAGGTAGCATTGTCACCTACAACCTCTTCCTCAACAACCGTTTCGACCATCTCAATGGTCTCTTGATTTTCCCAAGATGTATGCCCTTCCATCACATATTCAGGTGATGCAAGTTCACACACATTATCATTGGTATAAAAATCACTCACCTCCGGTTCTGGCGAAGGTGGTGAACATTTCTAGCTTTCCTCTAACCTATCTAAAGAAGCTTGCATTTTTTCAAGAGCTTCAGCCTGGTCCTTCTGCTCGTGGTAGTTGTTATACATGAATACCCAAAGTTGGGCCCAAGTTGCAGAATTCTCAGGCTGAGATGACTCCTCGGTCTGCCATCCATTGTCATCGGGTGATTCATTGTAGCAATCATCTTCGTAATAGGTGTCGGCCGGATTTTCATAATCTTCATAATACTGTTCCGGGTACATGTAATCACCCATCATAAGGATGTACGCATACCAAAAATCAGCAGACTAAAATCAACATCAAAATCAGAAACTAAATCCTACAAATCACCTAATCTAAGCTCACAGCTCCCCGGAAACTACGCCAAAATTTGACACGCGCAGAGGTCGTCGTGCGGTCAAAAATAAGAGAAAACCTAACACACACTAGTATAGCGGTAGTCAGGGTCGATCCACAGGAGCTTCGTGGTTAGGCTAGATGAGAGATTACCAACTAATAGTGTCACAGCTACAGTCGGAGGATCTGGTTTCTATCTTCCTAATCACTAGCAAATGAAACAATAATCAAACACACCAAATCCAAGCTAAGCTATGCTCAAATGACCTAGTCACTTTCTAAAATCAGAAGTACATCTCTGAATCAGAAGCAATCAAAGGCATCCAAACTAGCAAAACCAAGCACAGCATAAACTAGCTACTAACTAAAGTCCTATTGAACAGTTACTAGCCAAGATTTAATGCTTACCAAATAACCTAATTAGCTACTGAATTCAACTAAGGAAAACAGTCCCAATAAGGTCCAATACACAATTCAACAATCAAAACCAAACACAAACATCCAAAAACACCGAAATACTAACATTAAATGTAACCGAATGATTTCATTCACCAAATCCGAATTCCAAATACAAAACCAGTAACCAAATGGTTCTAGAACAGAAACCTAAGTGCTCAAAGTCAGTGGTTGTCACTCCCAAAAGACTTTAGCTACAAAACTACTTGCTACTAAAAGGAAATTAAATCAAAAATCATAAAATACCAATTGTGAGCTTGCTGAAATGAAATCCTGGAGTCAAAGAGCTTCAAGGTCGATTTTACACCCGGTCTTTGCTAGGGTTTTCGGCTGGAAATGCATCTATTTATACTTGCAAATTTCCCGCAGCCGCGCCGCGCAGGAGTGGAATCTGCGGCGCGCGTACTTATCTTTCCCCGTTTCTTCGGAATTTGAATGTGTTCCACCGCCTTAATCCCGCGTCGCGCAGATCGCAGATCCGCGGCGCGCGTACGAGTTCTCTTGATTTTCCATTCTTTCCAAACTTCTTCCTTTTGCACGCTTTTAGTCCCTGTTTCTATTCTTTTTCTCCAGACAAGTCCTGGCACGAAAAATGAGAATACCCAGACATATTTGATATAATTTTATCAAGAACAGGGCTCAACAACGCCTAAAATACCTGATATCACTAGGCGTTGTCAGTGTTACAATAATTATTGTTATTTGTTTTCTAAATTACGTAATTGATTTCTTAAACAAATTAGTGATAAATGATTTTTGTGAATGCTTATATCTATTTTTAAAGTCATGGAGTTGTGTTCTTCAAGGAGAAATGGAAGCTTTTTGATTTCCTTTGAGCTTGGTGATTCTTAAAATTATATTGCTAGTCAAATTACTTAAGTTGGATGCTTATTTGACTTTTGATTTTGATTAAGACGGTTATTAAGAACTTTTCTAATATCCATACAATTAAGAAGAATCTAGGTGTTTCAAGCTTTTGAGACACTATAGTCAAGCTAGATTAAGTCAACTACATTTCACCATAATCTTTGATGATAAAATAACTAGTTGGAATTATGATGAAATCCAATATTGATTGTTTCATAAAACTTAATTCTCTTTGCCAAAATTTGATTATTTGTCTCATTTTCATTTTCAACCAAAACAAACAACCCCCCTTTATTTTATAATGTTCAAAAATATATATATCTTTTCTAATTGATTGCATAGTTTTACAAATTGAACCAATCTCCATGGATTCGATCCCTTTACCGCTATACGCAAATTTGTGTACTGGAAGTAGGGTTTGTTTTTGTTGGCCTCGACAACCACCAGGTTCTTAGGTTCAACAACATATATTATGATATATCCTATCATAACCCTTACTTTCTTGCTTACAGTCTTATCTTAAGTCGACATTCTCCCTAAAACCTCACACAATTTAAGGCTAAGTTGGAATCTCGACACCTAATTCGCTTAAACTATGACTCTAATACCAAATTGTAACACCCATCTTATATACACCTTAGTTGGTGTATTATTTTATAAAAACATCGTGAACTAAAATTTCATCATTCTAAAAACTTTTCTCATGTCATTAAATCATAACATAAAACTTTTGGTCCCAACTAAACAAATGGGTTTAAAAATGTTTAACAACCTTGGGGGTTACAAACTCATATCAACAAGAACATAATAAAGCAATAAAACATTTAAATGCTAATGTCCTGAAATAATCCAACTTTTCTACTGAATTTTTTAATGGAAAATAGGCAAACAAACAAACTTAAACTCTTAAGTTCACATGAAACCTAAAAGATCTATGTTTTCTATATTGAACATATAAATAAGAACATCTATAGAAAACCCTAGGTATAACCAAAATTACTAAATAGGGTTTCGGGATTACATACCTTATTGTTATTATAGCAAATAACAATTATTCTTTGTATTATTGATCTCTCAGAAGCTAGCACCACAAATGTCGTGCCTCTAATGGTTCACACCCAAAAGTCTAAGCAAAGGTTAATTATCTTAATTATCTTATTAAGAAAAGCTCGTTATAAAACCTTAGAGAAGGATTATAAATTCTGCTTGAGAGATAAGAGAAATTCCAGAGAACTGTCAACAGGAATCGGGCAGCGAATAATGTGATAGAGGAGGCGTATGTATAGCTTCAAAGGTGATAAGGATAAACCTCATTTGAATTCAAACAAGATAAATAATTTTATCTTCGAACCGTTTTTGGCTGTATGCGACGTGCGCGTCGCGACACTCTATGCCCGCATCGCGCGTGTTACTTCGACCAGAAGTTTCTATTGTTCAATTATTGAACAATTACAATCCAGCCCCTGCACTTTTTAATTAATCCCAAATTAATTCCAATTAACTATGATTAATTCAAAACTAGTTTCTAATTAATTTATCATTACATAATAAATTAATAAACTATTTCTCTCTCTCTCTTACTATTAACCTTAATACCATTCGGACTACTGAGGGCAACCCAAAAGGACTTTGCTACTATTAGTTCAAGAATATACCAATTATAGTTATTGGCTTAGACACCTAATTGGATAAAATCAATATAATCTCAACCCAATCAAAATATCCCAATCAAGATTCAGGACATACTAAAGCATTACAACATAATTACAAGGTTAATAATATGCCATAACCAAAGTATCTCTCAATACATAACATGACTATACTGTGTTAGGAAATGATTTTATCTCCCAATCATTATTTTTTCCATACAATGCTAATCAACATGTTCCTAGAATACATAACATTAAAAACAATAATACATAATACAAGATGTCTCGTGAGATACATGGGTTTTAAACCCAACAATATATTAAGGTAAATTATCAACTTGAAAAATGTAACACCTGACTTATATAACAAACTAAATCCTTTTCTGTCCAAAAGACCAAATTACCCTTCTAAGGTAAAATGACCTATTTACCCTTTTTATTATATTTACATATAAAGAGTGTCTTGGCGTTACAAATTCTCCCCTCATTCAAAAGATTTCGTCCCCGAAATCATACAAAGAGTTGAGGGTATTTCTCCCTCATTAAAATTTCGGTTTCCCATATCATATGGAAACCTCTATGGTATTGTCAAAGCATCAAACCATACCAACTTTCTCATTTCGTAGCTATCTCAATGTTCATCTAACATTTCTCCGGTTGTCCCGGATACCTTACTAGTTATCTACCTTCATTTCAACATAAGGTATTCATCGGAATTTATCAATTCATGTTTTCCGCAACTAAAACACATGGAAAACATTATATATGTCTTGAATTTCATCAAGATATTTCAATCGATTCACCAAAATTCTTACTATTTGGGATATACGGAGAGTTCCAATAAACGAGGACTTAACTTTCTTTTCTTTCAAAACAGATCTTAATCTTTCTAAAATATATTTTGAATACCACCATCTTCATTAATTCCGAATTTCAAAGGTTTTTATTCAATGATTCGCATACCACTTTTACAAGTTCTTAACCATTTTCAAACTTTCTCGTGTTCACAATTTTGGTCCAAAACCAAAATTATCAAGGTTTAATTGTTTCAACTGATTTGTTTCAGTCAATATAGCATCTAGAACTCATTTTAAGCCATTAGAATCAAGTTTATCACAAGAACTCATCATCTAGGGTTCTTGATCAAAATCTCAATTCTTTCAAAATAGCAACCTACTTCCATATTCTTCAATTAAGTTCTTTTAGCATGACTTACTGTAAGTATTAAGCCATTTAAACCACATAATTCATGACTTAAATTACAAATTTCAGTTTCTATAAAAACTCATCAAGAACACTTTCAAGAACTTGGTTAAAAGTCAAATTTACTAACCTCAATTGCTTGAATCTTCCAATTCCAAGTTATGTCTATGATTTCTTGCTTCAATCACCAAAGATTTCCAGAAACCATATGCAAGAAAACCTTCCCGATCCTTCTCAAACGTTCAGTCACAATAAGAGAGTCAACCCTTCTATTGATACTTCCAGAATTTGCAGTTTAGTCCCTGGAGTTCTAATTCTTGAACTTTTGCCACATCTAACACATTTTATAACACTCTTTATATGTAAATATATTAAAAAGGGTAAATAGGTCATTTTACCTTAGAAGGGTAATTTGGTCTTTTGGACAGAAAAGGATTTAGTTTGTTAAATAAGTCGGGTGTTACAAAATATATATTTCTTAACTGAAGTTTATGTAAACTGTCACTTTTAAATCATAAGGAAAATTTGTTCATACAATTCATTTGGAAATCATATTAGAACTTATATGACTAATACATAAGTTGTAAACTCGACAAGGTTAAAAATAGTGTATAAGTAAAAACCTTCCATTAGCTTAAACCACCATCAAAAATTGGAACCATTGGTCAAAATCCATAAACCAAAAATCAAACTTTAAAATCCAATGAAAATCCAAAAACTTGGAACATCAAAATAATGATACGGGCACCCCCGTATAGTTCTCCTCTCCATAGAATGGAACTCATCCACTCCATAAGGGCATGCTTGCGTAATTTTCTACCCTTCATAGAATGGAACACATCCACTTCATAAAGGTGTGCTACTTCCGTGTTCTTTATATCGTTGGAAAGTAGGCCTCACGAGCTTTACAGCTTCTCTTCAGTGACATAAGTGTGAATCTGTTTAGATTTTTCGATACAGACCCTCAAACATGAGCCTTTGCCCATTTTTGTCATTTTGAAACCTTCATAACTTCTTCATTATAACTCCAAATGACCCAAATCTTTTTCATATATTATTGTTACATCCAATATTTTAAAAGACTCCTTGATGACTTTTTCCTAATTCCTTTTAGATTTTGAGATATTAATTTTTAATGTTTTTGCAAATATTTTATTCACGTTTGTCCCCAAACTTCCATTTTTTCCCTTATGCTTTCAAAGCTAATTTCTAAATGAATAACACTTTATAATGGCTTAATAAAAATTCTTAAAACATAGATTTTCATATTTTCATCTTCTTTTACCATTTTGCCCTTGGTTAGAATACTTGGTTCTTTAAGCATCAAACTTGTTGTCGTCAAAATATTCCTATTTAATTCTTATTTTATACAAAAATATTGTTTGTCACAGTAGTGGTCTTAAATGTCTTAAATGAGAAAATTCATGAAATCACCCTTTTATTATAAAATCGATTAACAAAATCAAATATAAGAACCATCACTCTACGAAAAGAAATAAATCAAATACAACAAAAATGTCATTCTACAAACAAAAAACGGAATCAAATAATAGAAACTACATTTAGACAGTAGAGAATGTTCCCTCTATACAAATAGAGGGAGACACGATGATGTGGATGTAAAGAAGTTCTAAGGCTAGAGCTAGGGTTTTGGAAGGCAGTGATGGTTGTTAATGTGGCTTTTAAGGTGATGAGAGTGGGGATGGTTGTAGATATAGGGTTTTCCTAGACACACACAAAAGAGAGAAAGAAAGAAAGACGAATAGGGGGAGGTGACCTGATGATGCAGTAGTGGTGTCAGTAGTGTTACAGTGGTAGAGAATGGTGGTGGTTCGGTTGTTAAACTATACATTTAGACAGTCCTGAAGATATACATGTTGTAAGGCTAAGTCTAGGTTATTAAGCGGTGGTTACGTATGCTAATAGTGGTGGTTAAGGCGAAAGGAGTGGAGGCGATTGTAGATCTAGGGTTTTCATGTGTGTGTGTACACACACACATACACACACACACACACACACACATATATATATATATATATATATATATATATATATATATATATATATATATATATATATATATATATATATATATATATATATATATATATATATATATATATATATATATATATATATATATATAGACAGAGAGAGAGATGAAGCCGAAGTTATATGTGTTCGACGATGCAACGGTGGCGTATTGAACTTGATGAGGTGGTTCCGGTGGTTACAATCGAGTATCGTGATGGTGGTAGAAGATGTACTAAACAGTGAAAGGAGTATTGACGGTATCACAGTGATGACTCGTTGCGGCTGGTGTGGGGATGGTCGGGGCGGTTGCCAAGGTGATAGTCTGTGATGACTGGTCATAGTAGTTGCAAGTTTAGGGTTTCTAGTTGGTATAAGGAGAGAAAGGATTTTCAAATTTAGGGTTTTTTAAAAGCTTATATGCGAGTTGAAAATGTGAAGGAGTTTCTATTGGTTTAAAACTGAGTTATTTTTATTGGTGGTTATTTGTTACAATGGATCACAAATTAAATAAACGACCTAGATTGTTTTAAATAAAATCAATGACCACAATCCTTCCTCATTGTTTTAAGACTTGATCTTAAATTTTGTGGGTCATTATATAGCACTAAAGCGCATATATATATATATATATATATATATATATATATATATATATATATATATATATATATATATATATATATATATATATATATATATATATATATATATATATATATATATATATATGGTTAGGATATTTTAAGAATGACAAATTATGTGTAACCTTGTGACTTAATCATGTCCATTAGATATAATGAATTAATGGCTGAGATAAATCCTTTATATATGAATTAATGAAATTGAAAATTCATTCTAATATATAGAAACGGATTCTTAAGGGTAAATAAGTAAAATTGGGTTGGAATTTTAAAATGCAGGAACGTGTTTTTTGTATACCTGCTTAAACCCTCCCACGTTTTCTACTCCTTTAAGCTAAAAACTCGGGATTGAAAAATCAAACTTTCTCAGAGAATAGATGATAAGAGTCATCAAATATATCGCATTTCAATATCGTTCAAATCGTTGCATCCATTGAAGTGTTTCATTGAGAATCGGTTAGGGTTTGAAAGATTTGCAGAACTGATTCTGAAGAGAATGGACGGAAAGCGACGATCAAGTTCAAGATTGCGAGAAAATTGGAAGCCAAAGTTCTAAAATATGGCTGGGACGAACCTCAATTTAGACAAAGATGTTGATTTCGTATCACCTCCAGCAGGTATGAGACTCCAAATTTTGAAGAATGACTATAACTTTCATTTACGTTTATTTACTCGTAAATACAAAAAAAATTAGTAATTAGAATAAAAAATGAGTAAAGATTTTGTTTTTAAACATATTCTTAGAAAACTTGTGTTGTATTTGATTTTCAGAAAACCCTGATTTCCAAGAATGAGAAAACATGTTGGATTTACCTTGATTACTTGTTACAAAGAGCATATGAACCGTGTATCTTCATGATTAGATTAAATTCTGCGAAGAATGTGTTTTATTTGACTTTTGATACAATGTTTGAGTAGTAATCACATACACCATTCTTTCAAATAAAAAGTTCTGAATACAACACATGTACCATCTATTATTAATAAAGTAAACTTTTACCATTTGTGTTTAGTTTGTAATACAAACATTAATCTATCAGAACACAAGTCATCCTTTGGTCAAATAACATATGAAATTATAATATGTTATGAAAGTATGTTGGTATTTGTTTGGTTTTACATTACATTGAGAATTTGTTTATGGTTTGTATGGAGAACAAAGATGCAAATGTTATAACACACATCATGTATTAATAAAGTACAATTTCAAAATATATAGATAAATCTGACTTAAGGTTATTTTGTAAAACACATTCTTGGCAGAATGTGTTTGTTTTTAATGTGGAATACATAGTGTGTAATGTTACACCATACACCATTCTTAATAAAACAATCAAATTACAATACAATAACTCATTTTTCCCATAATATAATGACAGACATTTAGGTTGCATTATGGTCTATCCGGAATGAAAATATTTGTACAAAACATAAACCAAAAAACATATGTTGTATATAAGAGGAAAAATTATTATTTATAGAATGTATTTTTTGAACTATGTTATACTGCATCAAAGTTAGCAAAACACATATTCTGGAAAGAATTGAAAACATAGGATAACATATTTATGAAGATTCAAAAGAATGTCGATTCTGCCCAGAATACGTTTTTTGTCATTTTGTTAAGAATTAATAACGTTGAAAACTTTAAAATAGTATCGGGGGATGTTTAAAGCTGATTCATTTAGGAATATGAATATTGTAAGAATGAAAATTGGTATGTAACCTAAGTATAGTAAGAATTCATTCATTTACTAATAAGTAAAACCTAAAAAGTATGTTTTACAACATGTTTAAAACTTATTACAGACAGAATATAAATTTATATTACATGAATGTTTTTATTGAACATTTAATTATGAGTAAATACTGTTTTGATGTTTTTATTTAGCTTGGTTTTTTTCTTTATTGGAACCAGGTACAACATTATAGAATCAAAGTTGGATGTACTGCAAAAAGATATTATTTGAGGAGGCAACGAACATAAGAAGTAGAATGAATAAGAGAAGAAGATGATGAAGTTGTTAAGAAGTAAAAAAGAATAAGAGAATAAGAGGATGAAGTTGTTGATGGGGTCAAAGTTTGACATTTATTTACTAGTCATTTAATTGTAGAATTGAACAATAATGAATTACTTTAATATTTCTGGTCTTTTGGTTAGCAGTAACAACATGAAATATTGAGTTTTTTGAAATTTTGATAATTATGAGTTAATAGTTTTTGTCTACACACAGTCTTATAGTGGAAATCATTTGTGTGATGCAATTTTCATTCTTAACAGAATGAAATTTACTATAAACACTATGAATTAAGTTCTTTAACTAATGAGTTCTTAGGTTCATGTTTTAAGATCAAAACAAAACTTTTTAGTAACATAAATGTTGTAGAAGATCTTATTAACTAGAATTGATAACAAACAATTACTACACTTCATATTTCATTCGTACCATAATGAAAATATTTTAACATTATAAGAAAACAGATTTTCAACATAAAAATGTTGTACAAGATCTTGTTAAGTGTTTTATACAATACAATTACTACTTTTCAATTTATCATTCTTAACAGAATGAGAAAATTGAATACATACTATGAAATAAGTACTTAATTGAAGGGCCAATATCAAACATATCCTGACAAGTATTGTGTAACCTTGAAACTCAATATGGACCACTCATTTAAAACACATTCTTTAAAGAACGACTTATATGTTCATTTAGAATATTGTTGTTTTATATAAAATATATTTCATTCTTTCCAGAATTGTTACAATTTTTTAGATTCTTATTGTTGTGATGTAAATTTTCCAGTAATTTTGTCATAATTGAAACAATTCATTACATTCTTGTTGTTTTGATGTACAAAATTTAGTTCATTCTTTTAAGAATGGTAATAACTCATTCTGTCAAGAACTTATTATGTTAAGAATGTGTTTTTTTCATTCTTACGAGAATGAAATCTGATGGCCAGGATTTGGTTACAAGGTAACACAATAATTGTCATTCGTATTATAATCTGGCCCCCTTAACTAAATGACTTTTTAAATGAAGATTTTAACATCATACTAAAAATTGATTATTAACATAAATGTTTTACAATAACTTCATAATGTAAGTGATATTTTACAAAAAAAGTTCTTAACAAAACACAATCGGATAGCAATCAACACCAAACTTAGTTTTTAATTTCTCTAGTTCTTCAAGATATTCGTCAAGCTTAACGTGATCATGACTCAAACCAACAACACATTGACCAACTCGAGCGGTATTAGGCTTTCCTTATCTATTTCATAACATGTACAATTTCAAAACAATATCATAATCATTCTTTTTCTACTTCCTTGTCTAACATTAAATCCGACTTCCATGGCGTATCTTCTATACATTTGCACCGCTTCATTGTATGAATAAAAGGTTGCACCTTTTATTGGCTTGATGTCTTTAGATACATCAGGTGTCCATAAATCATTATTAAAAGAAAATTCTTCTGCATATATTGAATCTGTACATGAAAAATTCAATAATATGTATTATTTCATTCTTCACAGAATATATTTTAGTTTATAATGAAATTGTTTTTAAAATGACACATTTGAACTACTTTAACAATGACAACATCTTTTAACAATCACTTATTTAAATAATGTCAATCTTTTTTATTCTTACAAGAAATAGCAATATCATTCTTACCAAATTCGATTTACTCTTTCAATCAATTGACTGAAATCGATCCTGGTTATGTAAGAAAACGTGCATGAAGTATCCAAATTCGATGTGCTTCAAGAAAAAGATGGGTGAAGACGAACCTGCTTATGGAATGAAAATCACAGATTACGAGCGTATTTCACTGATTCCACGATTTGATTACTTGATTGCACTGATTCCACGATTGATTACTTGATCGTATTAGTAACTGATGATGATTAATGATACACAATTCCTTAATTCATGGAGAACTTGTTCAGAACGTGAATACTAGTTTCCAAAATTATAGGATTCAATTGAATTTAATTTGTGAATGACTGATTTGCCCTTAATTACTCACGCCCAAATGATTGGTTCAGAATAAGTTTCAAGGTAACACAATATTTGGTTAATTACATATGATCCTAGCTCTATATATATATATATATATATATATATATATATATATATATATATATATATATATATATATATATATATATATATATATATATATATATATATATATATATATATATATATATATATATATATATATATATATATGAGAAAGTGAATATACTGTTGTTATATATATAAGTTTGTGTTTTAAACCCCTGATACGACATCGTGTTATATGTATACCGCGTATTTTCTTACTCTCTTATTCTTTATTCGTTGATATTTTGTTTGACTTAATGATTCCTTAATCGTTTTTGTCCTTTCCTTTCGATTGACTCTAGTTAGGTCACTTATATGTGTTTTGTTTTGAAAAAAACACTTATATATGCATATATTCATGGATATGTGAATATTTATATGCATATGCATATAAATATAAAAAAGTTGATTTTTTTGAATTATTTTTTGTAGATCGCTTAGTCGCTAAATATATGAAAAAGTTGGGTATAATCTTTTTTTTTAAAATACTATGTAGAAAAAAAATCGTAGGTTCTCTCATTTATTTATTTATTTTATAACTCGAATATATATATATATATATATATATATATATATATATATATATATATATATATATATATATATATATATATATATATATATATATATATATATATATATATATATATATATATATATATATATATGCCAATGATATATGCCAATGATGGATTAACCCACTTGGTAGATGTTTTGACTTCTTAGACACGAGGTCCCGAGATCTAACTTCCAATATATATATATATATATATATATATATATATATATATATATATATATATATATATATATATATATATATATATATATATATATATATTGGTCAAAGAATAGTGGTAGGCTCGAGGTTAGATTCGAAACTTCAAATCATTTGATTTTATTTTTTCAACTTTAATCGATGGTCAAAAAGGGTTCCATATTATTTTTATTATTATTAATTAATAATTATTGGTTGTATAAATACAATATTAAAGAAACAAGAACGTTTTTGAGTAAACCTCACGATTAAATATACTACGGACAAACACCAATATTGCTTACAATAAATTTCCCGTGTACATATTAGTCTAGAAACCAACACTATAAAAAAACAAAATCGGATTTATTACGAAGCAAAGAAGAAGATATTTTACTTTATAATAAATGTATCGCAATTTATAGTTATCACTTCTCAAGTCGATGGATATTTTGTGGTTTAGCAAAGTTAGCCATGTAAACAAATATCTAGAAGAATATTTTTTGTTTGGTTTTGAGATGATTAGGATATGGAAGATAGAATATTTGAATCTATATTTGTTTTGGTTGAGAGTTTTATGTGGTCCGAATAATTTATGGATGTCTATTTATTTATATATGCATATTATTTATGTTAATTGTAAATAACCATCTAAATGATGGTATGGATTTTCGATCACTGAATTTGTATTAACAAAATAAATGAAAATATAGTGATATATAGTGTGTGGATCCGGTGAGGACTCAAAAAACCATGAGAACTACAAAGACAATTTTCCATCACCCACTTTGTCAAATAAACTAACGTCAAACCAAATACTTGGATGTGACGCGTTCAAATTCGACGCACGTTCGTGGAATGTAATACGGGCTCGATAATTTAATTACATGCGACGAACGTACATAGAACACCATTTAAGTGTGTCTTTCTCTTTATTTTCGTTTTTTAATTTTCTATTATTTTTAGATTTTTTATTATTGTATTGTTATTTTTTATTTTTTTAAAATGCATATATACTCAGTTTTCACTTATATTATTTTATTTTTCACTTTTTTCGTTTCTTTAATCATTTTTTTGTTTTATTATTTTATTTTATTTTTTTAATGTTTTTACAACATGTTTGAAGTTAGTAGTGTTATTTTAGTTTTATTTTTTTGATTTTTTTTTTGACTTTTTTATGTTTTTTAACTAAATATAAGTTTGGGTTTTTAATGCCTAACAATTATAAAAGTTTTGAATCATAAAAATTAAGTATCATAATATTTTGAAGTCATACAACTTTTGGATGATATCATTTTTGGATCATAAACTTTTGAATCATTTAATTTTGAATCATAAAAAATATAATTAAGTATCAAAAAATATATGAATCAAAATATTTTTAGATCATAACAAATTGACACATCTTAAAATTTTGGGGGGCTAGTTGTTTAAAAATTAAAACTAGTGGTGAGTAATACAAATTAAGAAAGGTATTATAGTAATCTGATCGAGTACCCCACCCATTGCGACACTTGTCACAATTTCGTTTGTTGGGTTTTGTTTATTACACCAACTTAGTTTTTGGGCAATAACTTTTTTTATTTGTAAAAAAATTTTGAAAAAACCAAAGTTCTTAAAATTTAATTTTGTACAAAACAAACACAATAATGAAAATTTGAAAAAAAAATATTTTTTTATTTTTTATTTTTATAAAAAATCAAAAAATAAAAAAAATTCTCCAAAAATTATGAAAATTTAAGAGATCATTGTAGACATCATATTAGTAAGTTTGAAAAAAGAATTTTTTGAAAAAAAATGTTTTTAAGTGTTTATTTTTATATTTTAAGTAAAAAACTCATCAAAATAGCAAAAAAAAACATAAATGATCCAAAAATATTAAGAACCAAAATATGTTTAATGATTCAAACTGTTATAAACTAATTATTTTATAAATCAAAACTTATCAAAATAGCAAAAAAAAATATACATGATCCAAAAATATTAAAACCAAAATATGTTTTAAACGACAAACGTAAAAAAAACTGAAAAAAAACGGTAAAAGGAAAATAAAACTGAAAAAAACGAAAAAGAAAACAAAAAATAATATTTAAATAAATAAAAAACGAAATAAAAATAAAAAACCCGGCTAAATTATGTTGTACGGACGTGAGTAACATGTGATTATATCTTTGAGTCCGTATTACGTTCCATGGACGAGCGCCGCATGAGATTACGTCAAATCCAATAATTACGTTTGACGTTATTGCCCTTAAGGAAATGAGTGGACGAGAATTGTCCTCGCAGTCCTCACCGGATCCGGACAATATATATATATATATATATATATATATATATATATATATATATATATATATATATATATATATATATATATATATAGTTTGGTTCTTGTGAGAACTCAAAAAACCATGAGATCTTGAGAACTCAATCTGAACCACAAGATCAAAAAATTGGAAGGCTCTGATGAAATGTGGCAATCCTGTAATTATTAACAAATCCAATGATATTTTCGTAATTTATAATAAGCTGGCAAGGGTATTATTGGAACTAAAAAGGAACCATAATATGGTATTCCTAGAAATTAGCTATTTATTTTAGGTAAATACCACTCTCTCTCTCTCTCTCTCTCTCTCTCTCTCTCTCTCGTATCTCTCCTCTCATCAGATCTTGAATCGACTAGGGTTATGAGATCCGATAACCTTGAAGCCGCCATCGCCATCCACTGAGGCATACATCGACTTACCTTTTCTCTCATCCGACGGTCCCATCCCCAGCACCACCGGAGAATCCTCGTCTAAGTCGGAGGGAGAGTCCTCCAACGTCAACGCCGACATAGCTCCAAGAAATCTAACCCTGTTACTACTGATGATGTTATGGATAAAGCGATGGAGTCCGATGTTGATACCCACTCGACTGACGAACTCGAAAGCTAGGATTCGCCTAATACCGACGCCCCACCTATCTCTCCAGCGGCTTGCAGCGAACCCCCTTTCTCCCCCAATGGTTTTCTCGGGTCTGCCAAAGCTATGGAATGTGCGATTATGGATTCAAAGGCCGACGATGGTAAGAACTCGCATCTAACTGTTTTGGAAAAATGTGATTCTAGGCCTTTTGGATCCGATGATTCCCTTGGGGATCAATTGATTTGCCAATTGAAGTCTTCTCCTTGCACCCCACCTCCTAGTGGTTCTTTTTCCATTCTTGGTGCTCCTCCCTTTCTTTCTGGTCAACCGAGCCCTGTAACTAAGGCACCTTCCCCATCTCTCTCGTCTGAACCCGTTCAGACCACCAATCTGGAACCTAATTTAGTTTTTTCCAAGTCTTTACCCTTACCTGTAATTAACAACAGTTACCAAAACCATACTATTATGCAACTTACTCCTTCTTTTTCGCCAATTTCAACCCATTCCCACCCCTCGGTACAGTTAAACTCAAGTGCTCCAACCCCAATTTCCTTATTGACGCATGTGAATCCTCCCAATACCCCTCCCCCTGTTGATAATTCAAAATTTGACATGTTTGCCCCTACCCAGCCTTCCCCTGTTTCTTTTGCTAGTGTGGTTAATGACAATGTAGTTAATCGTCGTGTCCCGGTCTTACAATTTGACCTCTAAGCATCCTAAACTATTACGTGTCTCACTTCGATGTTCAGTTTTTGCTGCTCATGTTCTTAAGCTGAAGGTCAGGCTAGATATTTATTGAACATGTAAGACTCCATATTGGTCTTAATTACTTTCTTCTATATGGCACTTTCACTGATCATAACTTGTAAATTTACTTTTCAATTTAGGTATTTTATGTGAACTCTATGTACCTGCTATTTATGAAAAGTGAAATAGGACATCGGCATCTCAGTCCTCACCGACGTCAACTTCTCTGCATCTTGCTTTGATTGGTAATTCGTACTTAGTGTTCTTTTTTCTTCTTTCTGTTCAATATCAATTGGATCCTCAATCGATTCTTGGTTTAACTTCTTGATTTACAATTACATGTACACATGCAGATTTATGCACATATACATATACGTGCATATGTTCATAAATGCATACGTGCATATGTTTATAAATGCATATATGCATATATACACAAATACATACGTGCATATTTTCATAAATGCATACATGCATATATATGATAACTTGTGTATATCCATGTTTGTGCATATGTTCCTTTGAATGTGAATTCATGCAGGTGCATGTGTATATGTGCAAAAACGTGTGTGTACACATGTGTGCATATGTGATTACATGTGCAAAAACATGTGTGTACATATGTACGCATATGTGAACATGTGCATATGTGCATAGGTGTTTATATGCATATAAATCGGTATGTGCACATATGCATATATGCCTATATATGATAAAATAGATGTGTATTTGTTCATATGCGTATATGCATGTATGTATTTATTTTAATGATTTTGAATATACATGTATATTAATTTTTATTAATGTTATTGCAGATTTTGGAGAAGTTATCAAGCAAATTGAAGAAATGAAAATTGAAAATTTGAGGAATGAATACATTATATAATTTCGTTGTATTTTTTATATTTTTTGTATGTAACGTCCATTATTTTTCGTTGTACTTTTTAAATTTTATTTATGTATCGTTAAAAACAGTTGTATATTATTGTTTATAATAAAATGAGTTATTCATTTTTACATTTAGATATTAAAAATACGAATACGTATATATGAATTGTGAAAATATGCATATATGCATCTGCGAGTATGCATATATGCATCCGCGAGTATGCATATATACACATGCAAATACACTAATATGTTTTTTTTTTAATTTCGAATTAAAAAAAAGGGTTAATAACATAAAAATCACTGTAGTTTGCCCAAAATTCTGGTTTAACCACTATATTTTATTTTGTTCCATTAAAACCACCCATACTTTCAAAAAAATTCATATTGGCCACTGTTCATTTTATTTTATAAATTTTAAGCATTATTTTCTTCAAAATATTATGTGAAAAGTTTATTATCAACATTTGAAGCAAATATTGGAACTTCATTGCCGTGAAAATGTTACATAAAGTTGTCTACATGTGATTTTTGTCTTCATAAGTGCAGCTTTTCGGCCACGTTGTGAATGTATATGGTATCCAAATGAATCAACTTAATTTTGAATGTGATGAGGGTAAGAAGTGTTCCGAGTTGGCGGCATAAAGTTTTGACTTTTATTTGTTATAGTAGTCGCAATGTATCTTTTTGAAAATATGAATGGTTTTTACGAATTTTTTTTAAAGTATGAGTGGTTTTTTTAGAACAAAAAAAAATATAGTGCTTAAACCGAATTTTGGCCAAACTATAGTGTTTTTATGTTATTAGCCCAAAAAAAAAAACTTAAGAATTTCTAGGTTTTTTCCAAATTTCAAAACTTCTCATATTAAAAAAAAAAGAAAATCATAAAGTTTTTTAAATTTGAAATTTGAATTTGATTGTGCTTATTTTTAGGAATTGATATTCGGTTGCCAAAAATAAAAAAAATAAAAATTAAATTAGATTTATAAAATGACGATCAAGCCCTTTTTATTTGGATAATGATCTAATGGATGACATTGAGTTCTCAAGATCTCATGAATATTTGAGTTCTTAAAAGAAACTAACCCTATATATATATATATATATATATATATATATATATATATATATATATATATATATATATATATATATATATATATATATATATATATATATATATATATATATATTTAGAGAGAGAGAGAGAGTTAGGATCTTTTGAGAACCACAAGTCTCCCGAGAACCCGAGAACTCCCAAACGATATTTTTTTTCAAAAAAACGACCCCATAGGCCTCTAAAACGCACATATCTAAGACTTTTCGAAAAAAATTCCGAAAAAAAACGACTTTTTTTTTTTGAAAAAAATTTGCATATGTGCAAAAAAAAAACTTTGCACATGTGCAAACTTTTTTATACGTATATTTTTTTTTCAAATTTTTTTTACAGAACAACTTAAATATATGCTAGAAAGACATCTATAAAAAAATTTTGAAAAAAAATGTACGTATAAAAAGTTTGTACATGTGCAAAATTTTTTTTGCACATGTGCAAATTTTTTCAAAAAAAAAAAGTCTTTTTTTCGGAAATTTTTTTCAGCGCCCCGGCACCAATTTGAGCGTTTTAGAGGCCTATGTGGTCGGTTTTTCGAAAAAAATATCGGTTTGGGAGTTCTCGGGTTCTCGGGGTGAAGTTGGTTATCAAAAGATCCTAAGTCTATATATATATATATATATATATATATATATATATATATATATATATATATATATATATATATATATATATATATATATATATATATATATATATATATAGAGTTAGGATCAAATGTGGAACACAAATATTGTGTGATCGTGTGAGACAATATCAGCCATTAGATGAAAAAAATGAATGGTTAAAATGATGATGGCATGATCGTAATTAATTGAATAAAAATTAATTATTTTTAATTAAATAAAATCAATAAGGGTAAATTAGTCAAATTTACACATGACAAATTTTGGAATGTGCGGATATTTAGGGATTAGAATTTAATTAGTTATCTTACATGATCGTACTTTCCATTCTTATTAGGAGAGAGAATTTAAATATTACCTATATTTTAGGCAATAAGTAAATTTTAATTAATAAAAACAAAATTAAATCACCAATTTTATTTAATATTTAAAATTATTCATGAATTAGTTAAACAAAAAACGCAGGTTCTTGACGATTTAAATTTACAATTTTATTCTTAAATTTACACTATTATTCTTGAAAAATACACCTGTATATAAAACCAAAACTATAAAAACTATAAAAACTAATTACATGGTACATTCGACAGGAATGTTTGTTTTAAATATAAAGCATAAAAATAGAATTACAATATACATTCTGTAAGAATGAAGCATATAAAATCGATATCAGATTTGAGAATGCATTATGTTGGTTCTTTCCATTCTGAAAGAATATTGTTGTTTTGCAAGCTCAAACTTGAAATTCTGAAAGAATATTGCTGCATCACCACATCCATTCGGAAAGAATATTGCTGTTTTCGTTGGCTCGATCTTGAAATTCTAAAAGAATATTGTTGTATTACCACGTTTATTCTGAAAGAATATTGCTGTTTATGTTAGCTCAATCTTTAAATTCTAATAATATATTGGTGTATCAGCAAAGGTAAAACATTGAAAAATGATCATTTTAACACAAAAAGTTATTACCAACAAGTTAACTAATAAGAGAGTATGACTTCAAGGAATAGGATATTACCAGTAATTCATGGAGAACATATAATCCAATTTTATAGAATCCAGTTTCATCTAATCTCTTAAATCCAATTTGATAGAATCCGGTCATAATCATAATCGATATCCCTGAAAAGTAATTGCATAAATTTAGTTTCAAACGTGTTAAATAATTTTTCATTAAAAGACAACAACATGCACCTGAAAATTGATATTCACTTCAATTGATCGAACTCACAAAATCATTGAAATCAAAATTGGAAAGTATTATACGAAAGCAAATTGGAAAGTTCAAAATTTGAAAATGACGTTGAATTAGATGCACTTTTTCTTGCTGGAAAGATAAAAAATCAAATTAAATTTTCAAATCAGAGTTGAAAGATACAAAAAAAAAAAAAAAAAAACAAAAGTGAGTAAAATTTAGAGAATTTCAAACCTGATGCTATGAGATCGTCACCGGTCCTTTCAAGAAAATGAGTGCTCGATAATAAACGATGCATCCCATCTGTGTAAAAGGTAAACAAGACTTCACTGAGGAATTTTTTCGAACACGTAAGTATCGTCAAGAGAGAAAAGAAAAAAGAAAGAGGAGTGGTCACTGTGAAATCTGTTTAGGTCTACCAGAGAATGAATAAATAGAGTGCGGGAAAGGGTAGTGAAACCTCTATATTGGCGGCCAAGGAAAGCAAGCAGGTAGCTTACGACAGTTCTCCGGCATCTGATTAAAGTAGCAGATCCCAAAACAAATGGGTGAGACGAAGTCCCGTTACCGGTGGACCACCCGGTGAACCGTAGAACTTTGGTGGTGGTGGATGTTGATCAGGAAGGTCATCGCCGTGGGTCTCCGTACTCCAATTAAACCTAGTTTCGGCAGATCCCAAAACAAAGGGGTTGAGAAATGAAGGAAATAATGGGGGATAGAATGCGCCGGCAATTCTTTAGGGTCAAATTACCAAAACTAACTATCCATAATTATAGGAAAATCCATAAATAAAAGGTTTTTATTTTTGGTGATTAAAATAATTATATATAAAATTCCGAATTTACCCTTGCATATTGATTGGCTGATATTATCTCACACACTCACACAATATTTAGCCTCCACATATGAACCTATATCTATATATATATATATATATATATATATATATATATATATATATATATATATATATATATATATATATATATATATATATATATATATTTATATATAATGACTATGAAGGTTATATTTGTCCTTACATCTACTTTGCCGCGATGATTGGCGTATAGAATTTTAGGCCTCATTTTCAATCCAAAAAGCGTTTTGATGGCAACTTGTCAAGTTTGGCTTTTCATTTATTTGATAGAGGAGGCGAAAAAAACATAAAATATTTTCATTTAATTCATAAAAAAGTTATTATATTATATTTTTTTTATTAAAACACTTATATTTTTCAAAATGTCTAAATTAAAGTTTTTCGATCGTAAATTCTAGACTACCACAAATGCTATATAATCGGCTCTTTAGTATTTGATGATTACAATTTATTTGATTAGATAATTTCGGAAAATATAGGAGTTTTAACACACAAAAAGTATAACATAGTGGTTTTTTTAGTAATTGGATTAAAATATATTGGATTTTTCTGAGATCTGAAAACTTAAATTATATATTTCAGAAAATTTAGGGGTTTTAATGTACCAAAAAACAATATTGTGGTTATTTTAAGAATTTGATGAAATTATGTTGGTTTTTCTGAGATTTTCGCATTCGATAACGCTTATATATATATATATATATATATATATATATATATATATATATATATATATATATATATATATATATATATATATATATATATATATATATATATATATATATATATATATAGACTTAGGATCTTTTGAGAACCAACTTCACCCCGAGAACCCGAGAACTCCCAAAACGATATTTTTTTCAAAAAACCGACCACATAGGCCTCTAAAACGCTCAAATTGGTGCCGGGGCGCTGAAATTTTTTTCCGAAAAAACGACTTTTTTTTTGAAAAAAATTTGCACATTTGAAATTTTTTTTTTTGCACATGTGCAAACTTTTTTATACGTACATTTTTTTTTTCAAGTTTTTTTATGGATGTCTTTTTAACATATATTTAAGGCGTTCTGTAAAAAAAATTGAAAAAAAAGTGTACGTATAAAAAAGTTTGCACATTTGCAATTTTTTTTTCCACATGTGCAAATTTTTTTCAAAAAAAAAGTCGTTTTTTTTCGGATTTTTGTTTCGAAAATGCTTAAATATGTGCGTTTTAGAGGCCTATGTGGTCGGTTTTTTGAAAAAAATATCGATTTGGGAGTTCTCGGGGGACTTGAATCATAAAACATATTTTGGTTTTAATATTTTTGGATCATATGTATTTTTTTCCGCTATTATGATGTGTTTTTTTATTTAAACTATCAAAATGAACACGAAAAAAACTTTTTTTTTTCAAATTTTTTTTTGCAAACTTACTAATATAATATCTATAATTATCCATTAAATTTTCATAATTTTTGGAATTTTTTTAATTTTTGATTTTTATTAAAATAAAAAATAAAAAAAATATTTTTTTTTCAAATTTTCATGATTGTGGTTGTTTTGTAGAGAATTAAATTTTAAGAACTTTGATTTTTTTAGAATTTTTTTTTACAAAAAAAAAAAGTTATGACCCAAAAACCAAGCAGGGGGAATAAAAAAACCCAGCAAACCATATAGCGACAAGTGTCGCAATCTGGTGGGGGGTCTCGTTGCAATTACCATATTACCCTTATTAATTTGTATTATCCACCCAATAGTTTTGATTATTATACAACTAGCCCCCAAGCTTTTAAGATGTGACATTTTATTCACATTGAATCTTATCCACCCATTTTTCATGATCAAAGGTCCAGATTTGTCCTTAAGGTTCTTACCGGATTTTGGGTTCCTACATGATCCTCATTATATATATATATATATATATATATATATATATATATATATATATATATATATATATATATATATATATATATATATATATATATATATATATATATATATATATATATATATATATATATATATATATATATATATATATATATTCCTAATCAAATAAGAATATGATGATTGGGTTTCTGTTTTTCGACGTAAAAAACAACAGAAGTCGGCGTTTCAACGATTAGGAGATCAATAATATTGTAAAGATGTCGATAAGGTAGGTGATATGTCTTGCAATCTATATCACCAATTTTCCGAATTAAGCAAATTTTGGGGATTTATGGAGGCTCTATGAACAACACGGGACAATCATTGGCATTTTTGTAGCCAAAAAGAAATCTCGTCGTGGTAAGAATTTTAGTTTTGTTCAGTTTATTAGGCTGGAGGGAGTGGCCTCGCCAACTCCCTCGCTAAACAAGCTGCCAAGCTCGCCATCTTCTCGCCAACTGCACCAAATATCCTCGCCCTCGCTTTCGCCAAGCTTCCTTTGTCGAGATCTCAGCGAGGTCGCCAAGCAACACCCAGCCTTTACCACCCAAGCTATATCTCCTCGCCAAGCTACCTCTCCTCGCCAAACAACACCAAATCTCCTCGCCCTCGCTCTAGCCTTTTGCTCCCAGCCTTTAGCGATGAGAATGGCGAAGGAACTACTCCCCTCAGCCTTAGGGTTGCTCCATTGATGATTTGGTGGGTAAGTTGTGCACTCTTTGCATTGGGAACTATAAACGATATGCTTCCATACCTAGGTTCAATAGAATACCGACACTCAGAGAGAATGAGGGAGTCGACCCTCATGCTGATTTTCAGAATAACCCATGTTTATGTGGATCTTTTGCTTTTGGCTGCGGTACGTGTGCTCAATCCATGGCGGTTAAGGGTTATGGTGGAGGTGGGTTGAAACATAACCATGATCACGTTACTCCCCCTTTGAAATCCGACAAGGAGGAGGTTGTCGTTAAGTTCGTGGCTAGAAATTTGATTGTCAAATCTAATGAAATGTATCAGGTGATCATAGGAAAAGTTAAGGATATTAAGTCCCTTCCTAATCTTTAGATGATGTGCAAAAATCAAGGCTTTATCAATGTGGATATTTGGTATTCGAGTGACCTTTGGGTGCTTTTCGAGATTGATAATGCCAAACTTGTAACAACTTTAGGTCTTATGGTTTTATTAAGTTGGAGTAAGCTTTTCTTTAAAAAGATTCTTTCTAAATGGGGTAAAATTATGGTTATGAATGAAGTGTATGCTGAAAATCTTTATAGCAGTTGTTTAGGTGTCTTGATGGGTGTAACTTCTATTATCTTTGAGGTGGTAAAAGTAAAATTGACGGTTCTATGTTTCATATAAGGGTGAAGGAAGTGGTGGGATGGAGTCCTTCATTCATTCATGATATTTCACATCTTTTCAGATTCATAATAGGAAGATGATTGTCAACATGTCATTCATGATGATGATGAGATGCCTATTTCTCTTCTCATTTTTATGGAAGAAGGGGAGAATCTAGTTGATAAGGAGGTTGAACACATTACTCATTCCCCAGACCCTTTTAAAATTTACACTATACTTCGAAACTTGGAGAATGAAAACAATTTGGTTCATGATAAGTCATTTATAATATGCTTCGAAACTTGGAGAATGGAAACACTTTGGTTCCTTATGAGTCTAGTTCTACTACTATTCACACTCCGACAACTACTGTAAACGAACCGAACGAACACGAACGAGGCTTGTTCATGTTCGTTCGTTTAAGTTAGCCGAACAAACAAACGAACACGAACGGATAAACGAACGAGTTTTATTGTTCATGTTCGTTCGTTTAACAAATTATCTTGTTCATGTTCGTTCGTTTATGTTCGTGACCATACTAAACGATCAAACATAAACGAACAGAGATAAATAAACACAATTAAACATATATGAACATAAAAAAACACTTAATATTGTAATGTAATCAAATACAATTGAACATATATGAACATAAAAGAAACAAACATAAACGAACGTAAATGAACATCATAAACGAACGTTCACGAACATAACTGAACGAATGAGACCATTGTTCATCTTCGTTCGTTTAACTAAACGAACGAGAAGTTGTATTCTTGTTCGTTCATTTATTAAATAAACGAACATAAACAATCTTTCCGCCGAACAATTCACGAACAGTTCGCCGAACGTTCGGTTCGTTTACCGCCCTACCGACAACACAGGTTGAGCCGGTGGCGGGGAACCTTCACATGGTGGCTGGCGATTCTCGAGTGGTGGACCTAGTGGAAGGTTTCTCCAATGTCAAGCACATGGGTTACAAACCTGTTAGGTTTTCTAATCAACACCTGACCATAGATGCACGACAACAAGAGGAGGTGGTGGTTGCTAGTTGTTATATGGTGTAGCTTTCGGAGGTCGACGGTAGCGTGTAGGTCGACGGTAGCGTGTAGGTCGAGGAATCTCTCCCTCATCGTCCTAGTTTTACGCCGGAGGTCGGTGGTGATGTAACAACAATTTCATTTTCCAAACGATTGTCTCATAGTTGTGGGGAAATAGATAATAAGGTGGATAATTTTGTGGTTGGTTCTTTTCCTAAGACCATGTACAATGGTTTTAATCCTGGTGGAAAGGTTAAGGCGACTATGTAGATGGGGCATGTACTCGAGTACTCTATGGAAGGTTACAAATAACCTATTCATGACTCATAAAGTTATTTATCGTATATGAGATTCACATGGTAAATTACAAATTGTATGTATTTAAACATACAAGGTGTTGGGTGTGATGATAGGAGGGAGTTAGTTCAGAGTAACACCCTAATTTAAAAAAAGTAAAGAATAAAACATCCAAATAAATCAATAGAATATTTTCATAAGAACTAAATAAGTATTCATCAGAGTATGAGTGTTAAAACCTTTCACAAATCATTTAAACTTAATTAATCTTAAAGCAAAGAAACAATTTGCTAAACGAAATCTTGAATTCACGTTGTACTTTCACAAATAGTTTTCCAAACAATGTCAAACTTTGAATATAAAACTTTAAAAACAAGTGGATGACTTAATATAACAATTTACTCATAAGGGTCTCTTCATTTATTTTGTTATAAGCTTGGAGCAATCACGTCGTGTCCTTTTCCAAATATACCCCTTAAACCTGAAATGCTAGTATTCAACGGGGCAAACGGAAACGGTTAGTGAGCATACACAGTACTCACATATTATACCAATCACATGCATTCACGTATCACTTTCATACATTCACATACATACAACATAATATAACTTAACATAACATAACTTCTTAAACACGTATTGTTTGTACCAACTCCTATATGCGGGCCGATTGTAACGTCCCAGATTTTATGGTAAATTTAAAAATTTTAAGAAAGAATTTTCATTAAACAAACAATCATATTATTATACATACTTTAATTATAAACAGCATTTAATCAAAACCCATCATTAATTATAAATATTTTACTTATAACACCATCCAATTCTTTGAAAAACATATCACTATCGAACGAAATCCATTAACAGTGGAAACCAACTAACATCAAGTCAACAAAACATAAATCTCCACACAAGCTGCACGAGTGTGTACACGTCATGCCTTGTCGTCATCCACATCTGAAGAACCAGAAACAGTGATTTAATAGGGAAAGGGTAAACACACAGCTTAGTGAGTTCCAACACATACCCTACCCCTATCAAAAAGAACACAACCGCATAACATAGTAAAATAAACACACAGTCTACTCTACCCAGTACATTGAGTCGTGTCGTCTTGCTCAACACCTTGAGCCGTGTATACAAGTCTTACTTTGTGCATCTTGCCAGCTCCTCAGCACCTTAAATTATGCATGCAAGTCTTGCTCTATGCATATTGTCGGGAAAATCTTGCTTTATATTAGTGTGTCGAGCCACCCTACATTGCCTAGTACGTCGAGCTATCATATATTGCTCAATGCGTCGAGCCATCATATATTGCTCAGTACGTCGAGCCACCCTATATTGCTCAGTACGTCGAGCCACTCTATATTGCTCAGTACGTCGAGTCACTCTATATTGCTCAGTACGTCGAGCCATCCTATATTGCTCAGTACGTCGAGCCCATAACATCTAAATACTAGACCTAGATCTGTCTAATACTAACCATACACACTAGACATCCAAAAGGCCTAGTACTACCCACACACATCATATAAGCACACACGAGCTACAGTAAACACATAACATCCACACAATGTAGTGAGAAACTCACCTGACAGATGGCAGTGAAATATCACCAAAGCAAAGTAGCAATCAAGGTCCCTCCTTCTTGAAATAACCTGAATTCCTATATGTACCACTACTTAGAATGGAGTTTGTTTATTATAATATAGTTACTTATAGTCATTTTATTTTCAACATTATCTTGCACCATGCCTTACCCATGACCCTCCCCCTTTAACCTCTTATCCTCCTTTCACTCAAAAAGTAATGTTATAAGGTACATTTGTTTGTATTTGGTAATTTTAGAAACTCTTTCCTTACACTCATGATCACCAATAAGTCAAACATCCACAAATGGACTTGACGGCAATGCTGAATTTTGACCTGATTGCAAAGTTTGCAACTTTCAACCAAAGAGAGGTCAAAATAAGGTCCTTAGAAAAATGATGCACAAACTATACCTAAAGAAAAGACCACAGGTCTGATCTCAGGTCTTTGCACTTTCCTAGAATAAATGGTGAAATTTCAAAGTTGACTGATTTGATCGGTTAAAACATTGGACCACCC
Source organism: Cichorium intybus (assembly GCA_023525715.1). Taxonomy (NCBI): domain Eukaryota; kingdom Viridiplantae; phylum Streptophyta; class Magnoliopsida; order Asterales; family Asteraceae; genus Cichorium; species Cichorium intybus. Next base: position 114,201,162 of record CM042010.1, read on the forward strand.
TTTAAAGAAACAACCCAAGCTCAAAATGGGGTAAGATCTGGGTTTGGTTTTTGGTGTAAACAAACTAGACTCCCAACTAGGGGGTGAGCAGCGGAACAGGGTACCCCCTTTCGGAACCGAAACCGTTTCGGAACCGCCGGTTCCGAAACCAGTACCGCCTTAACCGGTTCCGGTTCTTAAAATAATGGAACCGCCCTAAGCAGTTCCGGTTCCGGTTCTCAATTTTTTGGAACCCGCTACCAGCCGGATACCCGCTATATATATATATATATATATATATATATATATATATATATATATATATATATATATATATATATATATATATATATATATATATATATATATATATATATATATATATATATACAACTATCATGAATTATATTACTTTGATCGAATCATCAAGAACCTTTCGAGGTTTGTTTTCACATCACAAACGAATTCATTAAAAAAAATTCTGAATCATCTCGCATGCATGCAAAGCTTACAAAGTCGAGTTTTTTCTTGATTTGTAGGAATTAAAAACATGAAATGGTTATTGAAATTTAATATTTAATCGACCCCAATAGGAAAACATCAATAAGTTTCACTTTTTTTGAAGCAACCGTGATAGAATTTTGATCAACTCAATGTCCATATTTCATCTCGTGAACTCCCTCCTGCTCTCTGCGATATCAATTTTGATGAACAGATTTATATAGGAGAAATGAAATGTAATTAAATAATTAATTAATAATTGGTTGAAAAGGTAAAAATATGAATTAAATGCTTACAGGAACATGAAAAGTTGACGTATTTCCAATATGTGATTGGAAATCGATTTTCGTCATCAAGCCATTGATTCGATCGTATGTAACGTTTTACAACTATCATTGGATTATATTATTTTGTAATTTGTAACTTGTATCGTAAAGAACCAGTTTTAGTTTTGGAAACTAAACAAGAATGACGTAATCGGGTACCCTGTCTCGGAACCGGAACCGCCGGTTCCGATTCCTAGAAATTAAGAACCGCTTAAACCGGTTCCGGTTCCGGCCAAATTAGGCGAGTACCTGCCTATGCTCACCCCTACTCCCAACCTGAACTAAGGTCACTGACCTTGCCCCCAAACGCTTTTTGTATAATTTATAATGTTTTTTGAAAAACAGTTTACACAGTTCGTCATAGTCTTGGACCAGTTAGTGAAGATTGCCACATTGACCTAATCTAGGGTTGGAATTAGGTAAAAAAACCCTTTCGGTGAAGAAACTATACTCATGAAACATTTCAGGGACATCCAATTCAACTCAAACGGATGCTTATACGATTTTATAAGATTTTTCCAAGATGAAGTGATAAACAGTGAATTAACAAAATCACATAAAATGACACTTATTTTAGGATTTTCAACCCTAAACCCATTAAGAACTTAATGCCCAATATTTTAAACCATTACTCATGACTTAATATTCTCAGAGGTTTTTAATAGCTTGCAACACCACTTGATGGATTAAGACCAACTCCAAAACAAAGACTCACTCAAGGGTTTCTTCCAATTTAAGAGTTTATGTAGCAATACAATGACTTAAAATCGACTTTCTAGCATTCTAGTAGCAACAATTCGTGACCAGCCATAACCATGGCTTTTGGTCGACCTCTAACCACCACTAATGTCGTGGTTCACGGCAGTTTACGGTGGTGATGAATGGTAGGAAAGAAGAAAGCTACAAAACATTAGAAACTTACTTGAACAATGATCGAAACCAACTTCCAAGTCCTTTCTTCTTTCCTTCCTCCCTCCACTCCTCTCCTTCACGATTGCTCACATCCTTCCCGTCACCGCACCCCTTACTTCTCGCTTCTCTCTTTTCTTTCACGGCAATGTCAGTCACGACTTCAAGGAAAAATCACGAATTAGGGCTTGCAAGTGAACGAGTTCTCCTTATGTAGTTGTAGGTCATGGATGGGTGGGCTTAGTATGCTAAACCAAAAATCAAAAGGCCTTGATCCCGTAGGCCCTCCCAAAGACATCAAATCATGAACTGACAAATCATGAATTGACAAATCATGAATTGACAAAGGGTATTGGTAAAAAAACACCATCATCATGAAAATATGATGTCCCATCAATTAAGGTTTTTTATATTAGTTTTATATATATATATATATATATATATATATATATATATATATATATATATATATATATATATATATATATATATATATATATATATATATATACACACAGGCGTGTTATTTTGTCGATTAAATCGGGTTTTGGTTCAAGTCGGGTTTTTTAAATTTTCCAAATTAATCATAACCAAAGCAAATAAGATTCGGGTAAATCGGTTTCGGTATATATATATATATATATATATATATATATATATATATATATATATATATATATATATATATATATATATATATATATATATATATATATATATATATCATTTTCCCTTGAGTAATTCTAATCCTATATATTCCAATCCTACACCGTTGCATGACATACTTACCGCTTTGATCAAATCCTCCACCGTTGCATCAACGCACCCATATTGCAATTTCAATTGTTTGCGGTTCTCATTATGTAAAAGTTACATTGAATGAAGGATACCCGATGCGTCCAATTTATCCACAGTGGAATTATTTCAAGTATGACAATGCATCTGAATGGGCTACTCCTTATGAAAGACAACTACAGATGTACATGAATCATTTCCGCTCTAATCGTAGCACTGAAAGAGTTGTATTGGATGATTGATGATTATTTAAGTAATTTAATATTGCATTTTATTATCTTCATTTATGCAAAAAAATAGCTCGATTAGAATAATTAGAACAAGACTATATTACAACATTTGATAATATAAACGAACAAAACATATAAAAGTGTATTCAAACAAAACGTCAAAAATTAGAAAATTAATACGTCAAAAATTAGAAAAATAGTAAATTACAACGTTAAATAATACAAACGAACAAAACGTAAAAGAAAAACATATTAGAAAATATATTCGAACTAAACGTTAAAATATTAAATAATTATTTATATTATAAATACCTAAATAAGTAAATAAATTAAATAAAAATTATATATATATATATATATATATATATATATATATATATATATATATATATATATATATATATATATATATATATATATATATATATATATATATATATATATATATATATATATATATATATATATATATATATATATATATATAACTCTTATAATAGAGGCCATTATAAATATGGTTCAAGATATGTCTCATTCTTGCACCATATTCATTTGAAACTTACAAAGCTTTTCACTTTCATATAATTAAACATGTACAACTCAAGAGTCTTTTAACCTATGATACTTAATTGTTACTTATTACACCTAATTATTCTAAGAGACATATATAGTTCACATATAAATTTGATTCTATCTTGGAGAATATGATGGAAGAAAAATTGACTTGAGAGCACACCCACTTTGAAATTTCAAATTTTCATATTGTATTACAAAGGAGAAACATGAAGAAACTAAAACAAATCGTAAGTCAAGAGGCAAGAGGCAAGAGGCAAGAGGCAAGAGGCAAGAGAGAAACGACATGGTTGCTAACACATACTTTGGAGGTACATATGTTAATATTGTATTAGAAAGAAGAAACGTGAAGAGATAAAGTGCATATTGGTTCTACCTCAAGATAACGGTAGAAAGATATATAATACATTTAGTATAATTGATTATTGTTTGTAATTAGTGATTTTCAATGCTTCGATAATCTATTGTTGATCCACAAGTATGTAATATATATATATATATATATATATATATATATATATATATATATATATATATATATATATATATATATATATATATATATATAACTCTTATAATAGAGGCCATTCATGAATGTGGATGAAGATAACTCAAATACTTACACCATATTCATTTGAAACCCCAAGACTTTTCAACTTATACTATTTAATGTTTTTGTTAATTGATATATTGTGCCTTTATAAGAACACTATTTACACACTTGGTTACTCAAACATTCTCTTATTCTCTTTCAAGCATGTTAGATCCATGACATGTGTATAATATGAGTGATATCATTTCAAGAACTATAATTTGCCGAAGCTATCAAGTTCTTATTGTTGCCCACATGTTCATGTGGAGGATCCCATTATAGATCTCGCAAAGAATCAAACTCGATGACAATCATTTGATTTTGTATTAAACATGCATAATGATTCATTGGTTGGGTTGCATGACGTTTGGAAGGAATTTGGAAAAAGAAATCAAACGAGTTCCAGAAGGATTCCGCGTGTATATTTATGATAAAATTGAGGTTAGTGGTTTAACTTCATTCTTTGTACATATATTTTTTTTTACTTTCTTTAATTTCAAGAAAATTTGTATGACTATAAGCATATATATTTATGTTTTGAACTTTGTATTTTTTTAAACAAACATATTACAATACACTCAACATTTTTATTTTATGGAGTAGAAAGACAAACAAAATATTCATGTTGAAATGTTGTATTATGCAATAAATAGTAATTACAAAACAAATTAATAACCATTTGTTTATTATATTTTTATATGTATTTTAATTGAAAATTTGTAGTTTCAATTTGATGTGAATTGTATATAGTAATTACAAAACAAAATAATAAGTTGAGGGAATGATAAAAAAAATGAATGATAAAAACAGTTGAAGAAATGTATAAAAGGTTGTTGATTTATTAAAACAATAAGTTGTTTTTCAAATTCCAAAAATTAAAGATATCGTATTATTGATTTTATTGTCATACGAAATTCCAATGTAATATAATTTAGAATTAGATTATCATATTATTTATATAGTTGACTAATTACAATTTGAATATTTTACTCATTCTTAATTAAGTCATAAACATCCATTAACTATCATAAATAAGTAAGAAAGCCTCTTGAGTTGAATTATTTAATTATAAATAACAATTAGTTAGAATTTGATGAGTTTTATTAATCTTATTGATACAAACATAAATAATCAGATTTGATATAATAACACATAGTCGTATATAATTGATTTTATGTAAATAATATAAATAATATTAGATTAGATTATTATAATAATATAGGTGTTCAAAGGTATATGGTTGAAGATATGAATCATACTTGCACCATATTCATTTGAAACTTCCAAAACTCTTCAACTTTCAACTAATTAATTACAATCATTCAAGATTTTTGGCTTGCATAATAATAATATTAAGTAGTCTATTTAAGATGTTATAATTTATATGTATCAAAAGATGGTAGTTGAATATGTTTTTAGTTTTTTAAATTAATCAATTAAGCACTAAATAAAATGTTTTTAATTGAAATATATTATATTGATTAAGTTTTTTGACTTTTAAGTAGTATATATAAATAAAAGCATATGGTTTGATAGAAATAATTATCTCTTATATATTAATTTGAAACTTTTATTTAATTAAATTAATTATAATTTATTAAATCTTTATCTTTCTTTATTTTTATATTTATCCTTATAATATTTATAATTATTATAATAAATACCTTACAATTCAATGTGCTTCAAGATATGTCATCCATCTTGAACCATGTTCTTTTGAAACTACCAAACTCTTCAACTTAATATAATTAATTGCTTAGTAATTTATATTGGTTAATCATAAATAAAAACCTTTCAATTCTCAACTAATTAATTACTACAACTTAAGAGTTTTTCTAACTTATGATATTTGATTGGTGATTATGGTTAATATATATGTATATATAATTTATTAAGATAAATCAATTTGCTTGGCTTAAAGAATGGGATGAAAGAAAATAAGACTTGAAACACATTTATATATTTTGCTAACATCCCTTGAGATTTCGTGCTTTAGTTTCATTATTTACTAACTTACCTCAATTTTTCTTTTTTTTCTAGGTATTTATGTGTTATCGGATGAAAAAGAGAAATATAGAGAACTTTTTTTTGCATGGTGTTATATGTAGTTAATGTTTAAAGAAAGTCTTTAAGTTTGATTTTGTGAAATTATTTACAAGTCAAACTATATTATTAGTTTTTATAATAGATAGGGTAAACAATGAAATGTAATGATTCGAATATAACTAAATAATAAAATCTGCAAAAGTTGTTATTCATTACCTTTGATGAAACTCATGAAGAAAAATTGTCATAATAATACAATTCTTTCTCAATGGTAAAATTTGTAATATTATTACTATGATTAATTCTATTTTATTTTGGGTGTTAAACTAATTCATGTTAAGACATTTTCTTATGTTTTAATTACACTATCCATACATAATACAAAATTAATTTGGATGTTTTATTGAGTTGGTTAAATTAACATGTTGATAATATTATAATTATATTAAATATATGATTATGATATTGTTTTTGAGTTTTGTGATGGAAATTTTATAATTGATACATGATATATATTGTGATGACATATTTATAATTAAACCTAAGTATTTATATTAGAATAATGTTTTCAGATTTTTATATAATATGTCAATATCTTTTATCAAATATTTTTATTCCTGCGCAACGCGCGGGGATACGCCTAGTATATATATATATAGTTCAAGATATGTCTCATTCTTGCACCATATTCATTTGAAACTTACAAAGCTTTTTATTTTCATATAATTAAACATGTACAACTCAAGAGTCTTTTAACCTATGATACTTAATTGTTACTTATTACACCTAATTAATCTAAGAGTCATATATAGTTCACATATAAATTTGATTCTATCTTGGAGAATATGATGGAAGAAAAATTGACTTGAGAGCACACCCACTTTGAAATTTTAAATTTTCATATTGTATTACAAAGGAGAAACATGAAGAAACTAAAACAAATCATAAGTCATGAGGCAAGAGGCAAGAGGCAAGAGTCAAGAGGCAAGAGGCAAGAGGCAAGAGAGAAACGACATGGTTGCTGACACATACTTTGGAGGTACATATGTTAATATTGTATTAGAAAGAAGAAACGTGAAGAGATAAAGTACATATTGGTTCTACCTCAACATAACGGTAGAAAGATATATAATACATTTAGTATAATTGATTATTGTTTGTAATTAGTGATTTTCAATGCTTCGATAATCTATTGTTGATCCACAAGTATGTAATATATATATATATATATATATATATATATATATATATATATATATATATATATATATATATATATATATATATATATATATATATATATATATATATATATATATATATAAAATGTTTTCTAATCCATATTCATCAAAAAATGTTTTATAATGTTTGAATAATTGGGCTTATGTTGTTTAATGAAGTATTTAATGGTTTGGTTTGTTGAATTTTTTTAAGATTAATATTATTTAACAAAAAAAATGATATAAAAGTTGACATTATTGTCATGTAAAAAATTAAACTTTGAAAAGGTAAAAAATCGTCACATAAATACAAGTAAAAAGCTTTAGCTACAAAACATCTTAATACTTTAGCAAACAAACATCTTTTACGCTTTTCAGATTAGCATTATTTGGCAAGGAAAATAATATTAAAGTTGTGACATTATGTATTATTGTTAATACATTTTATTTGTTTGTATTAGATTCTAACATAGTTCATGTCAATGTGTTATACTATATTTTTAATGTTGGATTGTTAATATACACTTAACTTAAAATAGATGATTATATTATATTGTTTGACTTTTAGTTAAAATTGTCATTATTGATGCAAATTATCGATTGCGATGAACGATTTATAATTATTTTTTACATTTATTGAAGAATTTTTACTTTCAACATATTGATTTGAAACTCTAACCATTCAACTTCTACCCTTAACTAATTTATTAAATATAAAATAATATCATCTTAATGATAGACTTTTTTAGTTATTAATATAATATAATTAAAATATAATACATTGAATTTGTTGATTGAAATATGATATTAAATGCAAAACCAAAATCAAAATATAAACTAAACTTAGACAATGATTATTCTTCAACTTCCTACTATTACCCACACCATTAATTTATTTTAATACTAAATCTCTTCATCTTCCAACTAATTAATCACTATAACTCAAAAGTTTTTAACTTATGGTATTTAATTGCTATTTATGTCACATTGGTTATATATATATATATATATATATATATATATATATATATATATATATATATATATATATATATATATATATATATATATATATATATATAGTTCACCTATATATGACTTGACAATACACAAATTTTACTTTAGAAACGTCTATTTATTTATACTAAATTAGAAAGGAGGAAGATATATATGCTAAAATAAATTACAAGTTGCAAGGCAAAAGACCTGTTGTATGCTTAGTTCTACCTCAACAAATCCGTACTTTTGAGATTAACATTATCTGATAACAAATGATATAAAAGTTTGAGGTTGTTGTGAAGTTAGTTGTTAAAGATTTAAAAAAAAATTCATATAAATACAACAAAAATGAAACTTTGGGATAAACGGTCTTAAAAATATAGATAGTAAAAGTGAAACTTGATTATTATTTAATAATATATTTTTTCTAAAATTAATATAAAAGACTGATAAATAGACCGAAAGCGAACACTTATTACTTTTTAATCAAAAGAAACTAAAAGTTATGATGATATTTAAATTTTATATAAATTCACATCATATTCAAAATTCCAAATTCATATTATTTTTATTTGACTCATTAGTCTCTAAATGGTTTCTGTATTTTTATTTTGTTGAGAAAAATAGATAAACTCATTTTCTTTATCTTATATTATTTGTTTATATTTTTATGATTATGTTAGTTAATAAGATATATTTTGAATTTAAAATTATATAACAAGGAAAAAATAAATATAAAAAAATCTAAATCATTATTATCTATAAATTCAAGTGTATGTCTAAACGTTTAAGGTTTCAAAGTTTTTATGGACAATTTGTACTAGAGAAAGATTTAGAAAGATAAAAAATTACAATAGAAGTAACTTTTTTATAAATGAAAGTGAATAAGAGATTCAAAACTGATTGGAAAGTATTTCTTGAATAATAAGTTAAATAGAAACATATTCATATATTTTATTAAATATTTATCAGCAAAAAAGTTTTTATTTAAAAAATACAATATTATTTTTGTTAATATTATTGAAGTATTATTTACATATATGAGTCTGACGGAAAATGATCCACAACAATATGTTTCTCAATGACTATCTTTATGTTATTATTAGTATGTTTTATTTTATATTTATTTTAAATTTTGAGATGATTTATGTAAATATATTTCCACATATTTGTAACGTTTGACTGTCTATAATAATTGACTCCAAAAATATGATTATGTTTTTACACAATGCTTGGATGAAAAATTATTATTGATATATATGTCATATGATTGATTTATTTTTTGTTTTGCAAATTTTGGTTAAATCTAAAAGTGTTTATGTTTATATTTGATCGTCTAATACATTATTACTATTTTAATTTACTCCTGCGCAACGCACGGGAATACGCCTAGTATATATATATATATATATATATATATATATATATATATATATATATATATATATATATATATATATATATATATATATATATATATATATATATATATATATATATATATATATATATATATATATATATAAAGAAACCCCAATTGATGAGACGATGGTGGGGTTATTTTAAGATCACCATTCACAAATTGCAACTTATAGTGAAGTACACATTTGGTCCCCATGGTTTGGCCTAATATTTTTAATTAACCCAACTTCAAACTATCCAACATTATAAGGTTTTTAATTATGACATCCAACCCCCTCCAACTTAACTAACCTTTATAAATATAATAATAATAATAATAATAATAATAATAATAATTAGTATTATAATTTATCGTAATAATTGGGATTTGATTCTACTAATCGTTTTCTAATTAAATTTATCTTTTTTCTTTTAATTACGGAACTAAAATGTTCGACATTTAATCATAACTGCTAACGCCAAAATGGGGCATTACACCGGTTCCTCGAAGAGCTGTCCCCGATACCTCCGCCACTGACCCTTCTCCAAAAGGTCCTTCGTGACCAGCCGAAAAAACCACTTCTCCCTATGAGTCCTTCATAGTAATCCATATTACAAACAACACATATTCACATAATTCATACACATTATTCCATTGAAAAGACATAAGCTTACATAGACTTCAAACATAACACATTACATGCATCATTAATATAATAGGCATGTCAGTGTAACTCATCCAATATTAAACGTCTGAACAATTCCACAAGTAAACACTATAAGGAACCCTTACTGATCAACCTACAACCATTGTCAATATTAGTATTTAGATTGTAGTATAATTTGCTACAAAATAATACTTAGGTGTATTGTACGTCTTAGTTTCTCAATTTGGACATCAGTATGTTTGCGGACCATTCTACCCCTCTTAACCCTATAAGTCCAGAGTTATTATTAATTTATATTAAACTACACACTTAGAACTTTTCACGGATTGACCTATACAAATCCTAGAACTAGACCACCTTACAGTGAGATTTAGATCATGGGTTTCAATAAGAAGAAACTAGACAAAATCTGGAAGACAATGAACCTTGATTCATCTCAAAAGGATGGCCTTACGATTTTATATGATTTTTTAAACATGAGGGCTGATTCCTAAAATTGTTAAGCATTAATCTTTGAGCTAGTTGTTGACTTAATCATAAAGTCCTTAATCCCCACCCTCTTACCATAAAAATAAGTGATATTAAGTTCATATTCAATCTATTAAGACTTGTAATAAATCCTCTTGATGTATTAAGAATCAAAAGGGTCAAGAGATACATAAATTAGGGTTTATACCTTTCAAACATTCAGTTCTGTTCGGGAGCATGAGACTCGACCTCCAGACCTCCGATTGCAAAACACTCTAGTCAGAACCATTCTTTACATGTCACGAAGCTTCAGTCCTAAATTTAGAATGATCCAACAGTTCAGACTATATGGATTATTTGAACAGTAATATTTGGTCAACAAAAACAGAATTTTAGGGTTTGTCTTTACTAGTTGCCTGATCTCCATTTTCTTCTTCCACACACACACTATATATATATATATATATATATATATATATATATATATATATATATATATATATATATATATATATATATATATATATATATATATATATATATATATATATATATATATATATATATATATATATATATATATATATATATATATATATATATATATATATTCTGTTGCTGCTGCTACTCTCTCTATTTTCTTTACTGCTCCATCTCTGGCTCATTTTCTTGGCTTCACTTGTTCACGACACACAAGTCACAAAAGGGGAGGAACTAGTTCACAATTTATGTCGCATGGTCAAGGGTTTAATTGGGCTACCATTCGTGAACCACAAGAGAGAAAGAGAAGTCCCGAGGCTGAAGTTCACATACCCAAAAGGCTCCATGCACATGTTTCAGATTGTCCAACTTCAACCCTCAAGCATGTTATAATGACACTTACAACCCCAAGAACAATATAACTTAATAAACTTTGACGTTTTAGTCCTTTAACTGATTTTACTAGCTTATAAATATACTTCTCATTCTGTATTATTATTATTATTATTATTATTATTATTATTATTATTATTATTATTATTATTATTATTATTATTATTATTTACAATGCTTAATTATTATTTTTCCTAAAGTAGCATGATAATAACTAATTAAATAATTAAATGGATATGGGACGTTACAACTCTTCCCCACTTATAATAACTTTGTCCTCGAAATTACTAGTTCGTGATTCTTCTTATGACTCACTATGTCGTCAAACTATTTCCTTACTCGTTTGAGCTTCCTTGTCCGTTTAACTCCTTCATACTTTTGGAAGTCTCTCTTAGGTTATTATGATATTTAACTTGAAATTTCTAAATCCTCTGGTCAGTTACTTGCACTTCGCTCTAGCTTACTGTCTATGTTACCCCGCTAATCTAGCAATGGTTTTGCACCTTCCCTCAACTGCTTCACATACTGGGGCATCCTATTATAAACGTACAACTAAACATAACATCCATATGAATGTTGTTGCCTTGCAATAGTCAGACATCTACACACAATTGCTACAATATTACGTCACTTGTCCTTCATCACTTTTTCCTCAACATTTCTAAAGTTGTTTGTTGTTCGTCGCTTTGCTTAACCTCCCATTCCAAAACTTGAAATGACTCGATCAGGTATTTGGGCCATACCTTAAGTCCCCAAAATTCAATTTCCATATAACTACTCTTTTGATCTTAACCTAAGGAACGCATGGTTTCTTGTGTCCTTCAGAGATATTCCATTACTTAAGTTATCCTTGTTCCGTATTGCTCCTACAGATATAGGCTCTGTATATTCTTCCTTACAATACTTATGTAACAAGACAATCTGATGCTTGACCCATACTGATACTCTACGAAGATCCCGTCAAATAGTGATACAACCCCAACTATCCTAGAGCATGGAATAGATGCCTACATCATGTTCCCTCGCGTCGCAAAGACCCTCTCATTTAATCTTTCTGTCTGAGCTGAATGGTAACCGTGTAACTAGGTCCTTGAGGGACTTTACCTCAAAATTTGATGTACTCTTGTATCACTAATTGGATCACTTATTCGACTTCTTGAATCAGACACAATCCTCGTGACATGGATGTCATCTAGCTTCCCATAAGAGAAACTTCCTTGAATCTTACCGGATGGCACTAGGGTTAAAGTGTTCCATATATATGTTCACTATTGGGCTAAATTGGTAACATACTACTCCTTCTACAACTTAGTAACTCTAACCTTTCATCTGGAGCTATATGTTCGTCACTCTGATTCGACCATAGAGGAGTTACATGTAGCTCTGAGGTTTACCCGTTAATTACATGCCAGGAAGTTCCTAATAAATTACCCATTCTCACTATCATAACATCGCCTTCTTTGCAGAACATGCACTGTGCAGCCTCATCTTACTTATAGTAATTTATTTCATTCCTTAACATTACATTTTAGTTTATTTTTCGTATGCCAATTCAAAACATTTTGAGTAAAATTCCTCATCTAATATATTACTTAACATCATTCATAATTCAAAAATTGCCCTCATTGTTAAAATTTAATAATTTGAAAGTATTCAACCAAACTTACCTTAAAAACATACTCACATTCTACCTCACTTAATAAAATACCATTTTAGAAGGGTTTGCATAAACTATAACATCTAGTGTCTTATACGTTTCTAAACATAAAAAACTCATATACTCGAAATTTGAGTTTTCAGACCCGTGGGATAAAAAAGTAACCTGACATCGCAGCGGTCGTCATGCGGTCAAAAATAAGAAAATAAACCTCATTCTCACTTAGCACAGTGGAAGTCATGGTCGATCCACATGAGTTACGTGGTCGAGACAGGTGACAGATTACCAACTGTAGTGTCACGCTACAGTCAGAGGACCCAGTTCATAGCTTTTGACTACCAATTCCAAAAAGCATATACTAAACTAAAACTATCAACCAAACCTATTCACTTACTGAAGTCAGAAGTACATCTCCAATTCAGAAGCAAACAAAGGCAAATCAAACATCAACACAAACAAAGCATAAACTAAACCAATAACTAAAGTCCAAATGAACAGTCACTGGCTAAGTTCAAATCAAAAGCTAACCCTAGTTGGTCACTGAAATCAGCAAGGGAAATCAGTCCAATCAAGGTCATTCAAGCATCCAAACACAAAACAAATATTCACAATCCAATAATAAGCATAAATACCGAAAAACCAACACTTAACATAAACTGAATGATTATTATTAACCAAAACAGATTCCAAGGTTCCAAAACAGTAACCAAACATCCAAAACAGAAACTAGAACTGAATATCAATGGTTGTCACTCCCAAAGATACTAGCCTGTCTAACTATTAAACTAAATGAAAATTAAAGATAAAACATAAAAAATACCAAAAGTGGTTCTTGAAGCTGAATCTTGGAGTCAAAGAGCCTTGGGGGTCGATTTTACACCAGGTCTTCGCTAGTTTTTCCGACCTAAAAGCGTCTATTTATAGTTGCAAAAATCTCGAGACCGCGCCGCGCTTTTATGGATCCCGCATCGCGCGTAGGGGTTTATCCCCATTTTATCAGAATTTGAATTCTTTCCACTGCCTCGAACCCGCGTCGCGCCTTGATGATTTCCGCGGCGCGCGTACGTCTTTTCCTGATTTTGCCTTGATCTTCAAACTTCTTCCAAATTGCACGCTTTTAGTCCCTGTTTTCATTATTTCTTTCCAAACAAGTGCTGGCACGAAAAGTGAGAATACCACGATGTATATGATATAATTTCACTAAGAATAGGGCTCAACAACGACTAAAATATGTGATATTGCTAGGCGTTGTCAAACACCCCACACTTGTGCCTTGCTTGTCCCCAAGCAAGAGTGTATTTAATAGATTTTAACTAAGACTCAAACAATTTTTGACTGTGTTCAGTTTCAAAGCTTATTGCCTTATGAGTTAGAGTGGAATAGTTCGTGAAAACATACTCGGAATGCTCCTTGGAATTCATGGCTTTCTAGAGAACCCTTGATTACAAATTTTCTATCCACACTGAAGTGTACATACTCATTCAGATTCTAAAGGCCATAAAAGAACTATCCATGACTTTCGATGTTGTCCGTGTAGCGAGCTTTCGAAAATACCATCCCAGACCAGACGATCTTAGGTGGTAAGGTGCATAAGCCCCACCCATTTTAGACCTACCGGCTCGAACAACAAAGGCCACTGATTGATAATTCATTCCTAAATTCCAATCCTAAAACAATCCAATTTTCTAACTCCTAAAACTCAACTTATTTGACTCAACTAATAGCATGATCACAACTACATAGTATTTCTCGAAAAATACCAATGCTAAAAACAATCACAAACTATCCGTTTCAAAATTATAATCTAGTAAAAATTTTGAAAAAGTTGCTAAAATTTTGAAAATCGGTCATTTCTGCAAAAATTTCAAAAAAATACTCTTTCGACCGTCCACACCCCACACTTAAAATCGGACAACGTCCCCGTTGTACAAAAAATATTTAGAACAAGGGAGAAAGAGTTACCCCTTTGGACGGTAGATCTCTTGGTTGGTACTCGGTATCACAGGTACAAAATACGAATAAAAAGGTCTTCGATTTCGCGTTCTGGAGTTGTAGCGCAACAGTGAACACGCCGGTAATCAAGACAAGTGGAGGGGGCACGGTGACCCCACACTTGCTTGAAACAACTCCTCCCATTTTGGTATAACATGCATGACTCAGACAAAACATTAAACGCACTCAGAACAAACAAATAAAATATAAACAAACGAAAGATAGTAGTATCA
This sequence comes from Cichorium intybus, assembly GCA_023525715.1. NCBI lineage: Eukaryota > Viridiplantae > Streptophyta > Magnoliopsida > Asterales > Asteraceae > Cichorium > Cichorium intybus. The sequence goes on from CM042010.1 coordinate 114,216,624, forward strand.
CAAGTACAGTACAAATATCCAAAAGAAAAATAAGAAAAACTACATCAATCGCCACCTGGTGGCCTGGAAGAACCAGCCTCATGATCATGGGCTCGGGCTGGGAATGGTCGGGGGCGGTGTCCCTGCTGTGTGGCCAACTGCAAAAGTACCCCTCCGATCCACTCCAACTGCTCCTCCATCCTGGCGACTCGATCCTCCAGTCGCCTCATCTCTATCGCCTCCGGCTGTGGCTGTGGTTGCTGGATCTGCTGGTACCCGCCGCTCTCCGGCGTCTCCTGTCTGGCTGGGCGTAAGTTGGCTGGGGTCCTGGGGTGCCTCAGTCGCCATCCTCATAAACTGGCCCGGGCGCTGCTGCTCAATAAGCCCCATCTTCTCCAGGGCTCGCGCCGTAGTGCGAACCGGAGGTAAAGCGGTCAAAGATGCCACAACCGGAGCAGTAAGAATCTGGTACGAACGAGCCAAGAGGGTGATGAAATACCCACGGCCCAAAGGACTGCTGGCGGGTGCACCCGTCACACGGGTGGACAGGGACACAACTAGGGCGAATGGGAGGTGAAGGTACCTGGAGGGGTCAAGGGGAACCCAGAGATAAGTCATGTCCTCGTCGGACACCTTCTCGCCCCCTCCCTATGCATGATGGAGGTGGAGACGATGCGGTGCATGAGTCTGTGAAGCGGATCACGAAGATGGCTCTCTCTGGATGTCCCCATCGCGTAGAATACGTTGGACAACGGTGCCCAAACCTCCATATTGGAAGCCCTCTCGGGCTGCCCCTGAACGCACGCCGTAAGGAACTGCGTGAAGTGACGGTGCTGCAGGTCCGCCTCTATGTATATGCCGGTGCGCCTCCCAAACTCCCGGAGGTTGCACTCCCTGTGCACACCCCCCAATCTGAACCGTACTAGCCTGGAATGAGCCTCTGTCGATCCAGGTGCAAACTGGACAGTGGATAAGAACTCCAAGAGAAGCTTGGTGTAGACTGTATCCTCCTCGTTGGCCATAAGCCTATCCCAGCCTCGGTACGTAAATGAAGCATCCCCGTGGGTCCATGTGTGGTGGAGGAATGGCTCGATCTCTCCCCAAAGCTCTGCGTCCCTGAGGATGTCCCGGTCAATGATGGTCGCCTCGAGAACCTGGCGACCTACTAAAGCATCCCTCCTCGAACTATACTCTACGGAGCTGACTGGCCCTGACAACGCCTAGTAATATCAAGTATTTTAGGCGTTGTTGAGCCCTGTTCTTGATAAAATTATATCAAATATGTCTGGGTATTCTCACTTTTCGTGCCAGTACTTGTTTGGAGAAAAAGAATGGAAACAGGGACTAAAAGCGTGCAAAAGGAAGAAGTTTGGAAAAGAATGAAAAATCAAGGAAATTCGTATGCGCGACGCGGGCTTAAGGCGGTGGAACACATTCAAATACCGAAGAAACGGGAAAAGATTAGTACGTGCGCCGCGGATTCTTCATCTGCGCGGCGCGGCTGCGGGAAAATTGCAACTATAAATAGAGGCATTTCTAGCCGAAAACCCTAGCAAAGACCGGGTGTAAAATCGACCTTGAAGCTCATCGACTCCAAGATTTCGTTTCAGCAACTTCTTAAGTGGTATTTTCATGTTTTGGATTTTATTTGTAATTAATTAGTTTGGATTATGCTTGGTTTTGTATCTTTGGGAGTGACAACCATTGATATTAAGCTTTGGCTTCTGTTTTAGTCTCATTTTGTTACTGTTTGGATGTTTAGATTCGGATTTGGTGAATGAAAATCATTTGGTTACATTTAATATTGGTATTTTTGTGTTTTATGCTTGTGTTTGGCTTTGAATGTTTGATTTGTGTTTGGATATTGTTTTGACCTTGTTGGGACTGTTTTCCTTTGCTGAAATCAGTAGCTAATTAGGTTAGTTTTTAGGAATTATGTAACACCCGGTTCCTCAAATTTAGGATATACCAATTTCTTTAGTAAAACATAATATCATTAGAGGTATAATCCCAAAAAGAGTAACAAGTATACACAAGGTTGTCATCAAAAGCTTAGTTCAAGTCCTAAACTATTACATCAACTGTTTACAACTCTTTGACAAACCGGGTTTACTTCATATTTTAAAACAACAAAAGTAAGTCTAAGTCAAAGTCAAAGTCCATGTGTAGCTATCCATCCAGGCTCCGTTTCCCGCGGTCACCACTACCAGAACCTAACACAAATCACAGTAACAAATAATTTATGAGCTCGAAAGCTCAGTGAGTAATTTAATGTTAGTTGGAATGTATCATTCACTATCTCATTTGATTTTATCTCAATGAACTATCTCAGTCCATAGTGTGTCTCACACACTATTCCTCTTTCTTCCATATACTCAAAATTTAGTCATAATCAACCAAATTTAAACATAGCTTACTTCTTAATTGTAAATAATATCATTATAAAACATAATCATCTAATAATTAACTACTCACCTGAAGTTGAGTCAATATGTGGAACTCCCGAACCTCGTGTGTGTTCCTGTCTAGCTTTAGCTGTAACACAATGACTCAAACTCAATATTCAATTTCAAGAAAAATCTCAATCATGCTCAATATTCATATCAATCAAGGAATTGGAATCATAATAGAGGGTTACAATCAAAAGATAGCAATACTATCCTATTTGTAACTTCCAATTTCACAAATTTAGCTCACATAACCCTAAAAACGCAATACAAGTGTTTTACTAACTTGGGTTTCGAATTAGAACTCCATCACACACACTAATCCAAGTAAACTCACTCTAATCCATACTAGTAGCAGGTGATTCATCAAAACCACCTGGAACTATCTCAAAACAAGAAATCTAACCGTCAAAACGAAGTAAAAATCAAGAAGAATTACCTTTCAAGCTCAAGGAACTAATCTCTAGCTTCAATTCGTGATCAATAGGCCTTGCTCTCGACTTAGAAGGGTTAGAATCGCTTTTCTAGGGTTTTGGGAGTGTTTTGGTCGAAGTAGAAATAACCCAAAATGAAAAGAAATCGTGTTTTAAAACAGATCTGTGCCGATTACACGACCCGTGTTAAAAATTACACGGCCCGTGTAATTTACGGCATGAAACTTAGATTTGGTCTGCAGAACTACACGACCCGTGCTGCACACTTTACACGACCGTGTTAAATGTTACACGACCTGTGTAAATCACGGTATGCAATTGAGTTTTAGTCTCTAGGTTTACACGACCGTGTCAAAAATGACACGACCCGTGTAATTCACGGTATGCTCAAAACATTTACAAGGAACTCCTACACGACCCGTGTAACTCCTACACGACCCGTGTAACTCCTTTTTAGCATTTTTCAACCTCAAACTTCTACCAAATGGGGTTTTTAACTACCAAACTCATACAATAGTCTAACAAATCTTAATTTCACTAAGATTAACTCAAAATCTCAATAATTCAATAACATGATATTACAAGTACTTACCCCCTTCAAAAGATTCCGTCCTCGGAATCTCCTAAAATAAAAAGGGATATTTTGACCGCATCTCCTCTTCAGCTTCCCAAGTGACATCTGATCCTCTATGATGTCGCCATTGCACTTTCACTAATCCCACTTCTTTATTTCGCAATTTTCTAACTTTCTTTTCTAGAATTTGCTCCGGCATCTCTTGATATCTTAATTTCTCATCTAGTTGAACTTCAGTCAAGGGTACTCGAGTGGATTGGTCATGCAATGTTTTTCTAAGGTGTGACACATGGAAAACATTGTGGATACCCCGTAACTCCTCTGGAAGCTCAAGTTTATATGCAACCGCTCCAATTCTTTCTAAAACTCGAAAGGGTCCGATAAAGCGTGGGCTCAACTTACCTCTCTTGCCAAATCGAATTACTCCCTTCCATGGGGACACTTTCAACATTACCATGTCTCCAACATTGAACTCTAAAAACTTTCTTCTTTTATCTGCATATTGCTTTTGGCGGTTTTGGGCTACCCGCATGTGCTCACGGATGCTTTGTATTTTCTCTTCGGTCTCAGCTACAATTTCCGGTCCCGCCAATGGTTTCTCTCCCATCTCTGTCCAGCAAGTTGGTGTTCGGCATGGTGCACCATATAAAGCTTCAAAAGGTGCCATCTGTATACTGGAATGATAAGTGTTGTTATAGGCAAACTCTACCAAAGGCAGATGATCTTCCCAACTGCCTCCAAAATCAATGATGCAGGCTCGTAGCATATCTTCAAGTGTTTGTATCGTTCTTTCCGACTGTCCATCCGTCTGGGGATGATACGCAGTACTCAATAAAGCTTTTGTACCAAAATGCTTTTGGAAACTCTGCCAGAAATGTGAATTGAATCGATTATCTCTATCAGAAATTATTGAAGTTGGCACTCCATGTCGTTTCACAATTTCTCTCGTATATATCTCAGCTAGCTTTGATACTTGATAATCTTCTCGGATTGGAATAAAATGAGCAGACTTTGTTAATCTATCAACAATCACCCAAATTGAATCATATCCTCGAGGAGTCCGAGGCAACTTGGTGATGAAATCCATGGTGATCTCATCCCATTTCTTCTTTGGTACTGGCAATGGCTGCACTGCTCCATAAGGTTTTTGATGATTAGCTTTTACCTGAAGACATGTCAAACAGTTCTCTACAAATCGTCCCACATCACGCTTCATACCCGGCCACCAGTAGTATGGTTTTAAGGTATAATACATTCGTGTACTACCAGGATGAACCGAATACCTAGTACAGTGAGCATCCTCTAGCAATAACTGTCTCGCCTCGCCATGTCTCGGAACCCAAACTCGCCCTTGGAAAGTCTTGATTCCTTGTGCATTTTCCACGAGTTTCTCTACATAACCAATCATTCTTTCTTTCTTCAAGTCATTGGCTTCGACTTGACATCTTCGTATCAACTCTGGTAGTCGACTCACAATCCCCATTCGAGCCGATACAACTCGAATAGGCGACTCTTTACGGCTTAGTGCATCCGCTGAAGGGTTTCTATGCAATCAATGAACACAAAATAACCTAAGGTTCACATGCAACCCTAATATTGGTCTATGTTTTCTTCTATGAAGATTAGAACTAAGAACCTAAAGGATACAATTCAATTCTAAAGAAGAATCAAGAAAAACCAACCTTAGATCTTATGATCCTTTTAAGCAGCAGCAAAATTATCCTGCCTCAGATGAAAGTCACACCCAGGTGATGGAAGAATCAGTCCAGCAGAGTAAATCCAGAGAGAAGATGGCGTGAATATGAGGTGCCAGGGGGTTCCTTTTATAGCCTCCAAGGGTTACACCTGAAACCCTAAGGAGCCTCCAATTGGACAAGGCTTTTGACCACTTGGACCAGGCTTACCAAACCCTAATTAGGGTTTCGCCAATCCCTTGGAGGAGCCTCCAAGTTGGCGCCACTTTTGGTCCCTGGTTTTTCCTGGCCAGTTATTCAACTATTGAATAAATGCCAAACCAGTCCCTGCACCTTTTAATTAATTAATTTAATCTCCAAATTAAATCCAATTAATTCTAGATTAAATCTCAATTAATTAATATAGTTTCTAATTAATATATTAGCACTCAAATATATTAATAAACCATATATATATTTTCTATTGATTTATTATACAATTAATAAATCAACTTTCTCTCTACTGAACTATCTTTCCTCCACCCATGAGGGCAACCCAAATGGACTTTGCTTTTAACCATAAGATAAAAGTTCAATTACAAGTCATGGCTTAGACACCTAATCCAACAGTCTCCCACTTGGATAAGTCTATGACTTTAATTGTCTGAACTCTGACCCAGTCAGTTCTTGTCCAAAGATAAGTGATCAGATGATCCTCCGTCCAACAAGATATTTTCAGACTCAAGACATGGATAAAATCAATCTGGTCTGATTCACTGTTCCTCGATTTCCGATTTGCATATGACTCTTAGACTACCAATTTAGTCCCGGTTGGCCAACCATTTTAGTCAACTTCAAAATCATCGAGAGGCCTACAGATATCTGTTCCCCGTCAGGGTCAAGGGACGAATAAGCTTTGACTCATATACTTATGTCTTTTACCAGACAAATCACTCACAACAATACGTTTTATAACACCGAGTTACCGATGCGTTTTCATATTATCAATGAACAACCGTCTAATAAATCATAACTCATATGTCTTAGCTTAAAGATCAAAAGATATTATCGTCTCAACATTGCTCGTGATGTAATCCATGAAGCAATCCATTGAGCGCGGGTTTATCCAATACTCAAATCTCCATTTCCAAGTACTCACGAATGGTTCAGCAATCCAATTGCAATGTCTAACTCCTTAGACAATCTATTACCAATTCATGACAGTCTTACTTCACACTTACTCCCTTAAAGTGTAATCGACTGTGGATATTTGAATAATCCAATTATTCAGGAAGTAAAACATGCAAAATGAAACACAATGATAAAGTACTGACAAGAGTAGTGAACCATAATAAATCTCTATTATTAAATCACAAGAGTCAAATACAATACATTGTTACAAGTTTCGAACCTATCTAATTACTAAAACTTATATCATCTCTTAATCCAATGCTCCTAGCATGCTGATTATGCTTAATCCTACTCAGAGCCTTTGTCAAGGGATCTGCAGGATTATCTTCCGATGATACCCTCTTTACAAGGAGGTGACCTTCTTCTACCCTATGCCTGATGTAGTGGTACTTTCTGTCGATATGTCTGGACTTTCCATGATCTCGCGGTTCCTTTGTCAAGGCGACCGCACCTTCATTATCGCAGAACAGTTCCAAGGGCTCCTGAATACTCGGGACTACTCCAAGGTCACCGATAAAGTTCTTCAGCCAAGCCGCTTCCTTTGACGCTTCACTTGCTGCTATGTACTCTGATTCGCACGTAGAATCAGCCACTGTTTCTTGCTTGGAACTTTTCCAAGTCACTGCTCCACCGTTCAAAAGGAATACCCAGCCCGACTGAGACCGACCACTGTCTCTATCCGTCTGAAAGCTGGCATCTGTATATCCTTCAACTCTCAAGGTATCACTGCCACCGAGGACTAACACCATGTTCTTTGTCCTTCGCAGATACTTGAGTATATTTTTCACAGCTATCCAATGCGCCCTTCCAGGGTTACCCTGGTACCGACTGACCATGCTTAAGGCAAAAGCCACGTCAGGGCGAGTACACGTCATAGCGTACATGATCGATCCCACAGCCGAAGCGTATGGTACTCGACTCATCTCAGCTATTTCCTCGTCTGTACTCGGACTTTGAGTCTTACTCAGCTTCGCATTACTTTGGATAGGCAGCTCTCCCTTCTTGGAATTTTCCATACTAAACCTCTTTAGTACCTTATCCAAGTATGTACCCTGACTGAGTCCAATCAGTCTCTTCTTCCTATCTCTCAATATTCTAATCCCAAGAATATAGGCAGCCTCTCCTAGGTCCTTCATGGCGAAACATTTCCCAAGCCAAGCCTTAACATCTTGCAAGGTTGGAATATCGTTTCCCATGAGCAGTATGTCATCGACATACAGCACCAGAAAGGTGACTATACTCCCACTAGCCTTGACATATACGCAGGACTCATCCTCGCTCCTAAAGAAGCCAAACTCTTTGACTTTCTCATGGAAACAAAGATTCCAGCTGCGAGAAGCTTGCTTCAATCCGTAGATTGATCTCTCAAGCTTACACACCTTATTAGGATACTTTGCATCGACAAAACCCTCTGGCTGATTCATGTAAACATCCTCAGTCAGCTTCCCATTAAGGAAAGCGGTTTTGACGTCCATCTGCCAAATTTCATAGTCATGAAATGCAGCTATGGCCAGCATAATCCTGATAGACTTTATCTTAGCTACTGGTGAGAAGGTCTCGTCATAATCAACCCCTGGGGTTTGAGTAAAACCCTTCGCAACCAGTCTTGCCTTGAAAGTGTGTACCTTTCCGTCCATGTCTGTCTTCTTCTTGAAGATCCATTTGCACCCGACTGTCTTTCGACCCGGTACATTGTCAACCAAGTTCCAAACTTGATTGTCATACATGGACTTGATCTCGCTATCCATGGCCTCTTTCCACTTGGCAGACTCAGGGCCTGCCACTGCTTCCTGGTAGTTAGCTGGTTCATCCAAATTTATCAGTGTCCTATCACTGACAAAAGTGTCCCCATCCGAAGTTATATGGAACCCATAAAACTCGGGTGGCATGCTAACCCTACCGGAACGCCTAAGAGGTAAGGATACATCTGTCGGGCCAACAGGAATTTCTTCCTCATGTTGGTTGCTAGTTTCTCCTAAGGTTGCGTCATCTGATGACTCTTGAATTTCTTCCAGATCAATGGTACTCCCACTGTCCTCTTTAAATACGAGCTCTCTCTCTCGAAAGACTGCTCGTCTAGCTACAAAGACCACGTCCTCGCTCGGTCTGTAGAATAGATATCCAAAGGACTGTTTGGGATAACCAATGAAGAAACACCTTTCACTTCTGTCTGCGAGTTTGTCTTGAGTCTCTCGTCTAACGAAAGCCTCACAACCCCAGACCTTGATATGTGCCAACGAGGGAGCTTTCCCCGTCCACATCTCATGAGGTGTTTTCGCAACCTTCTTAGTTGGGACAAGATTGAGGATATGGGCGGCAGTCTCTAAGGCATACCCCCAGAAGTGAATGGGAAGTGAAGCTCGACTCATCATGGAACGAACCATGTCCAACAGGGTTCGGTTGCGCCTCTCTGCAACACCGTTCAACTGTGGTGTCCTGGGAGGTGTCAACTGCGAAACTATTCCGCATTCCTTTAGATAGTCCAGGAACTCGATACTTAGATACTCTCCGCCTCTGTCGGATCTGAGCATCTTTATCTTCCTGCCTAATTGATTCTCTACTTCGTTCTTAAACTCTTTGAACTTTTCAAAGGTGTCCGACTTGTGCTTGATCAAGTAGATGTAACCGTATCTACTAAAATCGTCGGTAAAAGTCACGTAGAACCGCGTGCCATCCTTTGTGGTTGATCTGAATGGACCACACACATCCGTGTGAATAATGTCCAATAGACCCTCACCTCTTTCAAAAGACCCTTTGAAAGGTGATTTAGTCATCTTGCCCAACAGACAAGATTCGCATACATCATCCGACTTGAGGTCGAATGATTCCAACACTCCATCCTTTTGGAGTTGGGCGATGCGTTTCTTGCTGATGTGCCCGAGCCGACTATGCCACAGACATGCCTTTTCCACGTCACTAGTAGAATCAATATAATTTACACTTTGTCCTAGATTGTCAACACATTTCACAGTTTCATACACACCATTACAAGGATAAGCAGTAAAATTCAAAATACCATTTTTGAAAACAGAAATAGATCCAATATTATTATCAAAAGAAAAATGAAATCCTTGTCTGAATAATGCGTGAAATGAAATAATATTTCTTGCCATTTCTGGCGAATAGCAACAATCTAATAAATCTAAACAAACTTCACTACTAAGCACTAAACTATAAACTCCAATCTTGGTAACAGGGGACGATCTCCTATTGCCCATGATCAAGTTTAGTCTACCGTGCTCCACCTCCCTGCTTTCCTTTAGGCCCTGCATATCAGAACAAATGTGAAAACCACATCCTGTATCAAGGACCCAAGAATTAGAAGATGGTGAGTTTTTAGAGATAGTGTATATACCTGCTGTCGATGGCTTTACTTTCCCATCCTTGACATCCTGCAAGTATTTGGGGCAGCTTCTCTTCCAATGGCCCTTTTCTTTGCAGTAGAAACAGTTTGCTTCATCGGGGTTGGCCACACAAGGAATTTGGGAAGTCTTGGTTCTCGAGCCATTACTGGATGACCCGGCCTGAACCTTTTCCCTCCAATTTTGTTTAGGAGGGCCCTTCCTTTTCTTTCCTTTGCCACTTCCAATGGCTAGAACGGGCTGATTAACCGAGGGTACACTTTTACCCTTCATCCCGTCTTCAGCTACTCGAAGCATGCGATGCAACTCAGTCATATTAGCCTGATTGTTGTTCAAATGATAAGCCAGCCTGAACTGGTCATAAGAACTCGGCAACGAGTTAAGCACTATGTCAACGGCCAACTGTTCCGGTACAGGCATCGCAAGCTTTCTAAGCCGCTCCACGTAACCTTGCATTCTTTGCACATGAGTGCAGATGGACTCTCCATCTTTGGGTTTGCTGTTCGTGAAGTCCTTGACCACTTCGCACCTTTCGATGCGCTCTTGCTTGCGGAACTTTTCCGCTAGCTCCTTGTGCATCTCATAGGGCCAGTAGTCTTCGTATATTCTCTGCAATTCGGGGTTCATTGTGGCGATCATGATGCAGGCCACTTTGGTTGCATCATCAGTATGTTTTTGGTACGAGGCAATTTCCTCGGGAGTAGCAGTTTCGGGGTCGACATCGACAAGCTCGGTCTCGAGAACATACTCTTTGTTCTCATACCTCAGAGCCATCTTGATGTTTCTAATCCAGTCATTATAGTTTGTCCCGTTCAATTGAACCCTGGAACATAGTGAGAGGATTGAGGGAACACTGGAGTTTGATTGGGGAGCGGATTGATCAGCAGAAGACATTTATAAAAGAAGGTAAGTTTAATTAGATACTTGTCGGTCCTTATAATAACCCAATATAAAATAAGGCTAGGATCCAACTATAACAATTTGCAACATAGAAGAGGGATGCCGTAATCTATAAGCAAATTTTATACAGGTAGGCGAATGACGATTCAGCCGATTCCACCGCGGAAAAATAATCTTATTATAAATGGAATTCCTAGTTTCTTATGAGATTTATTGAACTGTTCAATAGCATGTTTAATCTCGGATATGCCCCACCGTTTGTGACTGGGATGCCGAGGATCACAAACCGGGTGTGAATAACCATGCAAATTAGCTTGGTGCTCTCGGGATCCATTATCATCTCAAATTGATGTGCCGGTAAACCACACACGCTCCATCAACAATGATAACACCCGAGACACCCATTGCCACTCTTTATGAACCCCTATTGGTGTGCCGGTAAACCACACACGCTCCACCAACGTTTCATAAAGTGCAATGTGCAATTTCATGGGGTAGCATCAAATTCACATTTTCCTAAAGTAACTAGATTGGGATTTGTTTTAGGGTTCTAGTACTTTCAATTATAGCATTATACTTTTAAGAGGCTTAGTGGTTCTATCATACCCGTTCAGCTAACGACACTCGACTGACCAGGAGAGCGGTGGGTAAGAGTAGATACCCATTAGACTAACATTTTATAGTCAGTCGCCTTATACCCTCTTTATAGGACAGTTTTGTGAATGAGGCTTACTAGCGGTAGACTAACCAATTTTCTTATACATATTAAATTAACTTTTAATTTTAAATATATATAAGATATATTTTAATCTCATTAAAATATCTTAGAATTAATTAAATTCTAATTTTCTCAAATTATTCTAATTTTCTTGAAAATTTTAATTAATTCTTAAAGCAGATTTAATTTGCCTTTAATTAATCAATTAATTAAATTAATTAAATCTAGATTATAGATTACTAAATTAATCAAATTAATTAATCTATAAATGCCCCATGAATTTCGAAATACACATGCCAATAATAAGGGTTCAAGTTATTTTAGTTTATTCAGTTACCAAAAATAACAACACACAAATATGGCAAGCAAATCAAGCATTCAAGGGGGACCAAAGGGAGGGTGGCGGCTAGGGTTAGGAAACCCTAGCCTTGGGATCGATTTTGGCCTCCTCCCAAGGGTTAATTTTCGCCAATAACCCTTAGGCACAAAACAATTCAAGCAGTTCATAATCAAACACAAGAAAACAAGCTAGCTCTGATACCACTGAAGGGTTTCTATGCAATCAATGAACACAAAATAACCTAAGGTTCACATGCAACCCTAATATTGGTCTATGTTTTCTTCTATGAAGATTAGAACTAAGAACCTAAAGGATACAATTCAATTCTAAAGAAGAATCAAGAAAAACCAACCTTAGATCTTATGATCCTTTTAAGCAGCAGCAAAATTATCCTGCCTCAGATGAAAGTCACACCCAGGTGATGGAAGAATCAGTCCAGCAGAGTAAATCCAGAGAGAAGATGGCGTGAATATGAGGTGCCAGGGGGTTCCTTTTATAGCCTCCAAGGGTTACACCTGAAACCCTAAGGAGCCTCCAATTGGACAAGGCTTTTGACCACTTGGACCAGGCTTACCAAACCCTAATTAGGGTTTCGCCAATCCCTTGGAGGAGCCTCCAAGTTGGCGCCACTTTTGGTCCCTGGTTTTTCCTGGCCAGTTATTCAACTATTGAATAAATGCCAAACCAGTCCCTGCACCTTTTAATTAATTAATTTAATCTCCAAATTAAATCCAATTAATTCTAGATTAAATCTCAATTAATTAATATAGTTTCTAATTAATATATTAGCACTCAAATATATTAATAAACCATATATATATTTTCTATTGATTTATTATACAATTAATAAATCAACTTTCTCTCTACTGAACTATCTTTCCTCCACCCATGAGGGCAACCCAAATGGACTTTGCTTTTAACCATAAGATAAAAGTTCAATTACAAGTCATGGCTTAGACACCTAATCCAACATCCGCCACCACATTGGCTTTACCAGGATGGTAAAGTATTTCACAATCATAATCTTTTAGTAGATCCATCCACCGTACTTGCCTCATGTTTAACTCTTTCTGATCAAACAGATATTTCAGACTTTTATGATCTGTATATATTTGAAATCGCACTCCATAAAGATAATGTCGCCATATCTTTAACGCAAAGATTACCGCCGCCAGCTCTAAATCATGTACTGGGTAAGCTTTTTCATGTGGTTTCAGTTGTCGAGAGGCATACGCTATCACTCGTCCTTTTTGCATCAACACGCATCCAAGACCACTAAAGGAGGCATCGCTATAAAGAACAAAATCCTCCCCTCCTTGCGGTAAAGCTAACACTGGAGCCTTGCATAAACTATCTCGTAGTTGTTCAAAGGCTGATTGTTGTGCCTCAGTCCAACTAAATTTCTCCGTCTTCTTGGTCAATTTGGTTAAGGGCATAGCTATACGAGAAAAGTTTTCTACAAATCGTCGATAATAGCCTGCTAACCCCAAGAAACTACGAACCTCCATTGGACTCTTTGGCGGCTCCCAACTCATTACGGCTTCGATCTTTGCTGGATCTACTTTTATACCGTCTTCATTTATCACATGGCCAAGGAATTGTATCTCCCGTAACCAGAACTCGCATTTTGAAAATTTTGCATATAATTTCTCGTCTCGAAGAAGATCTAGCATTTGTTGTAAATGAAATCTGTGCTCATCTCGACTCTTTGAATAAATCAGGATGTCGTCAATAAACACAATTACGAATTTATCAAGAAAAGGACGACAAACCCGATTCATCAAATCCATAAAAACAGTAGGAGCATTAGTCAAACCGAACGGCATGACTAAGAACTCGTAATGGCCATACCTCGTACGAAAAGCTGTCTTCGGAATATCAGCTTCTTGTACCCTCAATTGATGATAGCCGGATCTCAAATCAATCTTTGAAAAATACGTGGCTCCATGCAGTTGATCAAATAAATCATCGATCCTCGGCAACGGGTAACGATTCTTTATAGTGATCTTGTTGAGCTCCCGATAATCTATACACATTCTCATAGATCCATCTTTCTTTTTCACAAAGAGTATAGGCGCACCCCACGGAGACGAACTCGGACGTATAAATCCAAGTTCCAATAACTCTTGCAACTGTCTCTTTAATTCTTCCATCTCAGATGGTGCTAATCGATAAGGTGGTCGAGCTACCGGCTTCGCCCCCGGTATGACATCGATCACAAATTCAACTTGTCTACTTGGTGGTACGCCTGGAAGACTTTCGGGAAATACATCGGGATAATCACAAACCACTTCTACTTCTTCTATTTTGGAATGTTTTGACTCAGCACTAATCACATGTGCCATAATCAATTCACCCCCTCTTTCTATATATCTTCTAGCCATGGCAAGTGACACTATCGGTACTTTTCGGGAACGTCGTTCACCTCGTATCAACATTCGGGAACCACTCGGTGTCTTTATGGAAAGTGTTTTCTCATGACAATCCATTTGACCCCTATTATCATCCATCCAATCCATCCCGACTATTACATCAAACTCATGATTAGTGATCGGCTTCAGATCTATAGGGTACGCAATCCCATAGATTTCAAGCTGACACTGTTTATAATGACTCTTTACAAAAACACATCTACCATCTGCTACATCTACTATTATTTTCTCATATAATTCAACTAGTGGATTATCTAGTTTAGAAGCAAAAGACACTGATATAAAAGACACAGATGCACCTGAATCAAAAAGTACTCTTGCTTGAAAAGAGTTCAAGCTAAAGATACCTGTGATAACATCGGTTCGATCTCTAGCCTCGTCAACAGTCAATTGAAAAGCTCGCGTTTTCACATGACCACCACCCCTATCTCTTCGTTCATCTCGATCTCGACCTCCTCCTTGACCAGTCTTCTGAAAATCTCTTTGTGGCTCAGATTTCATCTTTGGGCAATTTGGACGAATATGCCCGCTCTCCCCACAATTGAAACAAACAGGGCGACTCTCGGTACACTGGCGAGCCATATGTCCCGTCTTTCCACACTGGAAACAAACTGATGGAGGGTTTCGGGAATCACATTCTCCCATGTGTTTTCGCCTACACTTCTTACACCATTTCTCTTCATTCTTCTTGGTTTCACCACGGACTTGAGAACCCGTGGTAATGGACCTCTGAGGAGTATCTACAACTTTACCCTCCCACTTTCTCTTAAATCCTCCAACTTCTCTTTCAGTTCTTCTCTCTTCCTCCTGTCTTTGCAACTCCCTTTCTCTCGATCTTGCCGCTTCAGCAACTTGTTGAAAGGTAGTATATCTGGAACTCGGCAAAAACTCTCGGATCTGGGTTTTTAAACCCCACAAGTAACGATCCATCTTACGCTCCTCGGTATCAACTTGATGTTGTGCAAATCTTGCCTTCTCGTTGAAATCCAGTGTGTATTGTTGCACTGTTCTCGACCCCTGTTGTAACTTCAAAAACTCTTCCTCTATTCCCTTCATAGCATTATTGGAACAATAATATTCAGTGAACTTCAACTTGAATTGTTCCTAGCTCAGTGTATACGCCAAACTCTCTCCTATCTCCATACACAGATTCTCCCACCAGAACTGTGCATCTTCTTTTAACAAGTTTGTTGCGAACTCTACTTTATCTGCCTCGTCGCATTTACTGGTACGAAACATCTTTTCAACATGTGTTAACCAATTCTTGGCTGCTATGGGATCATCTTTCCCATAGAAATCGTATGGCTTGCACTTCTGGAAAACATCATAAGTACACTTCCTTGTCTTCTCAGATATTTTAGCTCTGCCCGCTTCAGTATAGACCTCTTCACGATCCTCCCTGTGCTCAGGTTGAACCAGTGGTTGTCCCGAAGAACCTCCAGTTGCAGTCTCCGTCTGGGGCCTCAAATAAGTGGGTAGAAATTCTTTAAGTGCTTTGGCTACCTCAGCAGCAATCATAGCTTGCATATTACTCTGTGTCTCGGGAGGTCGCTCTCCCTCGGGTTGATGCTCTTTACCCGATTCTCGTGATCCCGATTTATCTCTTGATGGATCACCTCGCTCTTTTTCTTTTCCAGCACTCATTTTAACTGAAAAAGAAAATTAACTCATTTAGTATTCACCACCATAATACTCAATATGGTGTGTAATCAACTCAATTGTATATCACTATAATACTCAATATAGTGTATAATCAACTCAATTGTATAGCACTATAATACTCAATATAGTGTATAATCAACTCAATTGTATAGCACTATAATACTCAATATAGTGTATAATCAACTCAATTGTATAGCACTATAATACTCAATATAGTGTATAATCAACTCAATTGTATAGCACTATAATACTCAATATAGTGTATAATCAACTCAATTGTATAGCACTATAATACTCAATATAGTGTATAATCAACTCAATTGTACTACACCGCGGAGGATAGCTACTCGGGACTCTTTGGGACTTTTCAATCACATTGGTTTAAGTCTAAACCCATCTCAAGGTTTAATTCCCTTAAACCAAGGCTCTGATACCAACTTGTAACACCCGGTTCCTTAAATTTAGGATATACCAATTTCTTTAGTAAAACATAATATCATTAGAGGTATAATCCCAAAAAGAGTAACAAGTATACACAAGGTTGTCATCAAAAGCTTAGTTCAAGTCCTAAACTATTACATCAACTGTTTACAACTCTTTGACAAACCGGGTTTACTTCATATTTTAAAACAACAAAAGTAAGTCTAAGTCAAAGTCAAAGTCCATGTGTAGCTATCCATCCAGGCTCCGTTTCCCGCGGTCACCACTACCAGAACCTAACACAAATCACAGTAACAAATAATTTATGAGCTCGAAAGCTCAGTGAGTAATTTAATGTTAGTTGGAATGTATCATTCACTATCTCATTTGATTTTATCTCAATGAACTATCTCAGTCCATAGTGTGTCTCACACACTATTCCTCTTTCTTCCATATACTCAAAATTTAGTCATAATCAACCAAATTTAAACATAGCTTACTTCTTAATTGTAAATAATATCATTATAAAACATAATCATCTAATAATTAACTACTCACCTGAAGTTGAGTCAATATGTGGAACTCCCGAACCTCGTGTGTGTTCCTGTCTAGCTTTAGCTGTAACACAATGACTCAAACTCAATATTCAATTTCAAGAAAAATCTCAATCATGCTCAATATTCATATCAATCAAGGAATTGGAATCATAATAGAGGGTTACAATCAAAAGATAGCAATACTATCCTATTTGTAACTTCTAATTTCACAAATTTAGCTCACATAACCCTAAAAACGCAATACAAGTGTTTTACTAACTTGGGTTTCGAATTAGAACTCCATCACACACACTAATCCAAGTAAACTCACTCTAATCCATACTAGTAGCAGGTGATTCATCAAAACCACCTGGAACTATCTCAAAACAAGAAATCTAACCGTCAAAACGAAGTAAAAATCAAGAAGAATTACCTTTCAAGCTCAAGGAACTAATCTCTAGCTTCAATTCGTGATCAATAGGCCTTACTCTCGACTTAGAAGGGTTAGAATCGCTTTTCTAGGATTTTGGGAGTGTTTTGGTCGAAGTAGAAATAACCCAAAATGAAAAGAAATCGTGTTTTAAAACAGATCTGTGCCGATTACACGACCCGTGTTAAAAATTACACGGCCCGTGTAATTTACGGCATGAAACTTAGATTTGGTCTGCAGAACTACACGACCCGTGTAGTTATTACACGACCCGTGCTGCACACTTTACACGACCGTGTTAAATGTTACACGACCCGTGTAAATCACGGTATGCAATTGAGTTTTAGTCTCTAGGTTTACACGACCGTGTCAAAAATGACACGACCCGTGTAATTCACGGTATGCTCAAAACATTTACAAGGAACTCCTACACGACCCGTGTAACTCCTACACGACCCGTGTAACTCCTTTTTAGCATTTTTCAACCTCAAACTTCTACCAAATGGGGTTTTTAACTACCAAACTCATACAATAGTCTAACAAATCTTAATTTCACTAAGATTAACTCAAAATCTCAATAATTCAATAACATGATATTACAAGTACTTACCCCCTTCAAAAGATTCCGTCCTCGGAATCTCCTAAAATAAAAAGGGATATTTTGACCGCATCTCCTCTTCAGCTTCCCAAGTGACATCTGATCCTCTATGATGTCGCCATTGCACTTTCACTAATCCCACTTCTTTATTTCGCAATTTTCTAACTTTCTTTTCTTGAATTTGCTCCGGCATCTCTTGATATCTTAATTTCTCATCTAGTTGAACTTCAGTCAAGGGTACTCGAGTGGATTGGTCATGCAATGTTTTTCTAAGGTGTGACACATGGAAAACATTGTGGATACCCCGTAACTCCTCTGGAAGCTCAAGTTTATATGCAACCGCTCCAATTCTTTCTAAAACTCGAAAGGGTCCGATAAAGCGTGGGCTCAACTTACCTCTCTTGCCAAATCGAATTACTCCCTTCCATGGGGACACTTTCAACATTACCATGTCTCCAACATTGAACTCTAAAAACTTTCTTCTTTTATCTGCATATTGCTTTTGGCGGTACTCCTACAGATTGCATCAGCATAGGGTCAGCGCCCCCGACCATTTCCAGCTAGGGCCCACGATCACGAGACCGGACCCTCCAGGCCACCTGGTAGTGATTGATGTACTTTTTCTTTCTTTCTTTCTTTTTATATTTTTTTGGGATATATGTACAAACTTATGACACCTCTATCTGTATATTTTGTTCATATTTTATTTGTCATGTTTGCTTTTAATTTGTTTGTTGAGTTATGCATGATATATCAAATTGAGAAGGAGTTGTCTCAGACAAGTGTGGGGTCACCGTGCCCTCTCCACTTGTCTCGACCACCGGCGTGTTCACTGTAGCGCTACAACTCCGGAATACGAAATCAAGGATCCGTTTGTTCGCAATTATACCTATGATATTGAGCACCAAGCAGTCTATCGTCCAAAAAGGGGTAACTCTTTCTCCCTTGTTTTGAAATAATCTTTGTACAACGGGGATGTTGTACGGCTTTAAGTGTGGGGTGTGGACGGTCGAAAGAGAAATTTTTTTGAAATTTTTGCAGAAATGATCAATTTTTCAATTTTTAGCAATATTTTTCAAAATTTTTAATAAATTGCAATTTTGAAATGAATGATTTATGATTGTGATAGCACTAGTATTTTTCAAGAAATACTGTTATTTGTGATCATGCTATTAGTTATTCAAATAAGTTGAGTTTTATGAGTTTAGAAGATTGAGCTGTTTTAGGATTGGAGTTTAGGAAGGAAAAGTCAATCTGTGGCCTTTGTTGTTTGAGCCGGTAAGTCTAAAATGGGTGG
Organism: Cichorium intybus; assembly: GCA_023525715.1. NCBI lineage: Eukaryota > Viridiplantae > Streptophyta > Magnoliopsida > Asterales > Asteraceae > Cichorium > Cichorium intybus. Next base: position 114,235,617 of record CM042010.1, read on the forward strand.
GATTTATACACCTTACCACCTAAGATCGTCTGGTCTGAGATGGTATTTCCGAAAGCTCGCTATACGGACAACATCGAAAGTCATGGACAATTCCTTAATGACCTTTAGAATCTGAATGAGTAAGTGCACTTCATTGTGGACAGAAAGTTTGTAATCAAGGGTTCTCTAGAAAGTCATGAATTCCAAAGAGCAATTCAATTATGTTTTCACGAACTATTCCACTCTAACTCAAAGAGCAATAAACTTTGAAACTGAACACAGTCAAAAATTGTTTGATTCTTTATTATAATTTGTTAAAAACTCACTTGCTTGGGGACAAGCAAGGCACAAGTGTGGGGTGTTTGACAACGCCTAGTGATATCAAGTATTTTAGGCGTTGTTGAGCCCTGTTCTTGATAAAATTATATCAAATATGTCTGGGTATTCTCACTTTTCGTGCCAGGACTTGTTTGGAGAAAAAGAATGGAAACAGGGACTAAAAGCGTGCAAAAGGAAGAAGTTTGGAAAAGAATGAAAAATCAAGGAAATTCGTACGCGCACCGCGGATCTATGCTACGCGCGACGCGGGCTTAAGGCAATGGAACACATTCAAATACCGAAGAAACGGGAAAAGATTAGTACGCGCGCCGCGGATTCTTCATCTGCGCGGCGCGACTGTAGGAAAATTGCAACTATAAATAGAGGCATTTCCAGCCGAAAACCCTAGCAAAGACCGGGTGTAAAATCGACCTTGAAGCTCATTGACTCCAAGATTTCGTTTCAGCAACTTCTTAAGTGGTATTTTCATGTTTTGGATTTTATTTGTAATTAATTAGTTTGGATTAAGCTTGGTTTTGTATCTTTGGGAGTGACAACCATTGATATTAAGCTTTGGCTTCTGTTTTAGTCTCATTTTGTTACTGTTTGGATGTTTAGATTCGGATTTGGTGAATGAAAATCATTTGGTTACATTTAATATTGGTATTTCGGTGTTTTATGCTTGTGTTTGGCTTTGAATGTTTGATTTGTGTTTGGATATTGTTTTGACCTTGTTGGGACTGTTTTCCTTTGCTGAAATCAGTAGCTAATTAGGTTAGTTTTTAGGCATTAAACCTTGGCTAGTAACTGTTCAGTGGAACTTTAGTTAGTGGCTAGTTTATGCTTTGCTTGGTTTTGCTTAGTTTGGATGCCTTTGATTGCTTCTGATTCAGAGATGTACTTCTGATTTCAGAAAGTGACTAGGTTCATTTGGGCTTAGCTTGGCTTGGCTTGAGTTTTTTTGATCATTGCTTTAGTTTATTAGTGATTAGGAAGGTAGAAACTAGATCCTCCGACTGTAGCGTGACATTACTAGTTGGTAATCTCTCATTTAGTCTAACCACGAAGCTCCTGTGGATCGACCCTGACTACCACTGTGCTAGTGAGTGTTAGGTTTTTCTTTATTTTTGACCGCACGACGACCGCTGCGTTGTCAGGCCCCTCTGGAAATTAGAGGAACTGATGATCTAATCTGAACGACATCTGCGCAAAAGAGAAATTTTTTTGCAATTCAGTTCCTTTTCTTCTCCACCGCACCGCGGCGCGGCCCAAGAACTAGGGCGCGGCGTGGCGAGTGACTATTTCCAAATCCTAATCCAAACTCACGATTTAACCTGTTTAAACTCAATCCAAATGCACTACAAGGTAGCCTAAGTGCCGACTAACTCATCTAGGGTCATTATTTGGCAAAATAAACATCCTACGAGTCAGCATTGGCGATTTCTAAGTTTTTGAGTTTTTTTTGGAGAAATCAACCAAATTAACTGCCTAATCACTAGTTTAAACACGTAAAAACTAGTTAGAATGACGTACCTTGGTAGTAGGAATGAAATGAGCAAGAAAAACACGAGAAATTTTTGATGATTAGAGCTCCGAGGCGTGGGGTGTGTGAATAGTGTCGCGGCTTACCTTAATATCGAAGGAATCCGACCGATCAATTCCCGTGGCGCGGATATAAGCGAACCGCGACGCGCGTGCTCCCAAATCAACCCCTGCGCATCGGGTTGGTTTACGATCCCGCGGCGTGCAATTTGCCTGACCGCGGCGCGGTCATCAAAAATTCAAATTTCTTCAAAACAACCCCACACTTGCCTTGGACCAATAATACCTGCAAATGACGATGATATAATTTCCTAATTACTTCTAAGAATACAGTACCTAACCTATAAAAAGATGGGTTGCCTCCCAACAAGTGCTAAGTTTAACGTCTTCAGCGAGACGTGCTGTCCCTCTCCTATTCTTCTTGATTTCCTGATTGCATCTCCTTGTGATTTGGCGCGAAATTGTGGGCCATCATTGACATCAATGAAGTGAGCTGAGTCATCCTATCACTAACCCCGCTAATCCATTGTTGCTGGGCTTCCAGGAGCTGAAAAACTTTTGCTTCTCTTTCCCTTGCATCTTTCTCATACTGCTGGTTCCTTGCTTCCAACATCTCCATCATATCCAGCAGTTATTCTTTGTCAATGGTGGACAACGGATGCTCTTTTGTGTCCTTCAAGACTTCCTCTTTTCCTCCTTCTCCCGGTCGCGTCCATATTGTTCTTTTATCCCTAACTCCAGGCTCCATCAGCAAGTTGCTGTCCAAATTCTTCTCATCATACCCTTGAGGTAGTGATATGGGTCTTCCAAACATATTTAACCTTCTTTTTCTCGACCCGAAGAAGATGTCCAAATCTCCTGTTTTGCAGTCAATAATAGCACCAGCTGTAGCCAAGAACGGGCGTCCTAATATTAATGCAAGCGCATCTTCCTGACTCTCGTACTCCATGACTAAAAAGTCCACTGTGTAAAAGAAATCCCCAACCTTCACTATGACATTGGTAAGCTTACCGCGGGATACTCTGGTTGACTGATCTGCTAGCTGTAACACAGTCTTTGCCGGCTCTAATTCTCATTCTTGTATTTATCATACAAGTATCCCGATAGCACATTCACACTTGCTCCCAAATCCAGCAAGGTGTTCCTAATGACCACATCTCCCACAGTAGCAGTGATCAGTGGTGATCCAAGATCCTTTTCTTTCTTGGGCAGTGTTCCCAACAGTGCCTCACTAGCTTTAATGGTCAACCTTACAGTGTCAGATGTGGGAGTCTTGCTTTTTCCATTTTTCTCGCACATTTCCTGAAGAATTCTTGTATCCTCAGGAGCATTATTAAGTTCATCCCACAAAGGTTGGTTCATCGATGGCCCCGTCGATTCAGGTGCTTCTTGCTTTGTCTTTCCCTTCTTGTCCTTCTTCCTTTGTTTGATCCCAACTATGATTGGCTGCATTTCCTCCTGGCCATCCTTGTTCTCTTTTGGTTGAGTTTCCTTCTCAACATGAATTTCCTTTAATTCCTTGTCTTCCCTATTCTCCTTTTCAATTTCCACTTCTTCCTTAACTTCTTCTTCTTTACTCTTTGCCTCATTTCCAGATTCTAGCAGATCTTCCAGGGTGACTTTCCACCATTCAGCCTCGACAGTGTTGACATGTTCCTTTCCGGCTCGTTGACCATGGGTTGGATTGACTTCTGTGGTACTTGACAGCTTCCCATTATCTCTTTTCCGTTGGTCTTTAGCCATTTGAGCGATTTGCCTCTCCATATTGACGATGGCCTTCGCATTGGCCTGCGATTGCTGCTGTGTTGTATTGAACATTTCATACATTTTCGCGACCAGATCCTCCTGCATCCATGGGGCATTGTTGCTGGAGTTATTGGGCCCCCTATTGTTGCTGCTACCATTTCCATTACTATTACTATTCGCCGGTTGATGCTGCCTGGGCGAGTTGGATGACTGCCCTTGGTAGTTGTTCTGCCTCTGGTTATTGAAATTCTGCTGACCTTGGTTATATAGTCTGTAGGGTCGTCTATTGCCATATTGTCCTTGACCCTGACCATAGACTTGATTCGCTTCTTGAGTCTTTGGTCCTCCTTGACCTCCTTGTGACGGACTTTGAGGTCCATTCTGCAGAGTAGACACAAGCCTATCGAATTTCTTATTGAGCTCACTTATCTCATTCTTTACATCCTTTTTCCAGTCGACATCGGCTCCTATTGCTGCAGTAGTGCCTACTGTATTTCTTGTAGAAAAATTTGCCTTGGAGCCATTACTTAATTGTTCCAAAAACCGCCAAGCCTCCTCCGGGTCTTGCATCATAGTAGTCCCACTAGATGATGCGTTAATCATAGCTTGGTTCATCTCGCTTGCTCCTTTAAAGAATACCTTGGCCAGTTGCCACTTTGGAATATCGTGATGAGGGCATGACCTCATCAACTCCTTTAGACGATCCCATGCTTCATGAAAAGCTTCTCCAGGCTTCTGCTGGAAATCCTGAATAGCCCTCCTGATCTCCGTCGCCTTGCTTGCCGGATAGAACTATTGTAAGAACTTAGCTTTGAGTTGTTCCCATGTAGTAATGCTATTCGAGGGTAAGGAAGTAAACCACTATTTGGATTTGTCCTTAAGAGTGAATGGGAACAATCTTAGTGTAAAAATGTTCTTATTAGTATTCCTAGGGTTGTTAGCATTGGCTATGGCTATAAACTCATACAAGTGATTGTATGGGTCATCCTGCTTGTACCCCCTAAATTCTGGTAATATCCCTAACAACTGAGGCCTAATTTCTACTTGAGATTCTATATCCTCAGGAATGTAAATGGGCGACGAGTCATCGTACTCTCGTGGCTGGAAGTGCGATGCAACCGATTGCCCTCTCGGTTGTGCAAAAAGTGATGATCGTTATATCTCTGCTGACCTTGTAGTGGTTGATACTGCTGTGCTCTTCTCGAAGGTCCCCGACCTCGGTTCCTTGGTGGCTGTGGTGGAACCCATCCTTCGTCTTCTTCTTCATCATACCTCTCCTCAGCCTCTTGATACTGGTACTGCTGCGGAGGTGGTTGCTGGTATTGTTGTTGCGGTGGTATAGGTTGGAATGTGGTTTGTGGTTTAAAAAGTACTGGTGCTGGTTGAGAAATAGGTTGGGAAATGGGTGTCTGCTGTCTAGATACTGGGGTGCTATCGCAGGTCGGCGCTCCCCAATATATGGCAGATGTAAATGGGTTTGTGGATTGTGGTTGGGATAAAGGTTGAAATGGTGGAATCGACGACAGAGTGCATGAAGGTATAGGTGCAGGGGCTGAAGCTGCACCACCAGTAACACTCGTGCTCCCAATGTGAAATTCAGAAACCGGGGGAATAAATGACATCCCCGTTGCCTCACCCGAGGGTTCCTGGGCAACACTCACTATATTACTGCTGATATTAGAAAAACTCATTGTATTTAAACGCCTACGTGCACGGATCTTGCGCACAGTTCGCTCAATCTCTGAGTCAAAACGCAAAGGGGATAATTGCTCACCCCTACGGGTACGCATGCACTAAAGCAATACGCCCGAAAAATCAAAAACCAAAAATTACTAACTAAAAATCAAAAACTAAAAAGTCCTACAAATCACCTAATCTCAAGCTCACAACTCCCCGACAACGGCGCCAAAATTTGACATCGCAACGGTCGTCATGCGGTCAAAAATATGAAAATAAACCTTACTCTCACTTAGCACAGTGGAAGTCAGGGTCGATCCATAGGAGTTGCGTGGTCGAGACAGGTGACAGATTACCAACTGTAGTGTCACGCTACAGTCAGAGGACCCAGTTCCTAGCTTTTGACTACCAATTCCAAAAAGCATAAACTAAACTAAAACTATCAACCAAACCTAGTCACTTACTGAAGTCAGAAGTACATCTCCAATTCAGAAGCAAACAAAGGCAAATCAAACATCAACACAAACAAAGCATAAACTAAACCAATAACTAAAGTCCAAATGAACACTCACAGTCTAAGTTCAAACCAAACGCTAACCCTAGTTGGTCACTGAAATCAGCAAGGGAAATCAGTCCAATCAAGGTCATTCAAGCATCCAAACACAAAACAAATATTCACAATCCAATAATAAGCATAAATACCGAAAAACCAACACTTAACATAAACTGAATGATTATTATTAACCAAAACAGATTCCAAGGTTCCAAAACAGTAACCAAACATCCAAAACAGAAATTAGAACTGAATATCAATGGTTGTCACTCTCAAAGATACTAGCCTATGATTTCTAACTATTAAACTAAATGAAAATTAAAGATAAAACATAAAAATACCAAAAGTGGTTCTTGAAGCTGAATCTCGGAGTCAAAGAGCCTTGGGGGTCGATTTTACACCAGGTCTTCGCTAGTTTTTCCGACCTAAAAGCCTCTATTTATAGTTGCAAAAATCTCGAGACCGCGCCGCGCTTTTATGGATCCCGCGTCGCGCGTAGGGGTTTATCCCCGTTTTATCGAAATTTGAATTCTTTCCACCGCCTCGAACCCGCGTCGTGCCTTGATGATTTCCGCGGCGCGCGTACGTCTTTTCCTGATTTTGCCTTGATCTTCAAACTTCTTCCAAATTACACGCTTTTAGTCTCTGTTTTCATTATTTCTTTCCAAACAAGTGCTGGCACGAAAAGTGAGAATACCACGATGTATATGATATAATTTCACTAAGAATAGGGCTCAACAACGACTAAAATATGTGATATTGCTAGGCGTTGTCATAACCCACAAGAATTCTTGGAAGGCTACAATTGTTGGTTTACAGCTTGATAGACATCAATTGATCTGTCAAAGTATGTAAATCTATATATGTATAATAATACCTTAGTGAAATAAGTGAATGAAAACCTCTCGAATATAAACTTATTACTTTAAGCATGTCATTAAATATGGTAAACATATTGTTACTTTAGCTAGATATTTGCTTAACAACTTATACACTTGGAATAAAACTTGTATTATAAAAATAAAACCAATTTAAAACTCGTTCTTGTACTCCTTTAAGTTCATATAAGCTCAACTTTCATATAAAAATACATTTTCTCAAAATACTATTTAGCATTACTAGATTTTTCCTTTCAAAATCAACGTTGTCATATATGGAGCACCCTTAATTACAAAACTCTTATTGCAAAATATGTATCTTGTCATGTACTAAAATCTTCTCGATCTTTTATTACCGTGTTCTAATTTTCAAAGTCTATTATTTACAGTTTCTATTACTTAATCGAAGGGTTTAATTTCTAGTTTTCACTTGTTATCTCCATCGGTACCACAAAACGTTCACATCGTCTCCATGAGTCATCTTTAAATGGAATTCTGGAAAATTTGATGTTCTTGATGGTGTCATCATCATTAGACCTTTCCCCAACTTAAGTGCCTTACTGTCCTCATCCATCATGCTACACCTTTCTTATGCATGTTTGTCCTTGACCCTTCATCGCACCGTCTGCATCAGTCATCTCTTATTTCCTTAGGAATGTTTAGGTTACTAATAATTATGGTTTCACCATTCTCCATTTTCTTTTCATATCGTCCTTCAACTTGTTCACAAGCTTATCCACGTTCCTAACTAAACTGAGTCGTACTTCACTCGACATCCTTATTATTTAAGCACTTTCGTGTCTCTACACTATTTTGTTCTTGTATGAACTGCACTATTCGTACATAGTATTCTTTATCATACAAATCATGCTACAAGGATTTCACTCATTGTATTCCTGGACTGAACTCTATCATCTGCGGTTGCATCAACTGGTTCAAACACATCCTTTTGCTTTGTCCTTTTTTCACTACAAATGATTAGTTCTCCCCCACTGAAGTTTAAACCTGGTCCTACCATTGATCGCTCTCAATCATATCATAATATCGTCTGCTTGATGATCAATGATCGACTTGAAGCCTTACCATCTATGATCTCTACAGCTAGAGAGTAATCTATGACTATTTATGGTACTGTCTTGGTTCCCTCAGTATAAGTCTGAAACCCTTCTCGAGTCTTCGGATCTTTGTCTCATTTACTGCTTTGCCTACTCGTATCTGCACCAGGAACTATGGTTGTTCTCTACTTTCCTACACGCGATATACCCTGACCACTGCTCTTATCGCCTGTTCGGTTATCGACTGACCTATTCTTCCATGTTTCTGTTGGATTAGGTGTCTAAGCCATGACTTGTAATTGAACTTTTATCTTATGGTTAAAAGCAAAGTCCATTTGGGTTGCCCTCATGGGTGGAGGAAAGATAGTTCAGTAGAGAGAATAGTTGATTTATTAATAAATCAATAGAAAATATATATATGGTTTATTAATATATTTAAGTGCTAATATATTAATTAGAAACTATATTGAGATTTAATCTAGAATTAATTAGATTTAATTTGGAGATTAAATTAATTAATTAAAAGGTGCAGGGACTGGTTTGGTATTTATTCAATAGTTGAATAACTGGCCAGGAAAACCAGGGACCAAAAGTGGCGCCAACTTGGAGGCTCCTCCAAGGGTTTGGCGAAACCCTAATTAGGGTTTGGTAAGCCTGGTCCAAGTGGTCAAAAGCCTTGTCCAATTGGAGGCTCCTTAGGGTTTCAGGTGTAACCCTAGGAGGCTATAAAAGGAACCCCCTGGCACCTCATTCTTCACGCCACCTCTCTCTGGATTTACTCTGCTGGACTGATTCTTCCATCCCCTGGGTGTGACTTTCATCTGAGGCAGGATAATTTTGCTGCTGCTTAAAAGGATCATAAGATCTAAGGTTGGTTTTTTCTTGATTCTTCTTTAGAATTGAATTGTATCCTTTAGGTTCTTAGTTCTAATCTTCATAGAAGAAAACATAGATCAATATTAGGGTTGCATGTGAACCTTAGGTTATTTTGTGTTCATTGATTGCATAGAAACCCTTCAGTGGTATCAGAGCTAGCTTGTTTTCTTGTGATTGATTATGAACTGCATAAACTGTTTTGTGCCTTAGGGTTTTTGCGAAAATAAACCCTTGGGAGGAGGCTAAATTCGATCCCAAGGCTAGGGTTTCCTAACCCTAGCCGCCACCCTCCTTGGTCCCTTCCTTGATTGCTTGATTTGCTTGCCTTATTTGTGTGTTGTTATTTTTGGTAACTAAATCAATTAAAATAACTTGAACCCTTTTATTTGGCATGTGAATTTCGAAAATCTAAGGGCCAATACAGATTAATTAATTTGATTAATTTGGTAATCTGTAACCTAGATTTAATTAGTTTAATTAATTGATTAATTAAAGGACCAATTAAATCGGATTAAAGAATTAATTAATATTTTCAAAAAATTAGTAATAATTTTAGAAAATTAGAACTTAATTAATTCTAAAATATTTTAATAAGATTAAAATATATCTTATATGTATTTATGATTAAAAGTTAATTTAATACATATAAGAAAATTGGTTAGTCTACCGCTAGTAAGCCTCATTCACAAAACTGTCCTATAAAGAGGGTATAAGGCGACTGACTATAAAATGTTAGTCTAATGGGTATCTACTCTTACCCACCGCTCTCCTGGTCAGTCGAGTGTCGTTAGCTGAACGGGTATGATAGAACCGCTAAGCCTCTTAAAAGTATAATGCTATAATTGAAAGTACTAGAACCCTAAAACAAATCCCAATCTAGTTACTTTAGGAAAATGTGAATTTGATGCTACCCCATGAAATTGCACATTGCACTTTATGAAACGTTGGTGGAGCGTGTGTGGTTTACCGGCACACCAATAGGGGTTCATAAAGAGTGGCAATGGGTGTCTCGGGTGTTATCATTGTTGATGGAGCGTGTGTGGTTTACCGGCACATCAATTTGAGATGATAATGGACCCCGAGAGCACCAAGCTAATTTGCATGGTTATTCACACCCGGTTTGTGATCCTCGGCATCCCAGTCACAAACGGTGGGGCATATCCGAGATTAAACATGCTATTGAACAGTTCAATTAATCTCATAAGAAACTAGGAATTCCATTTATAATAAGATTATTTTTCCGCGGTGGAATCGGCTGAATCGTCATTCGCCTACCTTTATAAAATTTGCTTATAGATTACGGCATCCCTCTTCTATGTTGCAAATTGTTATAGTTGGATCCTAGCCTTATTTTATATTGGGTTAATATAAGGACCGACAAGTATCTAATTAAACTTACCTTCTTTTATAGATGTCTTCTGCTGATCAATCCGCTCCCCAATCAAACTCCAGTGTTCCCTCAATCCTCTCACTATGTTCCAAGGTTCAATTGGACGGGACAAACTATAATGACTGGATTAGAAACATCAAGATGGCTCTGAGGTATGAGAACAAAGAGTATGTTCTCGAGACCGAGCTTGTCGATGTCGACCCAGAAACTGCTACTCCCGAGGAAATTGCCTCGTACCAAAAACATACTGATGATGCAACCAAAGTGGCCTGCATCATGATCGCCACAATGAACCCCGAATTGCAGAGAATATACGAAGACTACTGGCCCTATGAGATGCACAAGGAGCTAGCGGAAAAGTTCCGCAAGCAAGAGCGCATCGAAAGGTGCGAAGTGGTCAAGGACTTCACGAACAGCAAACCCAAAGATGGAGAGTCCATCTGCGCTCATGTGCAAAGAATGCAAGGTTACGTGGAGCGGCTTAGAAAGCTTGCGATGCCTGTACCGGAACAGTTGGCCGTTGACATAGTGCTTAACTCGTTGCCGAGTTCTTATGACCAGTTCAGGCTGGCTTATCATTTGAACAACAATCAGGCTAATATGACTGAGTTGCATCGCATGCTTCGAGTAGCTGAAGACGGGATGAAGGGTAAAAGTGTACCCTCGGTTAATCAGCCCGTTCTAGCCATTGGAAGTGGCAAAGGAAAGAAAAGGAAGGGCCCTCCTAAGCAAAATTGGAGGGAAAAGGTTCAGGCCGGGTCATCCAGTAATGGCTCGAGAACCAAGACTTCCCAAATTCCTTGTGTGGCCAACCCCGATGAAGCAAACTGTTTCTACTGCAAAGAAAAGGGTCATTGGAAGAGAAGCTGCCCCAAATACTTGCAGGATGTCAAGGATGGGAAAGTAAAGCCATCGACAGCAGGTATATACACTATCTCTAAAAACTCACCATCTTCTAATTCTTGGGTCCTTGATACAGGATGTGGTTTTCACATTTGTTCTGATATGCAGGGCCTAAAGGAAAGCAGGGAGGTGGAGCACGGTAGACTGAACTTGATCATGGGCAATAGGAGATCGTCCCCTGTTACCAAGATTGGAGTTTATAGTTTAGTGCTTAGTAGTGAAGTTTGTTTAGATTTATTAGATTGTTGCTATTCGCCAGAAATGGCAAGAAATATTATTTCATTTCACGCATTATTCAGACAAGGATTTCATTTTTCTTTTGATAATAATATTGGATCTATTTCTGTTTTCAAAAATGGTATTTTGAATTTTACTGCTTATCCTTGTAATGGTGTGTATGAAACTGTGAAATGTGTTGACAATCTAGGACAAAGTGTAAATTATATTGATTCTACTAGTGACGTGGAAAAGGCATGTCTGTGGCATAGTCGGCTCGGCCACATCAGCAAGAAACGCATCGCCCAACTCCAAAAGGATGGAGTGTTGGAATCATTCGACCTCAAGTCGGACGATGTATGCGAATCTTGTCTGTTGGGCAAGATGACTAAATCACCTTTCAAAGGGTCTTTTGAAAGAGGTGAGGGTCTATTGGACATTATTCACACGGATGTGTGTGGTCCATTCAGATCAATCACAAAGGATGGCACGCGGTTCTACGTGACTTTTACCGACGATTTTAGTAGATACGGTTACATCTACTTGATCAAGCACAAGTCGGACACCTTTGAAAAGTTCAAAGAGTTTAAGAACGAAGTAGAGAATCAATTAGGCAGGAAGATAAAGATGCTCAGATCCGACAGAGGCGGAGAGTATCTAAGTATCGAGTTCCTGGACTATCTAAAGGAATGCGGAATAGTTTCGCAGTTGACACCTCCCAGGACACCACAGTTGAACGGTGTTGCAGAGAGGCGCAACCGAACCCTGTTGGACATGGTTCGTTCCATGATGAGTCGAGCTTCACTTCCCATTCACTTCTGGGGGTATGCCTTAGAGACTGCCGCCCATATCCTCAATCTTGTCCCAACTAAGAAGGTTGCGAAAACACCTCATGAGATGTGGACGGGGAAAGCTCCCTCGTTGGCACATATCAAGGTCTGGGGTTGTGAGGCTTTCGTTAGACGAGAGACTCAAGACAAACTCGCAGACAGAAGTGAAAGGTGTTTCTTCATTGGTTATCCCAAACAGTCCTTTGGATATCTATTCTACAGACCGAGCAAGGACGTGGTCTTTGTAGCTAGACGAGCAGTCTTTCGAGAGAGAGAGCTCGTATTCAAAGAGGACAGTGGGAGTACCATTGATCTGGAAGAAATTCAAGAGTCATCAGATGACGCAACCTTAGGAGAAACTAGCAACCAACATGAGGAAGAAGTTCCTGTTGGCCCGACAGATGTATCCTTACCTCTTAGGCGTTCTAGTAGGGTTAGCATGCCACCCGAGTTTTATGGGTTCCATATAACTTCGGATGGGGACACTTTTGTCAGTGATAGGACACTGATAAATTTGGATGAACCAGCTAACTACCAGGAAGCAGTGGCAGGCCCTGAGTCTGCCAAGTGGAAAGAGGCCATGGATAGCGAGATCAAGTCCATGTATGACAATCAAGTTTGGAACTTGGTTGACAATGTACCGGGTCGAAAGACAGTCGGGTGCAAATGGATCTTCAAGAAGAAGACAGACATGGACGGAAAGGTACACACTTTCAAGGCAAGACTGGTTGCGAAGGGCTTTACTCAAACCCCAGGGATTGACTATGACGAGACCTTCTCACCAGTAGCTAAGATAAAGTCTATTAGGATTATGCTGGCCATAGCTGCATTTCATGACTATGAAATTTGGCAGATGGACGTCAAAACCGCTTTCCTTAATGGGAAGCTGACTGAGGATGTTTACATGAATCAGCCAGAGGGTTTCGTCGATGCAAAGTATCCTAATAAGGTGTGTAAGCTTGAGAGATCAATCTACGGATTGAAGCAAGCTTCTCGCAGCTGGAATCTTTGTTTCCATGAGAAAGTCAAAGAGTTTGGCTTCTCTAGGAGCGAGGATGAGTCCTGCGTATATGTCAAGGCTAGTGGGAGTATAGTCACTTTTCTGGTGCTGTATGTCGATGACATACTGCTCATGGGAAACGATATTCCAACCTTGCAAGATGTTAAGGCTTGGCTTGGGAAATGTTTCGCCATGAAGGACCTAGGAGAGGCTGCCTATATTCTTGGGATTAGAATATTGAGAGATAGGAAGAAGAGACTGATTGGACTCAGTCAGGGTACATACTTGGATAAGGTACTAAAGAGGTTTAGTATGGAAAATTCCAAGAAGGGAGAGCTGCCTATCCAAAGTAATGCGAAGCTGAGTAAGACTCAAAGTCCGAGTACAGACAAGGAAATAGCTGAGATGAGTCGAGTACCATACGCTTCGGCTGTGGGATCGATCATGTACGCTATGACGTGTACTCGCCCTGACGTGGCTTTCGCCTTAAGCATGGTCAGTCGGTACCAGGGTAACCCTGGAAGGGCGCATTGGATAGCTGTGAAAAATATACTCAAGTATCTGCGAAGGACAAAGAACATGGTGTTAATCCTCGGTGGCAGTGATACCTTGAGAGTTGAAGGATATACAGATGCCAGCTTTCAGACGGATAGAGACAGTGGTCGGTCTCAGTCGGGCTGGGTATTCCTTTTGAACGGTGGAGCAGTGACTTGGAAAAGTTCCAAGCAAGAAACAGTGGCTGATTCTACGTGCGAATCAGAGTACATAGCAGCAAGTGAAGCGTCAAAGGAAGCGGCTTGGCTGAAGAACTTTATCGGTGACCTTGGAGTAGTCCCGAGTATTCAGGAGCCCTTGGAACTGTTCTGCGATAATGAAGGTGCGGTCGCCTTGACAAAGGAACCGCGAGATCATGGAAAGTCCAGACATATCGACAGAAAGTACCACTACATCAGGCATAGGGTAGAAGAAGGTCACCTCCTTGTAAAGAGGGTATCATCGGAAGATAATCCTGCAGATCCCTTGACAAAGGCTCTGAGTAGGATTAAGCATAATCAGCATGCTAGGAGCATTGGATTAAGAGATGATATAAGTTTTAGTAATTAGATAGGTTCGAAACTTGTAACAATGTATTGTATTTGACTCTTGTGATTTAATAATAGAGATTTATTATGGTTTACTACTCTTGTCAGTACTTTATCATTGTGTTTCATTTTGCATGTTTTACTTCCTGAATAATTGGATTATTCAAATATCCACAGTCGATTACACTTTAAGGGAGTAAGTGTGAAGTAAGACTGTCATGAATTGGTAATAGATTGTCTAAGGAGTTAGACATTGCAATTGGATTGCTGAACCATTCGTGAGTACTTGGAAATGGAGATTTGAGTATTGGATAAACCCGCGCTCAATGGATTGCTTCATGGATTACATCACGAGCAATGTTGAGACGATAACATCTTTTGATCTTTAAGCTAAGACATATGAGTTATGATTTATTAGACGGTTGTTCATTGATAATATGAAAACGCATCGGTAACTCGATGTTATAAAACGTATTGTTGTGAGTGATTTGTCTGGTAAAAGACATAAGTATATGAGTCGAAGTTTATTCGTCCCTTGACCCTAACGGGAAACAGATATCTGTAGGCCTCTCGATGATTTTGAAGTTGACTAAAATGGTTGGCCAACCGGGACTAAATTGGTAGTCTAAGAGTCATATGCAAATCGGAAATCGAGGAACAGTGAATCAGACCAGATTGATTTTATCCATGTCTTGAGTCTGAAAATATCTTGTTGGACGGAGGATCATCTGATCACTTATCTTTGGACAGAACTGACTGGGTCAGAGTTCAGACAATTAAAGTCATAGACTTATCCAAGTGGGAGACTGTTGGATTAGGTGTCTAAGCCATGACTTGTAATTGAACTTTTATCTTATGGTTAAAAGCAAAGTCCATTTGGGTTGCCCTCATGGGTGGAGGAAAGATAGTTCAGTAGAGAGAATAGTTGATTTATTAATAAATCAATAGAAAATATATATATGGTTTATTAATATATTTAAGTGCTAATATATTAATTAGAAACTATATTGAGATTTAATCTAGAATTAATTAGATTTAATTTGGAGATTAAATTAATTAATTAAAAGGTGCAGGGACTGGTTTGGTATTTATTCAATAGTTGAATAACTGGCCAGGAAAACTAGGGACCAAAAGTGGCGCCAACTTGGAGGCTCCTCCAAGGGTTTGGCGAAACCCTAATTAGGGTTTGGTAAGCCTGGTCCAAGTGGTCAAAAGCCTTGTCCAATTGGAGGCTCCTTAGGGTTTCAGGTGTAACCCTAGGAGGCTATAAAAGGAACCCCCTGGCACCTCATTCTTCACGCCACCTCTCTCTGGATTTACTCTGCTGGACTGATTCTTCCATCCCCTGGGTGTGACTTTCATCTGAGGCAGGATAATTTTGCTGCTGCTTAAAAGGATCATAAGATCTAAGGTTGGTTTTTTCTTGATTCTTCTTTAGAATTGAATTGTATCCTTTAGGTTCTTAGTTCTAATCTTCATAGAAGAAAACATAGATCAATATTAGGGTTGCATGTGAACCTTAGGTTATTTTGTGTTCATTGATTGCATAGAAACCCTTCAGTTTCATCCTTCGGCTACAACTTTAGCCCTCTGCACCGTAGGTGACCATGTCACCACTAGTCGTTTCATGTAATTCATATTCTTGCTGGCACCTAGCTTGTCAGTGAAGTGTTGAGAAGGTAACGTCACGTACGACTAACTTCTGCTACATCTAGCTACATTATTTTATCTAAATTCTGACATTTACTTGCTATTAATAACTATTGAAGCATTGAATATGCTAGTATATCACAGGTAGGGCACATCGGTCTCTATTAGGCTTCTTACTTTCTCTAACATGTTTTACTTCTACGCCTTACCCTTGACTTTTTTCATGGAAAACCTTATGATTATGTCAAGTCACAGTGGGTACCATGTGTCAGTAGTGATACACATACCATAACACTGCCTACACACTATACACACATAGTCGTGACTTTACCACTAGCTCATGATTCACAAGTTTGGGCAGGTTTCTACTACTTGTACATATTACTAGTATTCTTAGGTTTTTCTAAGAGTACACTTTTAAAGTCACAGTGTTTCGCATCATTCTCCAATGATGGCAAAATGCATCATGCATGCCTAACCGTGCATAACACCAAACCAGACAAGCCTTTGAATAGTTGATTCTACCATAAAGCAACAATCAAACAAGAACATGCAGAAAGGCCAAATCAAAAATTTTAACCCTATGTGATTCTAACTATGCACCGCTAAAGGCATTCTTGTTGTAAGTCACCAACATCAATTCTGATAGTCCAAGCACATACATAAGCTTATAGAGTACATCACTATAATAAGCATACATTTCACATAACAATTCACATGCTTTGCACACTTGTACTAAATCACATAAGCTATAAGCATCCAGGCCATACATCATATAACATCATCATAACACATTTAGTGTACATTTGACTCTAGCATTCATCATCACAATAAATTACTACTTAACATCATCGTATAACATCAACACACAATTACATGACATTTCCACTTCATGTCATCGTCAGACTTATCAAATACTACTATAACTTTCATCACACACATTACATACTATCGAATACAAAGTGTGCTCACCCCCGTTGAACTCCGGCTGATTGCTCGTCTCGTATCATTTTCCTCTTTAACACTTGACATTTTCTTAAAAAAATTTATTTATCAAAACATTCAGTGAGCCTTGCTTTGAGTTTAGACATACAAGAATATATGCCTATATCCCTCAAACCTTGCTCTGATATCAACTTGTAACACCCTAATTTTAAAAAAACTAAATAATAAAACCTCTAAATAAATCCATAGAGTATTTTTCATAAGAATTAAATAAGAATTTATCAGAGTATGAGTGTTAAAACTTTTCAGAAACCATTTAAACTTAATTAATCTTAAAACAAAGAAACAATTTGCTAAACAAAATCTTGAATGCGCCTTGTACTTTCACAAATAGTTTTCCAAACAATGTCATACTTTGAATAGAAACTTTAAACACAAGCAGAAGACTTAAGATAACAATTTACTCATAAGGGTTCCTTCATTTATTTTGATATGAGCTCGGAGCAATCATGCCGTGTCCTTTTCGAAAATTACCCCTTAAACCTAAAATGTTAATATTTAACAGGTAAGCGGAAACGCTTAGTGAATATACACGGTACTCGCATATTATATCAATCACATGCATTCATGTATCACTTCCATAAATTCACATACATGTAACACAATATAAAAAACATAACATAACTCCTTAAACACGTATTGTTGGTTCCAACTCATATATACGGGTTGATTCCTTGAAGAGCTGTCACTGATACCTCTGTTACTAGCCCTTCTCCAAAAGGTCCTTCGGTACCAGCCGACTAAACCACTTCTCCCCATGGGTCCTTCATGGTCAGCCAAATTATATACAACATACATTTAGATGAATCAAACACATTATTCCATTGAAAATACATAAGCTTATGTACACATCAAACATAACACATTACATGCATCGTTACTTAAATAGGCATGTCAGTGTAACTTGCCTAAAACTGAAAATGTGAACAATTCCACAAGTAAGGACTATGAGGAACCCTCACTGATCAACCTACAATCATTATAAATATTCACTATTTTGGTTACATGTCTATACTTAATAATACTTATGTGTATTGTACGTTCTAGTTTCTCTTTTTGGACATTAATATGTTCGTGGACAACTATACTCCACTTAACCCCATATTCCAGAGTTATTATTAATTGATGTTAAACTACACACTTAGAGCTTTTTGAGGATATAAGGTGGGTTCTCAAAAGATACCCGGTTGATTTATTACGAATTTTACAATTTTAAGAGTAAATGATGCTTGACGATGCATTGTGTATTATTTGGAACAAGATAAGTTAAAAAACTACTATCATAAATGAAACTATTTGTAGACAAAAAATCTCGACATAAGCAAACAAACGGTCATTTGAAACATATTCATTGAAACAAACTACTGCGTTTTTGTGTAATATTGTTACAAAGTAACACAAAAACATAACTTTATTTTAAAAAAACAATATATCTTTAAATTAAGGGACTATTTTATATGCTTCTTACTGGGTCTAATAAGAGGCTGATTTTGACTCAATCAGATTTACACTGTCTAATACCACACTAAAATGCCTCTAATTCGTTCATGGCTCCTCTAATTTGTCTCTACTCAGTCTGATTTAGGGTTGGGTCTGACTGTGCCAGACCTTGACTCAATCTGCAACTATCAAACAAATCCTAAAACAACAATGCATTATTTATTTTTAACCCAAAACAGCAACACAATTTTCTCTTAACCTAATCTAACAACGCATTGCTCTTTTTAAAACAAAACAACAATAATGTGCCTCTAATTCGTTCATGAATCTTCTAATTTGTCTCTTACTTGGTCTGGTATATGGTTGGGTCTGACTGTGTGTCAGATCTTGACTCAATCAACAACTATCAAACAACTTCTAAAACAACAATGCATTATTTCTTTTTAACCCAAAACACCAACACAATTTTCTCTTATCCTAAAGATTCAACGCATTATTCTTTTTAAATCAAAACAACACCAACACACTTTTAATCAACTAAAAAGCACACTTTTGAATTTACCTAAAACCCAAAATCCAAATGTAATTTTCTATTATAAAATAAAATTTAATACTTCAATTTTGAGCCCAAAACTGAAATGTAAGTTTATTATTGCTAAAAAACAACATTTTGTATACATATATTTTAATGGTAAATAAGACTTGCTGATATATTGTGTAGTATTTGGAATATAACACGTTCCAATAGCAATCGAATTGTTGAAAGAAGACTATTTGGTGAAAGAAAACTATTTACGCACCCGCTGTATTGCACGAGTGCGCAAATTATATATATATATATATATATATATATATATATATATATATATATATATATATATATATATATATATATATATATATATATATATATATATGTGTGTGTGTATGTGTATGTATGTATGTATGTATGTATGTATGTATGTATGTATGTATGTATATATATATATATATATATATATATATATATATATATATATATATATATATATATATATATATATATATATATATATATATATATATATAGTTACTGTAATTTCTAATTTCATTAATTAAGATTTTGATACCTATACATTTAAATTTAGGAAATTACTAAATTAGACTTTCAGTCCCTACAATTTTTATGTATTAATTATGATTTTAGTCTTATAGTTAATTTGCATTATGCACAGTTCTTTATCATTGTACATACATATATTTATTGCAGCAACGTACCAAGGGTGCTACCCCAATTGTTTACATTAAGTTTGAAAAAGCTAATATCTAGGAGACGCTAAACCCACGTTTCATTTTATGTTTTGTTTAGTATATGTATACTAATGTCATCTATCAAACTATCTATAAACTTTTATTGGAAACTACTATATATGAGGCAAAACCTAAAATTAAAAATTTTAATTTTGGTTTTTATAATATGACTTTCTCATCAAACCATAACAAAAGTTATACCCTTTTTAATCAAGTCATAACAAATGAGAATCTAACAGTTAAAAGAGTTGAATTCCATACATGAGATTCATGGTTCAAGCATTGCATATCTAAATTTTTTAATGCTTCTTGTTTTACCTCCTATGTGATAGACTCTAGATGAGTTCAACATGAATGGTGCAGTTTACCGATAAAACAATAATTTTGACCAATGAATGTTTAGATATACATCTTGAAACGACTATGTAAGTGATGTAATACTATTCGTCAAAATTTTAATTGGTAATATCTAGATAATCAAATAATTATAGGTCACTAATCAAAACATTAATGATTAATAAGTAGAAATAATCCAATAACAAATTTCACATAATACATACCAAAAATCTCTTATCCAAACATAAAAATTGATCAAAGAATTAAACACCATTATTAACAAATTTAATAAAACACTTTATAATTTTATTATATCTATTTCGTGTTAAAAATGTATAAATTGAAACATTAGCATTTTTGACTGGGCTTGGCCCAATAAAACTGTTCTTACTGGTCCTCAAGTTCGTTACCATAAACACGACCGCAGACGATTGTAAATCTTTTTGTCAGCAAAAGGGGTCGATCGACGGTACCAAATCCTAGGGCTTATAATACTAGATCTAGACAAGGTTGCGCTCTTCTTCCAAATTCGCCGGTCAACAGATTCTACACATTTCTCCGATGGCGCCACCTCCCGGTCCTTACTCCGGTACCAGCACGCTCGCTCTGGTAACAACCTCATCTAACCAAAGTTTCATCAATTTGATGCATCAAATGCTTGTTTTCATACAATTTGATCGATCTTGTCGCTTGTCGTTTGTTTAGATGTTTAATTTACGCAATATGCACTTGTATGCTACAATTTAGCTGTATTATCTCTCGATTGATTATTCTGGGTTTAGGGTTTTGAGCACACGAAAACAGATAGAGGACGAAATTGTATTATTCATTATACCTTGCTTTAATCGATCTTTCTTGTAATCATCCCCACCATTTTCTAACCAACTAATTGGATTAGAATTCGAAAAACTCGTAGAATAAACATCGGCTAACTTTTCTGGATGAACATATTGACTCAGGTCACTGTTTTCCACCATCCTTGTTTCATATAACAATGTATCTTGATTCTCATGTATGGAATTCTGTTTCCTTTAATGGGTTTTGTGTTTTGAATGGATGCTATTGTATGTGTGAATGTATAATGGTAAGAGGTTTTTATGCTTATGGATTTCTTGATTTTGTAGGTGGCTCGTGTGTCTGCCTTTTCTGTTGGACTAGTGTATGGAAGCTTGAAGCTCAAATACCTTACGGTACTGCATCATTTCTTATCTGAAAATTTAATATTTTCGTAAGTTATATAAAATTTTGAAATATTGGGGTGTATTTTAATCTTGTGATTTTCTTATAGTTCATTGTTAATGGTATTTGATGCACATAATTTACAGGCAAAGGCAAACTCACAAAGAAAAGCTGCAGCCAAGGCACACCATTAAAAAGATGGATAGTGATTTGTGTTTTTGAATAATTCTTGATGATGAATTAGTGTGGCCATTGGCCATGGTATCTTATCTTTTGTTTGTAACCGTTCGATTTTGTTGAGACGATGTTTTTTACGCGAGGTTTTACTCGTTTTAACCATGAAAAATGGTAATATGTTTTTTTTTTTTAGTTTCTTTCACATAAACGTAATTCTGGTACGTTAATAATTGTTTGGTGTTTGTTTTTCGCTTGAAGAGTTTTTTCCTATTAGGACAATGTATTTTGAAAATTTTATCCAATTTTAGATCATAATATCATCTAGATACAAAGAATTTTCAATGTTAAAACTAAAAGTATTGAACATACAGTGTCTTAGTTGTTGTTATTATGGGTTATTGTTATAAAAGACCTTAAGTTTGTTAGAAATGTTTGAGTTTACCTTTTTTATGTATTTTTTGTTTGTAAAAGTTCTTAAATTTATGTATGTTTCATTAAAATCCTTAAGTTTGACAGAAATGTTTGGTTGTATCCTTGTGTCCTGGCAAACTTAAGGGTAAAACCGAACATTTCTGTCAAACTTAATAGTTTTAATAAACCAAAATAAATTTAAGGGTTTTTATGAACAAATAATTTATTTGGGTCCGTTTTTGCTGCATTTGGGCTTCATTTGGGATGCTTCTTTAATTCATTTATCTTCATCTTTTATTGTTAATCTTCCACTTGTCTTAGTTAATTATTTAGTGATTCAACTAAATAAATTATTTAGAATTTATTTGCCGATAGTGAATTCTTAACTAAACAACAAAACTATCCCCAATCTTTAGGTCTTTAATATTCGAAGTTATGAACGCGAATTTCTTTGAATCTTTGACATTTTATTTTAATTTCCTTCGCACCACTTTTTGGAGCTTGAATGTCTCTGCGTACCATATTCTTGTGGTATTTTTACAATTTACTCCTGTATATTTAATTCAAATGATTGTTAGAGTCGTGTAATTGTTAAAAAGAATTGGATATTCTGCGATGAAATAAACCTAATAGATGTAATACAAAATCAACCAATCGTATGAGTTTATGAGATTTCTTTCAAGCCTTTTTCAAGCCCACTAGATATAAAACTCAACCTATTAATCATTTTAAATAAATAAATGATGATAAAATAAATAAAATTCTATTTAATTTGTAATAGATAAACTATTTGTTTATTTATTTTATATTTCACCAATAACGAGTAAACAATTAGTATTTTATTATTTGTTTAAGTTGACGAATAATAAGTTTATACAATATGAAGATTAATATATATGTATGCTCATTTAATGCTCTTTAGTTTGTTACCTCTTATATCCACATACGAATATCAGTGGGTTTTATTCTTTATTTGTTGCATTTCCAACTTACTCTCATTTGTGCAAGGACAATAGATGTCAATTGCACAAATAGTGCTAAACATTTAGCAATACGTCATTGCCCTTGAACATATGCGAATATTTGAGACCATCTTGATGAACGTATCTGCAGGGTTTTTGCTCAAAGAATTTTCTTCAAGATGTGAGTACCACTTTTAATCAACTCTCAAATAAAATGGAACCTCATTTTGATGTGTTTCGTCCTGTTATGAAACACAATATTCTTCGCAAGGTGTATGACACTCTGGTTATCAAAATATAGCATACAATCCTCTTGATTCAAGCCCAACTCTGATAGGAAGTTCTTCAACCAAACAAGCTCCTTACTGTCTTCTGCCAGAGCCATATACTCGACATCGATGGTTGAAAGAGCAACACTCTTCTATAGTTTGAACATACAACTAATTGGAGTTCCCCCAATTATGAAAGCATAACCAGTAGTGCTATTGCTAGAATCCCCACAACCCTCCTAGGTCTGCATCAACATAACCTTCAAGGACAACCTTCTACCTTTTTAAAACTTACGATTGCGTCTGAGGTTCCTTCAAGTAGCGAATAAACCACTTGAACCTTCCTAATGCTCCTTCCACGTATTTGATATAAACTTACTGATTACTCTCACTACATACACAATGTCTGGTCTAGTTCATACCATTTCATACATCAAGCTACCTACTACAGATGCATAGGGGATCTTGGCCATTTCCGCCTTGTCTTCTTCTGTTTTTGGGGATTACATCTTTAAGAGTCGTATGTGATTCTTAAGGGTTATACTCCTAGGCTACGCATTGAACACACTAAACTTCTATAAAACTTTTCAGATGTACTTTTCCTGAGAATTTTTTAGAACTATTGAAGTTCTATCTCGCAAGATGCTCATTCCTAATATCTATTTGGCGCTTGAGTCCTTTATCTTGAACTCCCTAGCCATCAGCTTCTTAAGCTGATGGCTAGGGATGTCAACGGGGTCAAACGGGACGGGGATAGCTTCCTCCGCCCCCGCCCTCGAAATTCTCCCGTTCCCCCACCCCCGCCCCCGCCCCCGCCCCCGCCCCTGAATCCCTAAACTTTTCCCCGCCCCCACCCCCGTTTCCCCGCCCCCGATATTTAGACTAAAAAAATCTTTTTTTGGCTAAAAAAATCATTTTTGGGTAAAAATTTAATTTTGTGGGTTATATATATATATATATATATATATATATATATATATATATATATATATATATATATATATATATATATATATATATATATATATATATATATATATATATATATAAACAGGCCCCCGCGGGGTTTTGGGACGTGCTTGCCCACCCTTGCCCCTGTAAGAACCCAAAAATAATGGTAAAACCTATAAAATAAACATATGTAAAATTTGGGTTGAACGATGCCGTAATAGTATAAATTGGTAAAAAAGGGCAAAATGGTCATTTGGTATACAAATGACTTCTATGTAAAGAAAATATAATTTTGGGGTAAGAATGAAAGAAAATAAAACTTATAATGTTATAAAATGAGTTATTGTGCCATTTTGGGAAAAATGGAACTAGAGGGGCCAGATTGTCAATAGAGCAAAGTAATGAAGTATAAATAGGAAGAAAAATCTGCACTCTCCTCACTGTAAACTTATTTCAGCCACGAGAGAGTTCTAGAGAGGGCTAGGGAGATCGTTTCATGAAGATTATGAGGAATTGGAAGAAAACCCACTTGGAATTGAAGAATTCCAAGCCTTCTAAGGTTAGTAAACTTGTTTTTAGGGATGTTTAACCCATTTCCCGTGGGTAGGTTACTGTAGCTTCGTGATTTTAGTGGCTAGAGGAGGATTATCCTATGATTCCTAGCCTTAATTTGTGTCTTAATCGTTATCTAAACTTAGCTTAACCATTGAAAGAATTAAAAAAATCAAGAAAATGAGAATTTGAGCTCAAGAACCCTAGCTAACGGGTTTGTAAGAACAAGATGGTTATAATGGTTCTTGATAAGTCTAATATGTTATGATAGAAGTAATAAATTGTTCCTAGCTGATAAATTTGAGTAATTTCAGATTTTGGGTAAAATGTCAAAAATGGAAATTTTTGGAAGAAACTTGGAATCCATGATTCCAAGGTTTAAAAA
Organism: Cichorium intybus; assembly: GCA_023525715.1. Lineage (NCBI taxonomy): Eukaryota > Viridiplantae > Streptophyta > Magnoliopsida > Asterales > Asteraceae > Cichorium > Cichorium intybus. The sequence goes on from CM042010.1 coordinate 114,260,269, forward strand.
ACAAGTAAAAGTAGTTGGGTTATGTTTCTAATCACATCTTGATCATTATCCAACATATGGATAACTTAAAATCAAGTTTGGTGATTTCATATGCAATTGAACCCTAGAAATTTGAGTTTAAGATCAAAGTGTTAATTTGACATAAAGAGTTGGTTAGAGTGAGTCATAAATGATGTTTAAGTATGAAGAAACCATTAGAAGTGGTTTCCTAAGAGTTTCAATTAATAAAATGAAAGTTTGAACAAAAAAACTGAAATTTGTCGGGTGGAATGGAATTGGTGATTCCATGAATGAAACCCATGGAAATGGTTAATGGAAATCATGAATTGGTAATTAAAAAAGTATGTTTTGGGTTGTAAAAACATTAAATTAAATCATCCATTGGTTATATAAGTATATGGATAGAAAATGGACAAAACTAGACTTTAAAATTTGAGTTGATATGCATATGAGCTTCCTTAGAGCTCTTGTGACATCCTATGGTCTTAGTCATTAAGTCATGGACTAAATAAAACCTAATAGAAGTGAAAACATGTTCTTAACATAATAAAGGGTCAATAGAACCTATGGTCAAAATTTGGTGAAGTTTGGAGTTAAAACGAGCCTGATACATGACTTTTAGTGCAAAATTTAAAGTTTGAAGGGTCTGGGAGAGTTACACGACCGTGTAACTATTATGGGTAAAGTTACACGGCCGTGAAACCCTCTGGTGAGGGGTAAAGAGCCTATTTTGCCCCTAGCCTTGTAGCCTTGGTCTCCAATTGATCCCATAAGTGTTATAGAGCATGAAAACATGAAAAATGAGTCTAAATTGTGTATGTGACTTTCCAAGGGTATAATAGTCAATAAAATGTCATTTAAAAGATAATAATAATAAGTAAAAAGGTGTGTTAAGGGATGAATATCACAAAAATATTATGATATGAGCCTAGTGGAACATAACAAAGTAGTCCTTACATGTTGTTAAAGTATAACATGTTATTAATAAAGTGTGAATAAACTTCTTAGGTACTTAAGAAGTAAAAGGGCAATGAATAGGAGAGACGAGGATGGGGATAGTTCTAGTTAGACTTCTCTAACTAGTCGAGGTGAGTATGTGTGGATTTTTCTAGTACATAGCAAAATGATATTTTCAGAAAATGAGATTTCCAAATACTTTTAAATACTAAAGTTTGGAAATAGTTTTGAAAGTAGCTCTAAGAGCTAAGTGTTTTAAAAGAGATTTTGAAGAGGTTCAGTTTTTAAAGCTATTTTGAAAGAAGCTCCATATGTGGGCTTAAGATGTTGAGATTAGTATTTAAAGAGATTTTGAAAGTGAGTCAAAAGTTTATAACTTTGAATTTGTTATGAATTGTGTTCATGTTTGACCAATTTGAGATGAAGTGAAGAAAGTAATGAAACAAGAAAGTAATGAAAGTGATAAGAGTCAGTTGTCCGGACTAGGATCACCCACATAATCGGGAGATCTGAAGACACTACTGGGATGGTACCTCCCGTCGCGAAGTAGTTGTCTAGCTTAGCATAACCTTGTGCTTGGATCTGTTCCAAGTCACGAAGGGGAGACAGAGATAGCATAACCTTGCGGGTGGATCTGTTCTGTCCCGCGAAGGGGAGTTAGTAGAATGAATTAAGTTAAACTAATTCATGAGTTTCAGTTGGTCACAAGAAAATAAGAAAGAAAGCAGTTTTTGAGAAAGAATGCAGTTTTTGAGAAAGAAAGCAGTTTTTGAGAAAGAAAGCAGTCTTTGAGGTTTGAAAATAGAGAAGAAAAGAAAATTTGAGATTTGTTATCAAAATAAGTTTTAAGTAGTTTACTTGTTAATATTTCAAGTTTTGAGCAGAAACGTTTTGGGTCTAAAACCCATATTACTCACGAGGCTTTATGTCTCACGTATTTTTTTTTAAAATGCTATGTACTTAGGTGAGATGAGCAGGAGCTAGAGTTGGGACCTATGTGTATAATACAGATAAGTTTAAATTATGGCTTTTGAGTTCAGTCTGTAATTACCCCTTGACAATAAATTTGTAAAAAAAAATAAGTGACTTTTTGATAGTCATGCATTGTAAAATATGTTGTAATATAAACTGTATTAAATTATGGTTTGAGAAAGGGGTGTTACAGTTTTGGTATCAGAGCCATAGTTTAAGCAAACTAGGTGTCAGTACTTGAACCTAGACTTAAACTGTGCAGGAGTTAAGTAGGGTACATACTTAAATATGAAGTTGAAAGTAAGTAGAAGTGGAGGTAAACCCGAAACAGTGGAACATGAGTCCTGGTCGTAAAGCTGGAAGCAAATATGTATAGGTGGTTATAATAATATGGGCCCATACTATCATAATCACAGGATATATATTTGAGTTTGGTGGAACCACACAGGAATCGTGTGAATCTGTAAGTGATGGGTGTAGAAGGTTTGGGGGGCATAGGTTTGATATACCTATGTAATAAAATCAAGTATGACTGAAAATACTAAAGTATAAAAGGAAAGTGTTAAAGATGAAGTAACAAATATGAAGTATGTAGTGGGGGAAAACCCCATATCCTATACGAATCAGTATAAAGTATATGTAATAAAGCATAAGAAAGTATGAGTGAAGAGTATTGAAAATAAGATGACAAGTATAAAAAGGTAATGACGGAGAAAAGTTCAAATATGTGGTTGTGATAACCACCGTATAATGTGAGAAATAATGTAAAGTATATGTAATAGAACATGAGACAGTATGAAAGGAACCAGTAAAAGAGACATGGCCAGAAGGTATAAATATATTGAAAATTTTAATAGGAGTAATGGAGTATATAGTACAAATATAAAAGAAAGAGTATAACTGAAAATTCCGTTGTCTAACGGAAACGAGTTATGATTATGGAATAAAAATAAAAGTAATGTCACTACAGTGACCAAACAAAGAAAGATTTGAAAAGAATACGAATACAAATATACGAATGAAATTCATATAAGAAAGAAGAATGAAAACATTTAATCGGGAAAAGAAAAAGGAAATGAGTTGGGTTTGTAATTGTAGACAAACCCAAAAGAGGTATAAAAAGAGTACAAAATAAATATTGAGAAGTAGTATGATGTGTTGTCCATGGACAACCAAGAGATTAAGGTATGTATATAAAAAGTTGTGATTAAATATGTTAATATAAAATGAAAGCAAAATACTTAATCAAGTATTATATAAGGAATCAAGGACAGAAATGAAAGTGTAAGAAATGGGAAGTCGTGACTTCCAAACTCGAAAGTAATATGACAAGTAAAGACATCTAATAGTTGGAGCAAATAACTAAGTCTGAAGTGTACTATAATGAGTAACATAACAAAGTAAGTTACCTGAATGAGAAAGTAATAAAAAAAATGAAAAATCGTTAAAGACCATGAGTAAGTTGCATTGTTATAATGCAAGAAAATGAATTGAGAAATGGAGATTGAATGCCTAATCAAGTGTTAGGCGAGAAGTTAAAGATAAGACAGACAATGATGATAATGAGAAGAATATAAAGACAGTTATCAAAGAAATGGTCATTGGAATCAGATTTAGTGATCATATAAACTACATATAAGAAGAACTGTGAATGATAAAAGGATAACCGAAAGAATGTGAGAAAAATGACTGAGAGTCATAAATAATATGAGATAAAGAATAAAAGCGAATATCTAGATAAGTATTAGACAAAGAGTCAAAGATGAGATAAGAACTAAAATAAAGAGACAGGAAGTTACTACTTCTAAATGGAAGTGACGGGTAAAAGTATTCAAAGATTGTGAATAATGGTTAGTACATGGGTAGTAACTATGAAATACAAAGATATATATATATATATATATATATATATATATATATATATATATATATATATATATATATATATGGTGATATGAGATTATAGATATAAAAGAATGAGTAAGTTTTGGGACTTATACAAGGTATAAAAGTATAAAAGTGATTACGAAATAAGTATTCTAAATAGAATACTATAAAGTATGAAGCAAATGAGTAAAATAATGTGTTTGGTGTATCGCCTTAAAACATAAAAGAATGAAATATAATGAGAAAATGAAAGACCATTGTGTATCACCTAAAGATACATAAGAAGTAAGTCTTATATGAAATATAGAGTGTAAAGAAGTGGAGTTTAAATGAAAGAACAATGTAATGTGTTAGGCATGTAGGCTTAAAACACGTAGAAAAGATGGTGAAAGATATAATGGAAGAAAATTTGGGCCTAAAGCTTAGAAAGTTATAAGTAAAAGTATGTGAGATAAAGTTTTTTTTAAAATGTCTAAAAACAAAAGAAAAGAAGAACACAATATAAAAGAAAGAAGATCGAAGGGATGAAAATTTATCAACAAGTGATATTGGTAAATTGAGTATTGAGTTAGATAATTGTCATGGGACAAAAATAGATGAAGTACTTAATTAGAATTCTTAAACTAAAAGGGAATCAGGTATATGTGTACGAGTATATTATATAATTAAAAACTTGTAAATGTATGTTAAAAAGTGGTTTGAGACCATGGTTTGCATCTCAGTGTTAAGTTGGAACCATAATATGACCAAAAGTATATAAAGTTGGTAATTAAATTCTTGACAGCTTTGACTATCTACAAGAGTCAAACTTAGAAAGTAATCATGAAACCACTTGAAGCGTGTAGAAGTTATATAGAAATTTAGATTGGAATTATAAAATAATATATGTGATAAAAGAGTCGGATTACCAAGTAGTAATCAAGAGATAAAAGAGAGAAACAAAGTTTAGTTGTAAAAGTCTAAAGTGGGACAAGAGTTTAATTTTTTTTTTTGACATTTGTGATCAAGAAGTTAATAAATATGATTTGTGAAACCCAATTACACCACAAGATGATAACATCATAAAAGATAATAATTTATGGTGAACGTATGGAAACTAGTAAGGAGTAAAAAGAGAAGTATATAACTACTAGTACAAATATCAAGAGTAGAAAATAAGGAAGTTGACAGAACTAATATATCAACTTCAACAACAAAATTGTACAAATTTATAGAACAAAGAAATTATGTATTATACATAGAAAGAAAGCTACTGATGTCTAGTTTCTAAAACAAAAAGCGGTAGGTCGTTTCTACCCTTGTTGAGTAAGATATGTAGATTTTCATGTAAAGTATACTGTTTTGACAGATTCTGTCCCAGACAGAAAATGAGAATGTAAAGTGTAACGAAAAGAGGAAAATGCATTACTTATGAAAGGTAATAAGTCGACAGTTGTTAGTAGAAATAAAGGAAAATAGATAATAGTTTAAAAGATTTGGAAATGAAGAATATAAAAGATGAGATATGGTAAAGCCTATAGAAGAAAGAAAATAGTAAGAGACAATTCTTTTGTAAAAAAAAAAAAAGAATTGTAGAAATTGTAAAATTTCATCAAGAAGAAATAACAACAAAATATGTATTCAAGAGTAAAAAGAGTAGATAAATGAGGAAGAGAAACGATTGTGAATAAATAAATAAATCATATGATAAGTGAAGAATGAAAAAAAATATGGAATTAAAAAAAATTTAGTAAAATGTCCACTAAGGGACAAAATTTTACAAGAAAAGATTTAGCATATTTATGGAATTTTGTATAAATATAAATAATATTAAAAGGTATTTGGAAAAGGTATGAGTAAAGAATATGAATAGTATGATCTCATGAGTTTTAGTAAAGATATGAGAAGAATTACAAAGTAGACTGCTATTTTTGATAAAAGTATGAAAGTACGAAACCACCTTGTAAAATATGTTTTACTAAGAGATTTGTATATGAATGAAATGAGGTAAAAGGAATATAATTAGAACATAGAGTAAAATGACTAAAAGGGTATTTTGGTCATTTAATAAAAGTATTAAATATGTTATAAGTATTTTGAAATATTATAAAGAAAGTAGAGTAAAATGACGAAAAAGGTATTTCGGTTATTCAAGCATATGTAAGGTTTTAAGGAGATACTTGTATATCTCTTATAAGGAAGAAGTCTAGAAGAGGGATAACCTCTAAGAGTATAAACTTCTAGAAATGTAATTAAAAGATTGAAAGTTGAGGGAAATGAAAGATCAATCCCCTAAAAAAAGTATACCTATAGAAAATATATACATACCATGTATAGTACGAAAAGATTCCGGGGACGGAATCCTCTTAAGGAGGGGTGATTGTAAGAACCCGAAAATAATGGTAAAACCTATAAAATAAACATATGTAAAATTTGGGTTGAACGATGCCGTAATAGTATAAATTGGTAAAAAAGGGCAAAATGGTCATTTGGCATACAAATGACTTCTATGTAATGAAAATATAATTTTTGGGTAAGAATGAAAGAAAATAAAACTTATAATGTTATAAAATGAGTTATTGTGCCATTTTGGGAAAAATGGAACTAGAGGGGCCAGATTGTCAATAGAGCAAAGTAATGAAGTATAAATAGGAAGAAAAATCTGCACTCTCCTCACTGTAAACTTATTTCAGCCACGAGAGAGTTCTAGAGAGGGCTAGGGAGATCGTTTCATGAAGATTATGAGGAATTGGAAGAAAACCCACTTGGAATTGAAGAATTCCAAGCCTTCTAAGGTTAGTAAACTTGTTTTTAGGGATGTTTAACCCATTTCCCGTGGGTAGGTTACTGTAGCTTCGTGATTTCAGTGGCTAGAGGAGGATTATCCTATGATTCCTAGCCTTAATTTGTGTCTTAATCGTTATCTAAACTTAGCTTAACCATTGAAAGTGTTAAAAAATCAAGAAAATGAGAATTTGAGCTCAAGAACCCTAGCTAACGGGTTTGTAAGAACAAGATGGTTATAATGGTTCTTGATAAGTCTAATATGTTGTGATAGAAGTAATAAATTGTTCCTAGCTGATAAATTTGAGTAATTTCAGATTTTGGGTAAAATGTCAAAAATGGAAATTTTTGGAAGAAACTTGGAATCCATGAATCCAAGGTTTAAAAAACAAGTAAAAGTAGTTGGGTTATGTTTCTAATCACATCTTGATCATTATCCAACATATGGATAACTTAAAATCAAGTTTGGTGATTTCATATGCAATTGAACCCTAGAAATTTGAGTTTAAGATCAAAGTGTTAATTTGACATAAAGAGTTGGTTAGAGTGAGTCATAAATGATGTTTAAGTATGAAGAAACCATTAGAAGTGGTTTCCTAAGAGTTTCAATTAATAAAATGAAAGTTTGAACAAAAAAACTGAAATTTGTCGGGTGGAATGGATTTGGTGATTCCATGAATGAAACCCATGGAAATGGTTAATGGAAATCATGAATTGGTAATTAAAAAAGTATGTTTTGGGTTGTAAAAACATTAAATTAAATCATCCATTGGTTATATAAGTATATGGATAGAAAATGGACAAAACTAGACTTTAAAATTTGAGTTGATATGCATATGAGCTTCCTTAGAGCTCTTGTGACATCCTATGGTCTTAGTCATTAAGTCATGGACTAAATAAAACCTAATAGAAGTGAAAACATGTTCTTAACATAATAAAGGGTCAATAGAACCTATGGTCAAAATTTGGTGAAGTTTGGAGTTAAAACGAGACTGATACATGACTTTTAGTGCAAAATTTAAAGTTTGAAGGGTCTGGGAGAGTTACACGACCGTGTAACTATTATGGGTAAAGTTACACGGCTGTGAAACCCTCTGGTGAGGGGTAAAGAGCCTATTTTGCCCCTAGCCTTGTAGCCTTGGTCTCCAATTGATCCCATAAGTGTTATAGAGCATGAAAACATGAAAAATGAGTCTAAATTGTGTATGTGACTTTCCAAGGGTATAATAGTCAATAAAATGTCATTTAAAAGATAATAATAATAAGTAAAAAGGTGTGTTAAGGGATGAATATCACAAAAATATTATGATATGAGCCTAGTGGAACATAACAAAGTAGTCCTTACATGTTGTTAAAGTATAACATGTTATTAATAAAGTGTGAATAAACTTCTTAGGTACTTAAGAAGTAAAAGGGCAATGAATAGGAGAGACGAGGATGGGGATAGTTCTAGTTAGACTTCTCTAACTAGTCGAGGTGAGTATGTGTGGATTTTTCTAGTACATAGCAAAATGATATTTTCAGAAAATGAGATTTCCAAATACTTTTAAATACTAAAGTTTGGAAATAGTTTTGAAAGTAGCTCTAAGAGCTAAGTGTTTTAAAAGAGATTTTGAAGAGGTTCAGTTTTTAAAGCTATTTTGAAAGAAGCTCCATATGTGGGCTTAAGATGTTGAGATTAGTATTTAAAGAGATTTTGAAAGTGAGTCAAAAGTTTATAACTTTGAATTTGTTATGAATTGTGTTCATGTTTGACCAATTTGAGATGAAGTGAAGAAAGTAATGAAACAAGAAAGTAATGAAAGTGATAAGAGTCAGTTGTCCGGACTAGGATCACCCACATAATCGGGAGATCTGAAGACACTACTGGGATGGTACCTCCCGTCGCGAAGTAGTTGTCTAGCTTAGCATAACCTTGTGCTTGGATCTGTTCCAAGTCACGAAGGGGAGACAGAGATAGCATAACCTTGCGGGTGGATCTGTTCTGTCCCGCGAAGGGGAGTTAGTAGAATGAATTAAGTTAAACTAATTCATGAGTTTCAGTTGGTCACAAGAAAATAAGAAAGAAAGCAGTTTTTGAGAAAGAATGCAGTTTTTGAGAAAGAAAGCAGTTTTTGAGAAAGAAAGCAGTCTTTGAGGTTTGAAAATAGAGAAGAAAAGAAAATTTGAGATTTGTTATCAAAATAAGTTTTAAGTAGTTTACTTGTTAATATTTCAAGTTTTGAGCAGAAAAGTTTTGGGTCTAAAACCCATATTACTCACGAGGCTTTATGTCTCACGTATTTTTTTTAAAATGCTATGTACTTAGGTGAGATAAGCAGGAGCTGGAGTTGGGACCTATGTGTATAATACAGATAAGTTTAAATTATGGCTTTTGAGTTCAGTATGTAATTACCCCTTGAGAATAAATTTGTAAAAAAAAAAATAAGTGACTTTTTGATAGTCACGTATTGTAAAATATTTTGTAATATAAACTGTATTAAATTATGGTTTGAGAAAGGGGTGTTACAGCCCCCGCCCCCGAAATTATAACGGGGGTTAATCTTGCCCCCGCCCCCACCCCCGCCCCCGATTTTTTCATAAAGTTACCCATTATACGGGTTCGGGGTCCCACGGGATCGGGGCCTCGCGGGGGTTTTTGCCATCCCTACACCAACCTATCATTAACATAAAGTAGGAGGATGATGAATGAGGATTGTAATTTCTTATGGTAACATTAGTGATCACTCTCACTTCGGCTTCAATCATTCCTCCTCATGAAGCTGTCAAACTTCAAGTACCACTGTTCTAGAGCTTGCTTCAATCCATACAAGCTTTTATTCAACTTGCACACCAGGTTTTCTTTTCCAATAACTTGAAAACCTTCGGGTTGTGCCATGTCGATATCTTCATCAAGGTCTCAGCATAAGAACGTAGTATTCACATCAAGTCGTTCAAAGATATAAATATTTGGATGCCATGATACCAAGGACTATTCTAATTGTGGTCATCTTCACAATCAAATAGAAAATTTCATTATAGTCAATCCCCTGCTTTTGTTGGACACCCTTGACCACTAATCTATCCTTGTATCTCTTGCTCTCATCCGCTTCTTCCTTGACCATGAATATGCATATGTTGGTTAATGCCTTCTTCTTTGCAAGTAACTTGACAAGCGACCAAGTCTCATTTTGTCAAGCGAGTGCAACTCATCCTCTATGGCCTTCTTCTACTGTATGGATTATTTAATCCTCAAGGCCTCTAGATAAGTTTATGGTTCTTCGTTTTCGGTTCGTAGCAAGTAAGTCAATGTTGGGTATCGAACATGAGGTATTCTCTCTTGAATGGACCGACGAATACTACTTTCAGTTGCAGCACTTGATCCTTCATTTTCATTGTCCAATGAGTCACTATCAGAGGCTAAATTGCCCTTAAACTCACTCCTACTCAAACAAAGTTTTTAGATGTCTTTGAACTCCCACGACATTCGGGGCACTCCACCTTCAACTGCGGTACCGAAGCGTTCTACAAGATCTTCGGGAATATCAAATTTTCTATGGTTCAAATTTTCTGCTTTGGTTGGAAGTATCTGCAAACACATCCTTGTACAAGTAACCTTCATTGAATGTCACATCCCGACTCCTGACAACTCTACGATTTTGGCTATCCTAGAAGCAGTACCCCATGTCAACCAAACCTTACCCTATAAATATAATTTTCTTCACATTTGCCTCTAGCTTATCCTTCTCACTGTCTTTAACTTTCACATATGAGAACCAATTGAAGACTCTCAAATAACCGAGAGATATCTCACAACCTCGCCATTCCTTTTCTAGAATCTTGAACCCTAAGGGGACAGAGAGTCCTCTATTGATTAGGTTGGCTACTGTGTTGATGACATCTGCCCAAAACATTTTTGGCAGCCCCACATGTAGTCTCATGATCTTTGCCCTTTCATTCAATATTGTATTCTCCATTTTGTTGAGGTGTCTCTAGGACTGCTTTCAACATCCAAATCTCATGCTCAACGCAGTAATCAAGGAACTGTCAGCTTTTGCACTCGACCCCATTGCATGACTTTAGGAATTTGACTTTGAGGTTAGTTTCAACCTCTATAGCAGCCTTCCACTTCTTGGAACCTCATGCTGATGAAACCGAAGTTGGGCCAAACACGTTGGAATGAACAAGTTCTAGCGTCCGTTGTTTTGGAACTTGTCCGATCGTAGAAAATGCAACCTTATTTTGTTTGCCCAGGATACAAATCACAAAATTCTTAGGTGACATTCTTCACTTTAGGAATTTACCCTTAGATGCCAATATCTTCATCCCCCTCTCACTCATGTCGAAGTTTTCATTTCTTCAACCGCAACATTTTCATCGCGTGTAGAGGACTCGACCATATATAAGGTACCTTGTTTTGGCTTCTGGCAATAACCAGGTTTCCCTTTGCCACCTTCCGCCGGTGATTGCCAAACTCGATGTGGTGCCCCTCATCAGCCAACTGTCCTACATATATTAACATCTGCTTGAGATACGAAATGAACTTGATATTCTTCAAAGTTTTTCGTACTTAAGCTCGTCCGGAGGACAACATCCCTCACTCCGATGATATCCATGCTTTGATCATCCGCAAGCTTAACCTTGCCATTACAATGCATAAAGTTCTGTATTACTTCGCTGCAATGCCCCAGCCGGAACGAAGAACCTGAGTCCATTTTCAAGGTCTCCACCAAACTCTCTATGAAACATATAAGTGCATCACCACAGTTTTCTATCACATTAACTTCATTCCTATCATTTCCTGTGGCAGGCTTTGGGCACTGATTTTTAAAGTGACAACTTTCTTTGCAGTTGCAGCAGATGATATATTTTTTGCCTCTATAACTTCCTATCCTCCTTGGTTAACTATTTCCTTGCCAACACCTAAGCCTCGGTTGGCCCTTATCAATCGTTCTTCTATGCTCAACGTACTGTTAGAGCAGTCCCTTGCATTTTTCATGCAGATGTCCTCACCGAGGATGAAATCATAAATGCCCTCGAACGTCAGTTTTTGCATACCAGATGCACTGCTAATAACAGTTGTCGTACCAGACCAACTCTCTGGAAACGAAGATAACAACAACAACGCCTGAACTTCATCTTTAAAACCAATGTCAACTGGCATCATATCGATATGATTGAATTGTATTCATTAATGTGGTCTATCACAGACCCACCTTCCTTCATCTTCGTGTTGACACACTTCATGATTCAACAACACCTTATTACAAACCGAGGGTTTCTTGTACATGTTAGAAAACACCTTGATCAAGCCATACATTATCTTCTTCTTGACAATGTTGTAGGCAAAGTTCTTTCTAGGGTAAATTGCATAAAAGTCACTAAGTTTTCCTATTTTCTCGATTTTGACACTGCATTTTTAGTTTTTGCAATTAAGTCATTATGTTTTCAGAAAAGTTGCAATTAAGTCATTATGTTTTCCAAAAGGTTGCAAAAATGACCATATGACCGGATGGTAACAGGTTACCAGGTCATATGGTCAGATTTGCAATTTTTCAGAAAACCTAATGACTTAATAGCAAAAATAAAACATAGTGTCAAAATCAAGAAATCTGAAAAAGTTAGCGACTTTTAGGGTTTATTTCATAAAAAACCCTAAAATTTCAACTTTTTTCTGTTTAAACCTAAAACTTTATTTTTTTTTTCCAAAAAAAACCTAAATTTTGGAGAAACTTTTTAATTTATCCCCCTAACCGGTTTTACAGGTTATACATACTTTTTTTTTCAGAAAAAACCCTAATTTCTTTTTTTTTTTTCCGAAAAAAACCCTCAATTTCAGTGATTTTTTCACAAAAAAAAATGTTTCTTCGTTTTTGTAATTGACATAACTTTCATATACGATGTCCAAATTCTACGAACTTTATATCCCTGGAAAGGTCGTAAGTAGTACTACAACTTTGCTTTACTGACTTTTGTTTGAATATGTTCAGATATTTCGCTACACTGGCTTGTTTTCTTATTATAGCTGTATCTTTTGCATACGAGCTTTGTTTTCGACGTTCTATAAGTCGACGGATTCGTAAACACGAATACATCGTATAATGAATATTATTTAATCCAAAATATTATTTGTATGATTTATCGAATTTTACGCTACTATAATCTATTATTCGAAATTATAACGTTTACTCGATAATTGATTCGAAATAGCGTATTGTAGTATTATAATTTCCAATAATACATTAGGAAAGTTATGAAAATTACATTTCAACGTATTATCCTAATTTGCGCTCTGGTTGACCTTTGTTGACCAAATTTGACGGATGTTACAGACGGGTCGCAAGAAAGATATGCCAACTACAAAAACGAAGAAAAATAATTTTCTTTCTAAAAAACTCCCTGAAAAATCGTTTAACTTGCGGATAAACTCGTAAATGTCCTAAATTATAAAGTTTTATGAAAAAGAACAAATTGAGGGTTTTTTCGTAAAAAAAAAAATTTGGTGTCTTTTAGTCGACGACAAATACTTTATGTCTTTTAGTCGTTGTTTTTCTTCGCGGGCTCGTTGTCGATCATGGCGGGCTCGTTGTTTGTCTTCATAAGCCTTTTTATTTCAAATTTCATCCGCTCGTGAATGTTTAAATTGTACCGTTCAAACTCCAACCACATAAGTGCCACGTCGTGGCTTTCTTGTGACCCCGTCTGTGATGTCCGTCAAATTTGGTCAACAAAAGTCAACCAGAGTGCAAATTAGGATAATACGTTGAAATGTAATTTTCATAACTTTCCTAATGTATTATTGGAAATTATAATACTACAAATAATAGTTTGGTTTAAATAATATTCATTACACGATGTATTCGTGTTTACGAATCCGTCGACTTATAGAACGTCCAAAACAAAGCTCGTATGCAATATATATATATATATATATATATATATATATATATATATATATATATATATATATATATATATATATATATATATATATATATATATATATATATATATATATATATATATATATATATATATATATATAACATCGTATATCTTATAAACTAACTTATTTTTAGCTTTTTTGTTGCGTTGTTTATATATATATATATATATATATATATATATATATATATATATATATATATATATATATATATATATATATATATATATATATATAGAGAGAGAGAGAGAGAGTGTGTATGTGTGTGTGAGTGAGAGAGAGAAAGAAAGAGAGAGAGCTATGATCAAATATAACTAGATAAATATTGTATAACATTGTAACAATGTATGTATGTATCTATGTGTGTGTGTATGTGGCTATATATATATATATATATATATATATATATATATATATATATATATATATATATATATATATATATATATATATATATATATATATATATATATATATATATATATATATATATATATATATATATATATATATATATATATATATATATATATATATATATATATGATGGGTTTTATGCAAATCTATGAACAAAAAATCCTAAGTTCACCTGCAACCTATAAGGATCGATGTTTTTTTCTAATTGAACATATAATAATTCCTAAAGGCTTATAAGAAATTAACTAAAAGAACAAAATCAGAAAAACTAACTTTTTAGGATTTATTGGAAGCAAAACAGCACAAATGTCATGCCTCAAATGAGATCACACCCAGGCTATGAGGTTGGCGAAATCTAGAGAGAGTGGGGAAGAGAGAATCACGAAATTAGGGCTATGGGACTCCCTATTTATAGGTTTCAAATGATAACCAGATAAACCTTAAAAGATAAGCCTTTTGAATTTAAATCAAGATAAACCTTTTATCTTATCAATTCAACTATTTATCTCTTATATATATATATATATATATATATATATATATATATATATATATATATATATATATATATATATATATATATATATATATATATATATATATATATATATTAATATATAAATCGCTGGCCGCATCACTCACTTAGACTGTCACTTACTCAACTATTGAATAATTACAGTTTTAGTCCCTACACCTTTAATTAATTAATTTAATCACCAAATTAATTCCAATTAATTCCAGATTAATTTCTAATTAATTATTATAGTTTCTAATTAATATATAATCACTTAAATATATTAATAAACTATTTATTTAATTTCTATTGATTTATTAATCACATAATAAATCAATCTTTCTCTCTACCGGACTTTCTACCAAACCTCCTGCCATGAGGGCAACCCAAATGGACTATGCAACTATTAATTAGATAAATACTAATTTATAGTCATGGCTTAGACACATAATCCAACAGTCTCCCACTTGGATAAGTCTATGACTATAATTACTAATTTATCCTCTAACTAATCAGCAAACCATAGCTTCCTAGAAACTACTGCCGAACTCTGACCTAGTCAGTTTTGTCCATAGATAAGTGATCAAATGATCCTTCGTCCAACAAGATATTTTCAGACACGAGACATGGATTAAGATCAATCTCTGTCCGATACTCTGTTTCTCGATTTCCGATTCTGCTTATGACTTTAGGACTTCTAATTGAACACATCAATTTAGTCTAGGCTGGCCAGCACTTTAGTCAACTTCAAAATCATCGAGAGGCCTACAGATATCTGTTTCCCATCAGGGTCAAGGAACGAATAAGCTTCGACTCATATACTTATATCTTTTGCCAGTCAAATTATTCACAACAACACGTTTTATAACATCGAGTTACCGATGCATTTTCGTATTATCAATGAACAACTGCCTTGTAAATTATAACTCATATCTCTCCGCTTCAAGATCATAAGATATTATCGTCTCAACATTGCTTGTGATATAATCCATGAAGCAATCTATTGAGCGTGGGTTTATCCAATACTTAAATCTCTATTTCTAAGTACTCATGAATGTTGTAGCAATCCTATTGCTATGTCTAACTCCTTAGACAGTCTACAAACCAATTCATGACAGTCTTGATTCAATACTTTACTTCCCAAAGTATGAGCGACTGTGGACCTCTTTGAATAATTAAATTATTCAGGAAGTAAAACATGCGAAAGTGAAACATAAAGATCTGACTGGCAGCTACTCCTGCTTATTACCAAGTCTCCACAAGGTAATCACCAATTCGGACCTTGTCATAAACTATTATCGGTTTCAAGATTTCTTTTAAACTTTCAATTCTAATTTTACAGCTATGTCTTTATGAACCTTACACTCTTTCTATGTTTCCAAAGTATCTTATACACTTTATTGCAGATGATCCAATCGGATGCTCATCCGATAACATCTCAATATGTTATCCTGTCAATTTATCTCCTAACTCCATTCTGTGTACTGTGACTTCCTATGGTTCTGGGTCTTTAGTCTACTTGACTGCACCCAGACTATTTCGAGGTGTTATGATGTGCCGGTGAACCACACGCACTCCATCAGAATACCAAGGAGATTCTTTAACCATGAAGTCCTTTAACATCATGTCCTGACGTTAATAATTACCACTTTGGAAAATCTTTCAAATTAATCCTATCACTTTCACCCTAATCATTTCCCAATGAATTCTCACTTTAGTTCAAACATTCCATCCAGTATTCCCAGTCAGACAATGTTATGAATCCAACTTACTATGCCCTAAGCATCAAGTCATCAGGACATGTTCATGACATTATGATCGATCCAAGAAATTTGTGGAACCCGATCCAATCTTATTCCAAACCCTTTCGGAATCCAAAGATTATTTATAATCCTTGTGTCATGATTTAAAAAAAAAACTATTTCCTTTCGGTGACTCTTCTCATGCATCTTGAATCTTATCAAGATCATGCTTAGAATTGCTAGGTCTATGCTGGCGATTTCATCTATCCAATAGATGACTTTGAATTACGTGAGTATGTTGCACCTTCTTAATTTCTTTCATGCCAAGTCATCACACTTTGCAATGATAAGAAAAACTTTTCCTAAGTCTATGCATCTTGAATCTCATCAAGATCATCTTGGCAGAATCCGGATCTATCTCATAGACGTTTACAACCTCCTGAGTATGCCGTATTTCTATTAAGGCTTTCATAGCGATCCATCTTTTAACACCAAGTCATTACACTTCGTAATGAAAAGAGACGTTTCCTAGAAACAGTATGTATCCCACATATGGAGATAGTAGATAATGGCGACTCCCACTGGCCTTGACACGGTTATAGACTATTCACAAAATCCAGGACTTATGGCACATTTTGAGAATCCAAACCTTTCTGACATTTTAATGGAAATCTTTCAGCCCTTTCTCAAAATCCAATCCTTTGGCATATATTTGAGAATCTGAATATCCTTTCTTGCGAGATGCCCGTGGGGAAATCCCGGGCCTATTTACCTTTGTACTATGACACGCTTTGTGAGTCCCTATTAGTGTGCCGGTTATCCACACGCGCTCCACTAACGATTTACAATTTGTCATACAGTATCCTTTCAGATTTCATCTTCTATTGAGAGTGCTTCTCCCATAATCAATTACTTGACTCTAAGTATCGCCTCACTCAATCAGTTGTTCTGAAGGTATGTATCTGTCCATGTTGCTTTCTTTTGATGATTCAGTTACTCCCACCGGTTTTTAGACCAGGTGTAAAATCAATCAAAATTTCACATAGACTATGTCTCGCCCTAAGGTTCTCTTGTTTGGCAGCAACCGGGCTCACCAATGCTTCCAAGTAGTCGGATTATAAATCCGTACCAACTATAGTGTTTTACCACCAATCGGTATGCCGCCCTGATCATAACTACTTATGACGGTGATCAATACTACTGGTCAAGAGGAGATTATGTCAGTTGTAGAACAGAAATCTGATTTCTGTTCCAAGCCTAGTGATGACTAAAGGTTCTTTCACTTGGCTAATCCTGAACTCATTTAGGACTGTCCCAACTCCCACTGTTTCCTTAGAACATGAGTTCTTTCTAAAAGAGCTCTTCTTTTACAGTTACAGTGGGATAGCCAATGAAACGACAATGCTGATCATGTTCAGGCTAGTCATGAGCTTCGAATGAACACTACAAGACCTGGACTTTCTATGTATGAGTGGGATAATCCCAGCTTTACATTTCAGACAGTGTCTGCAATACCTACTTAGTCTATGATGTGGTCGGAATATGGTTTATGTGGACTAACTGGTATAGTATTCAACTTATTGGAAACTAATTGGCAATGTATCTCATACATCGAGGATCAAACTGTTTCGACCAATGCTCCATTATCCTCCCTAAGACACATTATAACTTTTAATGTTCTTGGAAGAGAATGAACTGTGAAACCTTTTTCTCAGTTTATTTTATCGCTCAGGTTCTGTGGAACTTGTACTTCCTTTGAAGTCCTTGAACTGTTCAAGATTTCAATTCAATCGCTTATCTCGATAAGCGAAGTCATATTTGTCATACCGAATGATAAATATCGTGAAGTACAAAAAATTGTGTTCTTTATCAAGATTCGAGCAATACACAGCAACAGGTGTGTTCGTTGCTCTTAATCTCAATGTCCTTTACATATTTATGTAGACTTATGACTTTGTTAACTTTGCTCAAGACTTGCAATCTTCAGCCGACTCTAAGTCAACTGATTCCAAAATCCTATCCTCTGGATCTTTGGGTGATTCATTTCTTGCCACATGTGCTTTATAAAGAACTTAATCATCATCTGACTCTGAGTCAGATGATTCCAAAGTCCTGTCCAACTGGACCTTTGGTTGAATTGATTCTTATAACATTTGTATTAACAATCATAAATGACATAATTCTTGAATCCAAACACTTTGGATGTATCAATATTCAAGTTATTACAAATTATACATTCAACACATTCATATAACATTTCAAGGACAATTTCATACAATAGGTGTTAAAAGAAAATTGATAATTTTATTAAAAAAATAAAAATCCTTGAACAATGTAATATATGATAGACAATGTCAAAACGCATCTAAAGGCTAATAACAATATTTTAATATCTATCTAAACTTCAAAACTACACGAGCTGGAGATCCAATAAAAAGTGCTCCTATGCGCCAGAGTCCCGTGCCTTCTTGATTCCCTGCATACAAACCAAACTGTGACTATCACATTATGTATCAAGAAATCTTGGAATAGGAGTTTTGAGGTTTTTAGATATACCTGAGCTTTCAAAAGAGTTGGAGCGTCTTCCAATCTTTCCGTGACTGTATCCGATTTAGTGGATTCCCAGCTTGAGACATGTCCGGACGATCTCGACCGCTTCTTGTTATGTCTCTTCACTGGACTTAATCCAGAAGTAGTTGAGCCATTGGAACTATGCCTGTCCAAGAGTGACTCGTAGAAAGTCAACAGTGGATGCATTTTCATGAGGGTCCTTTTCTGGTCTTCCTTTCTATACGTCTGAATGAACAGATCGTACTCACTAGTCAGCAAAGCGAGTAGAATGTTAACACTCTTTTCCTGACTCATGGAATAACCAAATTTGTACAATTCGCCTATGTACGCTTCAATCTGAAGAACATGCGAATTGATGCTACTTCCTTCTTTTAGCTTGCACTCTGCAAGTCTTTTGAAGATCCTAGCTCGTTCCTCTTCAACTGGTTTTTGGAACCTTTCCTCAACCAGTTCCATTAACTCATATGGCCCCAAGGATTCAAAATCCTTGCGGAACTCGGGGTCAATGGTTAATAGCATGAGGTCACGAATCTCTTTGGATTCATCAACTAAGAGGTTATGCTTATCATAAGAACCTTTTATGATGACTTGTTCCGGTAGGACGAGGATCGGATACTCGGTGAGATGTAGCTTGCCAGCAATGCTGAGAACCAGTCTCCAATTGCGAAGCCATTCCTTATAGTTGAGGCCAGTCAGCCTTTCCATATTTGGCAGGTGCATTCTGATGCTTTCAGAAATGGGTGAAGGAGGAGAAGGAGGAGAATTGACACTTGACATCTATAAAAGAAATAGAATTTATTAGTTTAATTGGTCCTTTTAAATAATTACCCAATTTATTATTTATTAAGGCTAGGACCCAAAATACCCCAATAATGGTGTGAAGAGGGATGTCGTAATCACAACATAATGGTCATTAAGGTAGATAAACACTTATCAATTTCATCTTATGAAATTCCTAGATCTGTTGAGATTCATTAAACTTTTCAATGGCATGTTTAATCTCGGATGTGCTCCAATGTTTGTGACTGGGATGCCGAGTATCACAAACTGGATGTGAATAACCATGCAAATTAGCTTGGTACTCTCAGGTTAATTATCATCTCTAATTGATGTGCCGGTAAACCACACACGCTCCATCAACAATGATAATACCCGGGAAACCCATTGCAACTCTTTATGAACCCCTATTTGTGTGCCGGTAAACCACACACGCTCCACCAATGTTTCATAAAGTGCAATGTGCAATTTCATGGATTAGCACCAATTCACATTTTTCCTAAAGTAACTAGATTTGGGTTTTATTAAGCTGTTCCAGTACTTTGAATAATATCATTATACTTTTAATGAGATTAGGAGGTCCTATCAAACCCATTCTAACGACCCTCCCTTGATCAGGCGAGCGGTGGGTGAGAGTGGACACCCATTAGACCGCCATTTTATAGGCAGTCTCCTTATACCCACTTTATAGATCAGCTTCGTGAATGAGGCCTACTATTGATTTGACTAACCATTAAATCTTATACATATAATATTAACTTTTAATTATAATATATATAAGATGAATTTTAAACCATTTAAAATGTTTTTGGTTTATCTTTTAATTTATTGGAATTTAAACTATTAAATTTAAAATTAAATTAAAACTTTTAAAATCGATTTTATTATCTTTTAATTAAACCATTAATTAAATTAACTAAAATTTGATATTTTAAACCTTTTAAAATATTTTAGGATTTATCTTTTAAATTTTGCCATTTTAGAAAAAACAATTAAATTAAATTAAATTAAATCCTTGAATTATCTTTTAATTACCAATTAATTAAATTCATTCAAATGTAGATAGGTTTTACAAAATTAATCAAATTAATTTAAACCTATCTTAAACCCCTTAATTTTCGATTTCAAATAATGGGTTTAAGGTTATCCATTTAATTAATCAAATTAAAGTTACCAAAAATAGAATACCTTCTAAAACCCTAATCAAATTTTCGAAAATCAAAAGGGGGAGGGGCTATAGTTTTCAAAACCCTAACCCTAAATCGATTTCAATAATATTTGGGTTTATAAGCTTTAAACCCTAAAATTAGGAAAACTATTATAGCAATTCAACAAGAAAACAGCCAAAAGCTCTGATACCACTGCAGGGTTTTATGCAAATCTATGAACTAAAACTCCTAAGTTCACATGCAACCTATAAGGATCTATGTTTTCTTCTAATCGAAAATATAATAATTCCTAAAGGCTTATAAGAAATTAACTAAAAGAACAAAATCAGAAAAACTAACATTTTAGGATTTCTTAGAAGCAAAGCAGCACAAATGTCCTGCCAAAAATGAGATCACACCCAGGCTATGAGGTTGGCGAAATCCAGAGAGAGTGGGGAATAGAGAATCACGAAATTAGGGCTGTGGGACTCCCTATTTATAGGTTTCAAATGATAACCATATAAACCTTAAGAGACAAGTCTTTTGAATTTCTATTGATTTATTAATCACATAATAAATCAATCTTTCTCTCTACCGGACTTTCTAAATTCTACCAAACCTCCTGCCATGAGGGCAACCCAAATGGACTATGCCACTATTAATTAGATAAATACTAATTATTAGTCATGGCTTAGACACCTAATCCAACAATATATATATATATATATATATATATATATATATATATATATATATATATATATATATATACAAAAAATAAAAAAATTCTTAGTAAGTTTGCAAAAAGAATTTTTTATTTTTATAAAAAACCAAAAAATAAAAAAAATTCTCCAAAAAGTATGAAAATTTAAGAGATCATTGTAAATATTATATTAGTGAGTTTGCAAAAAGAATTTTTTGAAAAAAAAGTTTTTTAAGTGTTTATTTTTTTTAAGTAAAAAATTTAGCAAATTTGCAAAAAAAAAAAAAAAAATACATGATCCAAAACTATTAAAAACCAAAATATGTTTTATCATTCAAACTGTGATGATCCAAAACTTATGATCTAAGATTAAAAATCTGTTATGATCCAAAATCCAAAAATGTTCAAAATTTGTTATGATCAAATATCCAAAACTTGTTATGATTATTAAGTCTAATAATTCAAAACGTGTTAAAAAAAATACGAGTTTTAAACGTAAAAAGTAAAAAAAAACTGAAAATTAAAAGAAAAAAAATAACTGAAAAAAAACAAAAAAAACTAAAATGAAAAAACTGAAAAATAGACTAAAAATCGAGTTTATTAAAAGCTAAAAGAAATATTTAAAAATATATATATAAAAACGTAAAAAATAAAAAATGAAAAAAAAACTAGGCTAAATTATGTTGTACGGGCGTAACATGTGATTATATATTCGAGTTCGTATTACGCTGCATGCAATTACGTCAAATCCAGTAAATACGTTTGACGTTATTGCCATTTACGAAATGAGTGGACGAGAATTGTCCTCGCAGTCCCCAATGAAATTGGAGTTCTCATCGGATACGAACCCTATATATATATATATATATATATATATATATATATATATATATATATATATATATATATATATATATATATATATATATACATACATACATACATACATACATACATACATACATACATACATATATATATATATATATATATATATATATATATATATATATATATATATATATATATATATATATATATATATATATATATATATATATATATATATATATATATATATATATATATAGACAAAAGTTCAATAGAGAACCAAAATAAAACTGTAAGACCTTAATCCCTAGAAGTCAAGTTCCGAGTTTCAAAGAGTTAAAGTTCGCTGGTCAAATCGAAAGCAAATATAATGGAAAACGGTGTATAGGAGCCATTAGCGCCGCTAATGAGGCCATTAGCGATGCTAATATGTTGAGGGGTGTTTTCCAGCGTTTTCGCGTCACTAGCTTGCCAGCTGTCTGTGTGGTTTTGCACGATCTATATTAGCTGCGTTAACCTTAGGGTTAGCTGCGCTAATGTCTAATTTTAGGCCAAAACCCTACATTTTCATGCTTGGGGCATATTTAAGGGTTGGGAACCTTAAGGCAGCCGCCAAATGCCACTTTTCATCCTCTAAAACGTTCTCTCTCTCTAGACTTCTGGAATGGGTTTTTGATGATTTTGGTGTGTTTGGATGGATTTTTGAAGCCTTGTTGATGCTAGAAGGAAGGTGGTGATGCTACAAGCTATTCCTCTTGAGTGAAGCTTCAAGGATCTGCATTTTTCTGGACCATTGTGAGTAAAGTTCTCACCTTTATGCAATTTTCTGATTGTTCTTATGATTTAAGCATGTTCGTATGGATTGAATATGCGTAATGGTCCCTTGTAGTGTTTGTCTATGGTTTGGAAGGATAAAGTTGGAAACTTTATGCCTTAAATCTCTGATTTGAACCTTTGAGATGGTTTAGAGAGTAAGCCAAACTCTCTATGGTGATTTTGGTTGGTTTTGGACCACTTTGGACTTGAATCTTGTTTATGATCTAGTTTAGTGATGTTTGGGAGAATACTGTTAGGATCTTTATAGATTTTGGACTATTTGGAAGGTCCCTGGAAGGATTAAGACATTGGCTGAATGTATTAAGAACTTATTGGAGTTTTGGATCTGTGTATAGTTAGCGACGCTAACTGTGCTGTTGACTTTGACATTTGACCGTTGATTTTTTGACTGTTGATTTTTTGACCAGTTTGACTTTTGGTAAAACTTTAGAGTTTTGGACACCGGTCTTATAGAATAATCTTGTTTGTGATTTAGGAAGTTCTGAGTAGAGTTTATCTTGTTAGGGCGTTTGTGTTGTCGGATTCGTGGACGTGCGTGGGGAGTGCTGTTTGGCTCTGCGGACCAGGGGAGTCTTGTCACTATACTATGGGTGATGTTGCCTGCGTATGTAGCTTTATTACTTTGTGTAATAATATGATGTATGCGCCTTATGTGTTTACCGATAAGATCGGGGCGAGCCCGTGACTTAAATAATGAGTTGATTAGACAAGATCGGGGCGAGCTCGTGAGTCTAGACAAGATCGGGGCAAACCCGTGAGTCAAAGAATGAGTTAATTCGGTGACGGACGGGGTGAGCCCGAGAGCCAGGTTGATTGGGGCAAGCTCGGTGACCTTTTTATTGTGTTTATGTAATGGATCGTGTGGTATTTTGGGGAACTCACTAAGCTTTGTGCTTACTTTTTCGCCCTTACTGTTTTTCAAGTATTTGCTGGCTTGAGCTTGGAGCGCGGCGCGACTGTACCGCAGCTGAGGTTTCTATAATCAAGTCTTCCGTTGTATAATGTTGTAAATGTTTTTGTTAAATACGATTTAAATGTTTTAAATATTAAATTTTAATTTGGATGGTTTTTAATGGTTAACCCGTTTGGTATATTTGACCCGTTTTTAAAATGAAAAATTTATTACGGAATTTGGGACGTCACAAAAACAAGAACCAATCTTAAGCATCGGAATTCAAATTGTAAACGCCCAGAGATAATTTTGTAAATTTCTTAATTGGACGCACATGTACTGGATCATTGCAAAAAGCCCACTTCGTTTTTTTTTAATTTAGAGCTTATTTTTTATCGAAATAAAAAACCGAATATATTAAAATTCATAATTTTTTATTCTCTTTCAATAGACATTTATATAAATTTTTTTAAAATGAAAAAGAAATCTTCAAAAATATTGTTCAGATTCACAACACTTAATCAATGTGAATCTGAACTATAAAAAGTTTTATAGAAGATTATTCACATGTGAATGATCATCGAATTTTTTTTTTCAACAATCATTGATCATTCAATAACAACTCATGTGAATTTAAATAAACTTTTAGATTCAGATGTGAATCTCACTAAATTTTCAGATTGAATTTAAGTAAATTCGTTTATATTCTTTACAATTTCAACATTTTGATAATATACAATTGAATTAACAAAGATTCATAAATTAATTTATTTAAACTTTTACGTGAATGAACAATAATTGCTGAAGAAAATCAAGTATAATTATATAAATGTAAATTAATATATCTAAAACTAGATGCACACGTTTTTTAACCTTTTGATCATACACATATGAATTAATTTAGATTCACAAATTTAGCTGAACATTCACATGTGGATGATCAAAAATTGTTAAAAAACCGGGTATAATTACCATTTATATGTGAATTAACATGTCTAAAACAACAAACAGTTCAAATTCTCAATGTAAATATAAACTGTACTAAATTTGGATAGAAGATAATTCACATGTAAATAGTTATTGAATTCAATTTTTTCAATAACTGTAAATAATTCAATAACAACTCATGTAAATTTTTTTTAAATTCAGATGTGAATTTAAGAAAAAATCACTTACATTTTTACAATTTCGACCTTTTGATGTCATATACAATTAAATTAACTAAGATTCAAAATGATTTACTTAAAATTTACATGTGATTGGTCAAAATTTTTGAAAAAACTAAATAGAATTATCATTTATATGTGAATGAATATATATAAAAGTATAAAATAATGCAGTTCAGTACAGATTCGCATGGTGAATCTGGACGAACTTGAAGTATAATAAAAAAATTGTATATAAATATGAACGTCTATTTATAGAGAATGAAAAATATAAATTTTGGTATATTTAGTTGTTTTTTTGAAAATAGAATAAGCTTAAAAACTAAAAAAACATTATAAACGAAGTGACTTTTTTTTTCTATGATCCGCTACATGCGCGTCCAATTAAGAAATTTAAATCATTCTCTCTAGCCGTCGATATTTTGTATTGTGACCGTACTAAAAAAAAGGTTGAGATCGCGAGACCAAATCTCAACCTTCTAAAATATCATATCTAATGTTAAGATTAATGTGTCATTTATGTAAAATATAAAAGTAATGTGAACAATTGAAAACTTTTAAAAACCTGTCAAGGGTATTAAGGGTATTTTATTTTTTTGGGTTCCATGATTTTAGGCTTTTAATATGGAATTCTTATCTCTCGTTCTTTATCTCTCTCATTAAATTAGGGTTTCCCAACATAGTAGCCGATCACCACACATTCTCTTCATCTTTCTCCGATCAATTTTAATACGTGCTTCGAGTTCTCTATCCCCTGCGAGTTAAACGATGGACATCTCAACGTCTTCATCGGTTCTTCACTGTCTGCGTTGTGCTCCTCTTTCTTTCTCTCTCTACATACATGTTGCAGTATCAAACAAGATCCGTAATTGGATTTTTTTTAATAAATTCATGGTTTTGCAGGTTTATTTGAGTTTCAGAGATGTTGCTAGGAACTGAAAATCACTGGGAATCCGTAAAGTCAGGTTTTACTTGCATCATCCCTAAGTCTAGATCATTTGTATTACAAACGTAATTCATGATGACCGGTAGCGGGATGGAACCTGAAAACAGCGGAGGGTAAGAGGTGGGAGGGGTAAAGCGGGATCCACATGGTTCACTTCCTTTTCTCTTAAATAGACAAACAATACCATTCCTTTGCTGTAAAAAAAACTAAATATTATGTTTTGTTATTCACGAATTGAACACTTTGAATGGTTTTCAATTTGTCATTAGTAATCATTTAAAGCTTTGATAGTTGATTAATTTTTAATTTAATGATAGTTTTAATTAGTTGAAGCTTTCATAGTTGTAAAGATTATTTAGTAAACAAACTTTGAACGGTTTTCAATTTGTCATTAGTAATCATTTTAATTTAACGATCATTTAAAGCTTTGATAGTTATAAAGAAACCAATGAAACATGTTTTTTCTTATTTTTTAAATAGGTTGTGCAAAAGTTCTTTCAGATCAAGTTGGGTGTGAGTGTGACGGTGGGTGATTAATCTCTTATGGTGCAAGTATGGTTCTCTAATTATATATTTAATTTAATTTATTTTATTTCAATATATGAGTTTATTGGTTATAATCATTTATAATTATAATTATGGTTATATAGATGTTTGATAGACAAGTTAAAATCATTTCTGTTTATACCTATATTTAAGGATATTCACGTAAGAAAAATAAAATGAAAATTAGATCTATATTTCTTGAAACTTGATAGATTTTTTGCTATAGTAATCATCGATGATTACTAAGTGATAGAAGATATATGTATTGTTAATCAGTGGTGATTGGTAACTACAATTAACTAAGTATAACTTTAATATAAAATTCCTTAGGTTTAATCATTGATGATTATGTTTTGACTTTAAATAACATGAAGGTTTTAAGTCGTAAGAAGTTTGTTGACCAAATATAATTTTAAGTTGTTGGAAAATACGTGCACAATTCTTTTAAGGTTTTTAACATAAACAATGTTTTTGAAAGACAAAACCTAAACTATGTTTCTTTTAGTATGTGCTTTTAACATAAATGTTAATTGAACCTTAAGCTCATTTTTTTCATACTTACATAGATTTCTGATACTATTGATACTATTATGGCATCCTACTTTGTTATTGTAATAATAATCATCGTTGATGAATAATGTTAATCATTGATGATTATAACTATAATTATTGATGATTATAAATATAATTGCATAAATAATTAGCACATCGGTTATAATCATTTCTAATTATAACTTTAGCTAGGTTTAATATGACCATTAATCATTTATGTTTAATGTGGTTATAATCATTTCTGATATCCTTGAATTTGATTTTGCAGGTGTGTATCCAAGAACAACAATGATCATGGTGTCTCATATTTTTTCATGTATGGTGTAACAAGAAAATTCGAAGCAAACACAACAATCTGTGAATTCATTTATTGTTACAATTATATTCATTAATAAATATAACTTGAAATGTAGGAATTTAGATGTAACTTTTATATTGTTATTGTTTATTAACTTATAGTTTGAGGTGTAGTCATCTATGATTTTTATTAGAGGTGTTTTTATTCATTCATGATTAAGAATATTTTGAAATTTTTATCTTTATATCGTGTTCTATTCATTTTATATTTTACAATCGTATATATTTTTATTTTTTAGAGATCTAATCATTTATGATTAGAACTACATTGTGTTTTATAATCATTAATGATTGAAATCATATAACTCAAATGATACAATGAAAAATATATTTCGACCGAAAATGATAATTACTATTTATTAATAAAATAAAAAATAAAAATAAGTAAAAAAAATTGACGTTATATAATATTATATTATTAAAAAATAAAAATTAATTTATTAGTTTTTTTTGTAACTAAAAATAAGAATCCTAGATTTTAGGAATCATAATCCTAGATTTAGGAAACTATAATGTTGATATAATTTAATTGAAATACATAATTACTAATATGCCATCGCAATCTCAACCTTTTCGTTGGCCTCGATTGATCCTCCCTCTCTCTCTCTCTCTCTCTCTCTCTCTCTATATATATATATATATATATATATATATATATATATATATATATATATATATATATATATATATATATATATATATATATATATATATATATATATATATATATATATATATAAGAGAGAGACAAGGAGAGATATAGTCGATTCCGGGTCTAGACAGAACAGGACCAAAACCGAAATAACCGGAAACCAAATAAGCAATTAATTAAGAATAGAAACCGCACTTAACTCCCCTATTAAGTTCTAACTGGTTCGGTTTTTCAATCCAAATGCTCGTCCCTAGTTTCGGAACCGGACCGAATTGGACCGGAACGAAAATACCAGTAACCGAATAAACATTGAATCGAGGACCGAAACCGGACCAGACTCTTCTATCCGGTTCCGTTTGCGGTTTGATTTTTCAGTCCAAATGCTCACACACACACACACACATACACACACATATTTGTGTGTTTATGATATTTTTTCTTGAATTGAAACAGTTTTGATTGAATTGATTTCATTTATTTTTTTCATAATATTTATCAGTTTTAAAAGTTTTATAAAATCTGTTAGTGTGAAAAAAAAGTAACGACTGTTGAAATTAATGCTTAAGTCTGTCACTTAGAAGATATGAAGGTATCGATTCGGACACGGGGGAAAGATCAGCTGGCTTAGGGCCCCTTTAGTATGGAGAAAAACTGGTAGGTTCCTTTCCGCCCATCTTCAAATTACAATCCCCAATGAGAATAAATTGAAAACACAATGTTATAGTAATAGAAACGGAAACAATATATGGTCTCTTACGACTTTTTTTGTTTTGTTGCTATCACAATTTCTTTGTGTGATTTTCCACCTCAACGCACGACCATAAATCATCGTTTCATTCCATTTTTGTTTATTACAACTTCAAACAATATAAGCAAAATTCGTTATTTCCTACAACTCCTATCTATTCTTTTCGTTGTTTCTAGACTTTCACCTATATTAAACTAATGTTATACCCACCCAAGACATTGTCAATGGTTTGATTGTAACGATCTATTATCAAAAAATCACTTCTGAAACACACATTAAAAGACTACTTTCGTAGTTGACTCCTATAGATAACTAAAAGATCATCTATATTTCTATTAAATAAGTCAAAATGAGCAACTCAATGAATAATGTGGTATAAAACGTAAGAGATCCACCACATAAAGTGCAAGAATATCAATGATTTGTAGTGAAATTGGTACAGCAAATGTGTGTGGTTTAAATGGGTTGACTCTCGTCCAAGATAGAGACTGAGAAGGGAGAAACGATCAACAGAATGGGACATACACACATTTTATATATATATATATATATATATATATATATATATATATATATATATATATATATATATATATATATATATATATATATATATATATATAAAGTTAGGATCAAATGTGGAACATAAATATTGTGTGAATGTGTGAGACAATATCAGCCATTAGATGAAAAGAATGAATGGTTACGATGATGATGGCATGATCGTAAGTAATTGAATAAAAATTAATTATTTTTAATTAAATAAAATCGATAAGGGTAAATTAGTCAAATTTACCCATGACAAATTTTGGAATGTGCGGATATTTAGGGATTAGAATTTAATTAGTTATCTTGCATGATCGTACTTTCCATTCTTATAAATCTAATTGTATCATTTTTTTTATTTACAACCAGATTTAATTCTTTAACAATGTGTTTGTTTATATTCTTACAGAATTTAGGTTAAAATACTTGGATAGAAATTAAACAAGAAACATATACAATATTCTTGAAAAATATACACGATGTTCAATTCTAAACAATAATATATATAATATTCTTGAAGAATATAAAAAAATTATATATCAAGTATAAAAACATAAATTACAATTGTTTGTATTCTTTCAGAATATATAATAAAAATCATTGTGTTCTTCGTCAATCATTCTCATTCTTGAAGAATGAGACATGAATTACAAGTAAATAAGTGATATTCTTGAAGAATAAGCATTATCATTCTTGAAAGAATGCATTTTCATTCTTGAAATTTTTGCAAAGAACAATTATCATTCTTGAGTGAATACTGTTTCATCTCTTTCTCGTTTGACTTGAACCCAACCCCTAGTTCTTTTCACTTGCAAACAATCGTTTCCCTCGTTGTTTATGACCAAAAGAGTGTTTTTAACCAAAAAAATGTGCATCCACTGTCATTTTCTTCTCCAATGTAAGTAGCCTGTAATATGCATTTTCAACAAAATTTTAAATAATCATAACCAATGTTATATCAAGAATATATTTCATTCAACCATTTCATCAAACACTTGATATGCACAGAATTTCCATGAGCGAGTGAAATTAATATGGATTGCTAGAAATCAAATGACCAAAAAAAAATGAAAGAAGCAACAAATACCTTTAATCTGATGTCCATTTAACACTTTAACTTCAAATTTTCAACGAATGTGTTTCACGTCTGGATGAGCACTGAAACAATTCGACTACTTCAACAATAATTCTAGAATGGATGTGAAGCTATTAATGTATAAATGAATTATAGAATTCGAGGCAGGTCACGGAATGAGGATCCACTAATTTGATGTGAAGCTATTAATATATAAAAGAATTATAGATATTGGTTTACCGTGTGTCTTCATCCTCCAAATGGACAAAGTGAAAATTGAGCCCAAAAACTACATATAATTTCGTTTGGATCGCCGTTCCAGTCCGCCGGTACCATCTCTACCAAGGGTTCTCCGCCGAGAAGCAATATTTGATAAATCTCCCAACTATAATTTTGTTTGGAATGCCATCGCTACAAAGAAAGCACATTTATGAAAAAATCTTACTGCACACGAATCTTATTGCAGCAATTAAATCTCAAATCTAATTGTTGTAATTAGAGAAAAGAGGGTAGATCGATGCTCACTTGGTTTGGAGTTCCGGTCATGATATCGTCGTTCTCATCCCCATTTTACCCCACTCTTATTGCAGATGGAAAACGAAGCAGACGGAATACGAAGCAGAGGAACCGCTGAGTTTCATGGAACACGTGGAGAATTGACCCTGCGAAGCAGCACCGTGAGAAGCAAGCCGCAGCAGCGCCGCCGGCAGCTGGAGGCGGCGGTGGGCCTTGATATTGCCGGAAAGAAAAATACATGGAGGAAGGCATATTAGGGGCGGTGGGTATTTGAAGAGGAAGATGCCGAAATTTAGGGTTGTTTCCATTATTATAGGGTTTATTTTAGGCTAATTAGTTTGTTATTTTAAAATAATAAATTAATTTAATAGAAAATTACCAAATTATTCTTATCAATTGATTGGTCTAGAAATTCTCATACAATCACACAATAATTAGCATACATACATGAACATATATATATATATATATATATATATATATATATATATATATATATATATATATATATATATATATATATATATATATATATATATATATATATATATATATATATATATATATATATATATAAGGAGGATCGTGTAGGAACCCAAAATCTGGTAAGAACCGCAAGTACAAATCTGGACCTTTAATCTTGAAAAATGGGTGGATTAGATTCAATGTGCAAATAATGACAATGTATTAAAATTTAAAGGTTGTTTTTGTAAATTCCAAAAACTAAGAGGGAGGGAAATGAAAATGTGTAAGGGTATTTATGTCATTTCCTCTCCAAATTACGTTCGTAACTTTCAGCCAAAAGGAGACCCACACGCCCCCACTCTCAGTGCCACGTGGCGCTTTGTGATTGGTCCTTTTATTTTTTTTCCACCCAATTTGTATTTTGGCCATAACTTTTTTTTTTGATAAAAAAAATCTGAAAAAATCAAAATTCTTAAAATTTAATTCTCTACAAAACAAGCATAATCATGAAGAATTGAATTTTTTTTAATTTTTATATTTAAAAAGTCAAAAAAATAAAAAAAAAATCTTTCAAAAATTATAAAAATTTAAGGGATCATTCATATTAGTAAGTTTGTAAAAAGAACCAAAATATTTTTTATGATTCAAAACTTATGATCCAAGATTCAAAATCCGTTATGATTCAAGATCCAAAAGTCGTTATGATCCAAAACGAGTTAAAAAAAAACATATAACGACAAAATGATTCAAAACTTATGATCCAAGATGCAAAAAAACTATGATCCAAAATGTTGTGATCCAAAAATACATTATCCAAAACGTTATGATTAAAGATATCATTATCCAAAATGATTACATTAAAAATACGAAAAAAAAAACGTTAAAATTAAGATTAAAAAGTATTAAAAATTAAAAAATATACATCAAAAATGAAAAAAAAACAAAAAAAATAAAAATCGAGTACTGTAGCATTCAAAAAAATAAATAAAAATAAATAAAAAATAAAAATCTAAAAACCGAGTATAATCAAAAATAAAAAAATTGAAAAAAAATATTTTTTTTTGAAAAATAAAATAAAATAAAAATAAAATAAAATAAAATAAAACGAAAAAGGAAAAAATGAGAAAAAATCTACTTAAATCACGTTGGACGAACATGTATCACATATGATCGTATCTTCGAGTCCGTATTTCGTTCCGTGAACGTGCTTCGCATGTGATTGTGTCACGTCGAAGGAATATGTTTGACGTTATTGCATTTATAGAGAGAGAGAGAGAGAGAGAGAGTTAGGATAATTTATATATATGACTAATTATTGTGTAACATTGAGACTCAATATTGACCAATAATTTTTAAAATCTGGATAAGTGCATTATAGTAATTGGATAATAATAAATTTAATTTAATCTCATTTATTTAGGTAAATTCAAATTAATCCCTACAAATTAGGATCTCTCCCATTATAACTGACTCTCCAATCACTTTTCTTATAACCGACAAACAACATCCTCTCGCCACAACACTCATCCGCCGGTCACCACCATCGTCTCGACTAGCTACTTCCGTCCAGCACCAGCGTCTATGCCCTTCCTTCGAAAAACTTTGTGATATGTAACCTATTTTCTCCCTTCTCTTATTCTTATTCTTCTTCTCTTATTGGTTTGCTTCTTAATCGATGTGTTAATCTGCCAAATCGTTCCATGTTTATGAAATTGGTTTTT
Organism: Cichorium intybus; assembly: GCA_023525715.1. Taxonomy (NCBI): domain Eukaryota; kingdom Viridiplantae; phylum Streptophyta; class Magnoliopsida; order Asterales; family Asteraceae; genus Cichorium; species Cichorium intybus. The sequence continues at coordinate 114,293,495 of CM042010.1, forward strand.
TTTTTCAAAACTCTTTTTTTCTTTTTGAAATTGGTCTCGTATTTGGATCTGGACATGTCACATGTTATTAAAATTGGAATCTGATTTTTCTTTTTCACATTGATTTTTCTACCAAATCGTTCCATGTTGTTTTTTCTTTCTAAAATTAAAATCTGAAATTAGTCGATGTCATTTTTAGAATGTTAAAATGCAGAATCGATGTGTGTTACCGGCTTGCCTACCAACTATTTACTAAAATGCTTGAATGAGATTACGTTTTGGATTCTTGTAAAAACTTTGAGTTATTATAGTTTGATGATTGAATTAAACAATTTGTGTTGTTTGTGTTACAAATGAATGAAATTGGTGGGAATTGAGTCAAATGAATGGAATCGTGTGTTACAAATGAATAAAATTAGTCAAAGTTATGATATATGGTATATTGTTTTCATTTTGTTTAAATTTTGCAGCTATGCTTAATGGTCTTTGTTCAGATAAACAATAAACATGCCTAATTTGAACTTATAATGTATTTTTTCTATCATTTATATTATTCTAACGAGATCTAGCTCTCTAGTTCAAAAATTCCACAGGTTCGTTCTCTTTCATGATTCAATAGTTCATTATTGATGTTGTGTGCGTGTAGCTGAAGTGGGCAAAACGGAAAACTATAAAGAGATGTAAATTTGACAACCCAGAGAAGTCATTCTTTCAAGAATGACTTTAATTCTACCAATGAGGAGGAACTTAGTTCAAGTAAAGAAAGAGAATACAATGAATTTTTCAAGAATATTTTTAAATCTTTAAAGAATGTTACTAGAATTAGCTTTTAATTTTGTACATGATTTTGTATATATATAAAAGTAGATTTTTTCATGAAAACCATTCTCATATGTTTTACAATATGTACAAAGTAGAAAAAATTGAAGAAGTAAAACTTGATTATTGCAACATCTTATCAAAATGAAATTACGTTTCATGAAAATAAAATTTTTCAGTTTTTCCATTCTTACCAAAATGAAAACATATTTTATGCTTTTGAAATTGATTACAGACGTGAGAAAGAACAGAGATGCAACTGTATCCCAAAAATTCCGGACTTTCCTTTTTTTTTTTAGATTGATAAAATATCAATTATGCCCATACAGCTGTTTTTTATTATTTAATTAATTATATACTCTTTTATATACAATTTTAACCTCTCAATCATAACCACTAATTTTTTTGATCTATCAGTCAGAATCTAGTCACAAGGTTACATAATAATTACTATTCTTAAGATAACCTAACTATATATATATATATATATATATATATATATATATATATATATATATATATATATATATATATATATATATATATATATATATATATATATAGAGAGAGAGAGAGAGAGAGAGAGTTGAGATTTTTTGAGAACCAACTATGTCCGAAAACCCGAGAACTCCCAAATGGTCAAAATTTTAGAAAAAACAAAAAATATAAGGGTCTAAAATGCAGATATTTAAGCATTATCGAAAAAAATTCCGAAAAAACAATTTGTTTTTTGAAAAAAATTTGTACATGTGCAAAAAAAAAATTGTACATGTGCAAATTTTTTTATACGTACATATTTTTCTAATTTTTTTTAAAGAACGCTTTAAATATATGTTAGAAAGACATCCATAAAAAAAAAACTTGAAAAAAGTGTACGTATAAAAATTTTGTATATGTACAAACTTTTTTTTTGCACATGGACAAATTTTTTCAAAAAAAAATTCGTTTTTTCGAAAAAAATTTCAGCGCTCCGGGCCCATTTTGAGCGTCTAAGAGGCCTATGAGTTCGGTTTTTTGAAAAAATTGGTTTGGGAGTTCTCGGGGGACTTGTGGTTCTCAAAAGATCCTACGTATATATATATATATATATATATATATATATATATATATATATATATATATATATATATATATATATATATATATATAGGGAAAAGTGAATATGTGGCTGTTATACACCTAAGCTTAGGTGTAGAACCATCAAAATTTATTAGTTTTCTTATGAAAAACATGCATTTTTATTTTCTTTAATATACATAATCCATGTGATTGATTATAAAATGATGAAAAAGTATGATATGGGTCATACAATATAGTGATTAAAAGTATTACATCTGCATGTGCCGATAACATAAAAGTTGGCGGTAAGAAGAAACATCACCAAAATAGCACGTAAACAAGTTGAATTGAATGGAACAACAAGTTGTGTACAACGTTTTAGAAGAAATTAAGTTGCGTGGGCTTTTATTTTTGTTAAAAATTGGTTGTTTGAGTGGTCCTACACCTAAGCTTAGGTATATAACAGCCACATATTCACTATCCCCATATATATATATATATATATATATATATATATATATATATATATATATATATATATATATATATATATATATATATATATATATATATATATATATATATATATATATATATATATATATATATATATATATATATATATATATATACTTATTTATTTATATTCCGTAATTTACATATTGAAGCATCATCTTTTCTAGTTTGAATATACAATAATATATTATGCATACTAAAATGGTAACATAATTTATTTTATCAATTTATTTTACATGCTCCAGTGTAACATTAACATTTTATATGCCATTCTCAAATAAAGAGAATTCTCACATTTAGCCTGATGTATTCAATATCATTCAATTAAAAGATATATGTATATATCAATGCACGAATAAAATTGCTTTTATAGTGTAAAAGCATCAATGACAAGTACAAGGAAAAAGAAAGAAACAAATAGCAACATACATGCACACGCATAGATATGTCGGTGAGCATGGCCATACAAACTTTAAACTCATTCGGTGGTCAATTCGTGATACAAAACTTAGAAAATGACAAAAGAGATAATGCATTAGGTATAAATCTAAATGCAATAGCATCAGATTATCGAGCATTATGAAAAGCAGGCACATACGTAGGGAAAAAGCTATAACACTTGACAATTCGTCAATTTCAATCAAGAAGAGGTCAAAGGCACAAGGAATAAATCATGTAGTTAAAGCCACAAATATGTTTGCTAATCTGAGTCGGACACATTAGGTTTCTTCTGTGAAATTACATATACGTAAACACGCAGACATTAATCATACAAGCAAAAAGTTCAAAAACAAAAAATATAATAGAATTTGATTGAACGGTGTGTATATGTATCATGAACCAATATACGCAATTTATACAATGAGAGTATGCAAATCGAAGAGACAAAATGAAGAAGATGGAACATATAATCTCTAGATTTCGAAACCTTCATTTTTTTCATTAGTAAATTCATTTCCCGAGCACGAATTTATTATGATCAAAACACTCCCGTCACCAAAAGAAATCTATACGCAATTAACGCTACACTACAGAGGAAGCCATGCTTGAGCAATTAAGATCATGTTAAACTGTAATTGGGAAGATATAAAGCCATTAGCAGGTAGTCGTGGCACACACTAAAGTCGGTGTTAAGATATCAATAGGCAACTCCGAGATGTCGTCTGACTGAAACCGTCGTGAACCAATGTATTCTCTAGATTAGAATAGTGGTCTCTCGAGTAGGGATGTAAAATTTTGACCCGTGGATCCGGGTACATGAGGGTACCCGACCCTAAAAGGGACGGGGATTACCCATCTTAATGGGTAATGGGGTTGAGGACTGAGCTTAAATTTAGTACTCGAAATGAGGAACGTTATCATACCATTGGACCTGTTTAAGACCAGATATCAACTATCAACTGTAACGTCCCATAAATTTCAAGTAATTTTTTTTTTAAAACATAACAACCAAGTTCCATATATAAATAAAACATCCCCAAACATTAGTTTCATCAAAGCTTGTTGTTCACATATGAAAAAGTAGCGATAACAGCGGAAAGCTAAACAATAAGATAGGCGCCATGTAGTCAAGCCGGACCCTTCCCGCGATCTCCCGAAGTACCTGAAACATTTAAACATAAAACCGTAACCATAATGCTTAGTGAGTTTCCCAGGTTTCCATATCATTTAAAATTACATCAACATTCATCCTTTGACTCACGGGTTTCTTCCGGATCTCGTCATTTAACATTCCATTCCTTGACTCATGGGTTTCTTCCCGGCTCTTGTCCATTTCCGTTGGCTCATAGGTTTCTCCCCGATTCTTGCCCAATTCCATTGGCTCACGGGTTTCTTCCCGGTTCTTGCCCACTTCCATTGGCTCATGGGTTTCTTCTCAGTTCTTACCTAATTCCATATCATCATATTCATCATAAACAAGAAAGTGAGAAGACCAACCTGATCCGTAGCTACAAGTAATATAAAGAAAGTCGGTACAAATCCTCTCCGAGCTCCCTAATATCAAAACATTTCAATAATAAGGTTTCTAACCACAAACCTTTAACTAGACTCATAATTGGGTGTTTTTTCTTCTAATTTGACCTAAAATTCAATTGTCCAAGAGGTCCAAGTCAACTGGTCAACAAAAGTCAACGATAGCCCCACTGCCAAGATTAGCGTCACTAATCACTATGGATTAGCGGCACTAATCCTTCTGTCCCACTCTAACCTTGTCTAAAGTGCTTAATACATTTAGCCCTTAGCCCTAACCTTCCAGAAATGATCTCAACAGTTCCATGACTCATAAAAATGTAAACTTTATTAGTAATCCTTGCCCAAACATGCTCATGGTGAAGATTTAGATCCATAATGATGATTAATGAGCTTCAAAACTCTAACCAAAGGATATGGAGACTAGGCTAGGGTTTATAACAAGATTCTAGGAGTAAAAAGGAGAACATCATCATCCCTTAAACTCCAAATCTTCCTTTAATCCAACAAGGAAGCCATCATGGTCTCAAGGAGCTCATAAGAGTCTCCAAACTTCAAAACAACTTAAGAACACAATGAGACAGAAGTTTAGCAGACTTACAATGGTCTTAGATGATGAGAATTCAGCTCCTAATCTCCACCCAATCCTTCCTAGCTCCTTAGCTCCCTTTCCTTCTTCTCTAATCCTTCAAAACTTCAAGAATGAGACCAAAAGCAATAATGGAGGCTAGAGAGAACAATCTAGGGTATTTTCTGAGGTTTAGAGGGACAAATGACGGCTACAAGTGCCCTAAAGAGCTTAAGTATGGCCCAAAACCCGATTATGGGCTAAAAAGCCTCTCCAGACAAGTTACCGGCGCTAACTTGCATGTTAGCGTCGCTAACAGGCGAGCGTGCATGCCCACGATGAGTTTCCAGCTCGCTTCGTGAAGATTCCCATGCCACACAAGTTAGCGTCGCTAACTAGGATGTTAGCAGCGCTAATATGCCTTTTTCCTAATTTTCACATTTGACTTCTATTTTAAAAATATTTGCAATTCATACCTGGTCAAGGGATTTACAACTCTCCCCCCCCCCTGACGGGATTTCGTCACCGAAATCCACTCCTACGAATAACTTTGGGTGATGCTTCCTCATCTCGACTTCCGGTTCCCATGTCCACTCGAAACCCTTGCGGTGTTGCCACTGAACTTTCACCATATTGATCACCTTGTTGCGCAGAGCCTTGGTCTTCCTTTCCAGAATAGCCACGTGTCTTTTAGCATAATTCAAGAACTCGTCCACTTGAATATCCTCCAATGGTACGATGGCAGACTCGTCAGCCATACATTTCTGAAGCTGGGACACATGAAAGGTGTCGTGAATCTGGCTAAGTTGCTCCGGCAACTCTAAAACGCTACCTGCCCTACCCAAGCCGCAACCCGGTAGGGTCCAATATACATCGGTCCCAACTTTCCTCGCTTCCTAAATCAAATAATAACCTTCCATGGTGACAGCTTGAGAAGTACATAATCCCTGACTTGGAACTCAAGGCTGGAAAGACGTCTGTCTGCATAACTTTTCTTTATACTCTGAGCCGTGCGCAACCGCTTTCTAACCTGTTAAATGAGCTCAGTCGTTTTGAGTACTATCTCCGTGCTACCCAAAACTCGTTGCCCAACCTCGCCCCAACAGATTGGGGTCCTACACTTCCTCCCATACAAAGCCTCGAAGGGAGGCATCCCGATGCTCGAATGATAGCTGTTATTATACGAAAACTCTGCCAATGGCAGATATGAATCCCAACTCCCGCCGAAATCAATCACACACGCTCGCAACATGTCTTCTAAAGTCTGTATCGTCCTCTCACTCTGACCGTCCGTCTGGCGATGGTACGCCGTACTGAAGAGAAGTCGCGTTCCTAACTCTTCATGATACTTCCTCCAAAAATGAGAGGTGAACTGGACATCCCTGTCTGAGACTATAGAGATGGGGATACCATGACGATATAGTACCTTATCCACATAAGTCTTAGCCAACTGCCGAGCCGAATAAGTCTCCTAAATCGGTATGAAATGTGCACTCTTGGTTAGCCGATCCATAATAACCCAAATAGTATCCATATTACGTGCCGTCCGCGGTAATTTAGTGATAAAATCCATGGTAATATGTTGCCATTTCCATTCGGGAATCTCCAGTGGTTGCAACTTCCCATGTGGCCATTGATGTTCCGCCTTTACTTTTCTACAGGTTAGACATTTTTCCACGTGCCAAGCTATTTCCCGCTTCATTCCCGGCCACAGTAATCCTCGCGGAGATCCCTGTACATCTTTGTTGCACCCGAATGAATGGAGAACTTTGATTTATGAGCTTCATCAAGCAACACTTGTCGAGCCTCGCCTCCCTTCGGAACCCAAATCCGACGCAAGTGGGTTAACAACCCACGACTATGAAGGGCTTTATGCAAATCAATGAACTAAAAATCCTAAGTTCACATGCAACCTATAAGGATCTATGTTTTCTTCTAATTGAACATATAACAAATTCCTAAAGGCCAGAAGAAATAAATTAAAAGAACCAAATCAGAAAAAACTAACCTTTTAGGATTTCTTGGAAGCTGAGCAGCACAATTGTCCTGCCTCAAATGAAGTCACACCCAAGCTAGGAGGGAGGTCACGAAATTCTTGAGAGAATAGGGTAAAAATGGCGCAGGTTTATGAGGGTCTAAGGCTCCTTATTTATAGCATCCAGCAGATAACCAGATAAACCTTTAAAGATAAACCTTTTTGAATTCAAATTAAGATAAGCCTTTATCTTAATAATTCAAACCTATTTATCTATATATATATATAATCGAAATTATATATATTTTCCTTAAAATCGCTGGTCACCATACTGCCAAAAATGTCCACTTACTCAACTATTGAATAATTACACTTTTAGTCCCTGCACCTTTAATTAATTAAATTAATCACTAAATTAATTCTAATTAATTCCAGATTAATTTCTAATTAAGTGATATAGTTTCTAATTAATATATTATCACTTTAATATATTAATAAACCATATATTTATCCTCTATTGATTTATTAATCACATAATAAATCAATCTTTCTCTCTACCGAACTTTCTATCAAACCTACTGCTATAAGGGCAACCCAAATAGACTATGCCACTATTAATTAGATAAATACTAATTATTAGTCATGGCTTAGACACCTAATCCAACAGTCTCCCACTTGGATAAGTCTATGACTATAATTACTAATTTAACCTCTAATTAATCAGCAAATTATAGCTACCTAGAAACTGCTGCCGAACTCTGACCCAGTCAGTTCTGTCCATAGATAAGTGATCATATGATCCTTCGTCCAACAAGATATTTTCAGACACGAGACATGGATTGAGATCAATCTTGGTCCGATACTCTGTTTCCCGATTTCCGATTCTGCTTATGACTTTAGAACTTCTAATTGAACACATCAATTTAGTCCAGGCTGGCCAGCACTTTAGTCAACTTCAAAATCATCGAGAGGCCTACAGATATCTGTTACCCATCAGGATTAAGGAACGAATAAGCTTCGACTTATATGCTTATATCTTTTACCAGACAAATCATTCACAACAACACGTTTTATAACATCGAGTTACCGATGCGTTTTCATATTATCAATGAACAACTGCCTTGTAAATTATAACTCATATCTCTCCACTTCAAGATCATAAGATATTATCGTCTCAACATTGCTTGTGATATAATCCATGAAGCAATCTGTTGAGCGTGGGTCTATCCAATACTCAAATCTCTATTTCTAAGTACTCATGAATGTTGTAGCAATCCTATTGCTATGTCTAACTCCTTAGACAGTCTACAAACTAATTCATGACAGTCTTGATTCAACACTTACTTCCCAAAGTATGAGCGACTGTGGACCTTTCTGAATAATTAAATTATTCGGGAAGTAAACATGCGAAAGCGAAACATAAAAATCTGACTGGCAGCTACTCCTGCTTATTACCAAGTCTCCACAAGGTAATCACCAAGTCGGACCTTGTCATAAACTATTATCGGTTTCAAGATTTTTTTAAACTTTCAATTCTAATTTTACAGCTATGTCTTTATGAACCTTACACTCTTTCTATGTATCCAAAGTATCTTATACTTATACACTTTATTGCAGATGATCCAATCGGATGCTCATCCGATAACATCTCAATAAGTTATCTTGTCAATTTTTTCTTCTAACTCCAATCTGGTAATGTGTACTGTGACTTCCTATGGTTCTGGGGTCTTTAGTCTACTTGACTGCACCCTAAGACTATTTCGAGGTGTTATGATGTGCCCGTGAACCACACGCGCTCCATCAGAATACCAACGAGACTCTTTAACCCTGAAGTCCTTTAACATCATGTCCTGATGTTAATAATTACCGCTTTGAAAATCTTTCAAATTAATACTATCACTTTCATCCTAATCATTTCCTAATGAATTCTCACTTGAGTTCAACCAATCCATCCAGTATTCCCAGCCAGGCAATGTCCTGAATCCAACTTACTATGCCCTAAGCATTAAGTTATCAGGACATGTTTATGACTTTATGATCGATCCAAAACTTATGGAACCCGATCTAATCCTATTCCAAACCCTTTCGGAATCCAAGGATTATTTATAATCCTTGTGTCATGATTTTCGAAAAACTATTTTCCTTTCGGAGGCTTTTCTCGTGCATCTTGAATCTTATCAAGATCATGCTTACAATGGCTAGGTCTATGCTGGCGATTTCATCTTTCCAATAGATGACTGTGAATTACATGAGTATGTTGCACCTTCTTTATTTCTTTCATGCCAAGTCATCACACTTTGCAATGATAGGAAAATCGTTTCCTGGTGCTATGAATCTTGAATCTCATCAAGATCATCTTGGCAGAGTTTCGATCTATCTTATAGATGTTTACAACCACTTGAGTATGTCGTATCTCTATTAAGTCTTTCACAGTGATCCGTCTCTTAACACCAAGTCATTACACTTTGTAATGAAAGGAGACGTTTCCTAGAAATAGTGTGTAACTCACATATGGAGATAATAGATAACAACGATACTCCCACTAGCTTTGACACGGTTATAGACTATTCAAAGAATCCAAAACTTTTTGCACATTTTGTGAATCCAAACCCTTTCTGACATCTTAATGGAAATCTTTCAGCACATTCCCCAAATCCAATCCTTTGGCATATTTCGAGAATCTGAATATCCTTTCTTGTGAGATGCCCGTGGGGAAATACCGGGCCTATGTACCTTTATACTGGCATATTCTTTGTGAGCCCCCATTAGTATGCCGGTGATCCACACGCGCTCCACTACAGACTTACAATATGCAGTATCCTTTCGGATTTCATCTTCTATTGAGAGTGCTCCTCTCGGAGCCAATTACTTGACTCTGAGTATCGTCTCACTCAACCAGATGTTCTGAAGGTACGCTTCTGTCCATGCTGTATTCTTTTGATGATTCATTTACTCCCACTGGTTTTTAGACCAGGTGTAAAATCAATCAGAATGCCATATGGATTGTATCTCGCCCTAAGGTTCTCTTGTTTGGCAGCAACCGGGCTCACCAATGCTTCCAAGTAGTCGGATTATAAATCCGTACCAACTATAGTGTTTTACCACCAATCAGTATGTCACCCTGATCATAACTACTTATGATGGTGATCAATACTACTGGTCAAGAGGAGATTATGTCAGTTGTAGAACAGAAATCTGATTTCTGTTCCAAGCCTAGTGATGACTAAAGGTTTTTTTTCACTTGGCTAATCCTGAACTCATTCAGGACTGTCCCAACTCCCACTGTTTCCTTAGAACTTGAGTTCTTTCTAAAAGAGCTATTCTTTTATAGTAACAGCGGGATAGCCAGTGAAACGACATTGTTGATCAGGTTCAGACTAGTCATGAGGTTCATACGAACACTACAAGACCCTGGACTCTCTATGTGCAAGTGGGATAATCCCAGCTTCATATTTCAGCAGTGTCTCCAAAGCCTACTTAGTCTAGAATGTGGTCGGAATATGGTCTGACTGGTTTAGAATTCAATTTATTGGAAACTAATTGACAATGTACCTCATACATCGAGGATCGAAATGTTTCGACCAATGCTCCATCATCTTCCCTAAGACACATTATAACTTATTAATGTTCTTGGAAGAGAATGAATTGTGAAACATTTTCCCAGTTTATGTTGTCACTCAGGTTCTGCGGATCTTGTACTTCCTTTGAAGTCCTTGAACTGTTCAAGGTTTCAATTCAATTGCTTATTCTGATAAGCGAAGCCATATTCGTCCTATCGAATGACAAATATCGTGAAGTACAAACAATTGTGTTTTTTTTGAAGATTCGAGCAATACACAGCAACTGATGTGTCCGTTGCTCCTAAACTCAATGCCTTTTACATATCTATGTAAACTTATGACTTTGTTAATTCTGTTCAAGATTTGCAATCTTCGGTTGACTCTAAGTCAACAGATTCCAAAATCCTATCCTCTGGATCTTTGGGTGATTCATTTCTTGCCATATGCGCTTAATAAAGAATTTAATCATCATCTGACTTTAAGTCAAATGATTCCAAAGTCCTGTCCAACTGGATCTTTGGGTGATTCATTTCTTGACACATTAAAAACTCAACTCATCATGAGACTCTAAGCAAATGATTCCAAAGTCCTGTCCAACTGGACCTTTGGTTAAATTGATTCTTACAACATTTGTCTTAACAATCATAAGGGACACAATTCCTAAATCCAAACACTTTGGATGTATCAATATTCAAGTTATTACTAATCATGCATTCAACACATTCATACAACATTTCAAGGATATTTCAAACAACATGTGTTAAAAGAAAATTGACAATTTTATTAAAACAAAATCCTTGAACAATGTATTATATGATAGACAATGTCATACGCATCTAATAAGCTAATACCATGATTTCAATATCTAACTAAACTCTAAAACTGCATGAGCTTCAGATCCAGTCTGAACAACATCCCACATCCTACAGAGTCCATGAATACAGAGAAAATGTGAGAAACACATCCTGTATCAAGGAATTAAGGATTAGGGGTTCTGAGTTTTAAGATATTCCTGAGTTGCCAAACTGTTCGGCTTCAGAGCATTTTTCCAATCTTTCCGTGACTGTGTCCTACCCTGTGGATTCCCAGTTTGATTCCCAATCTTTCCGTGACTGTGTCCTACCCTGTGGATTCCCAGTTTGATACATCAAGGAACCGGTCTAGACGATCTGGATCATTTATTGATGTGTCCTATTACTGGACTCAATCCCGAAGCAGCTGAATCAATGGAACTACGCTTCTCTATGAACGACTCATACAGAGTTAACATTAAATGCATATCCACGATTGTCTTATCTGGTTTCCCTTCCTGTACATCAGGATGAACGGATCAGCGAGTCTAGCTAATACTTTAACTCCCGATCAAAAGTAGACCAAATTTATACAGTTCACCTATGTGTCTCTCAGTCTTGAGAACATATGAACTGGTGCTACTTCCTGCACACTTCAAACTCTTTGAAGATCTTAGCTCGTCCTTTCTCGTCCTTTCTCAACCGGTTCATGAAACTTTTCCACAACTAGCTGTGTTAACTTATCTAACCCCAGGAATTCTAAATTCCTGCGAAACTCGGGGTCAATGATCAATAGTATTAGGCAACGAACTTTCCTTGACTTATCAATCAAGGAGTCATGCTCATCACAAGCTACTATGTGATGTCATGCTTTGGGGGGGGGGGGGGCGGACACTCAGTCAGATATGGCTTGCCAGCAAAACAGGGAACTATTCTCTATTTATGAAGCCATACCATATAGTTCAGGCCAGTCAGCCTTTCCATATTTGGCAGGTGTATTCTGATGCTTTCAGAAATGGGTGAAGGAGGAGAAAGAGGAGAATTGACACTAGACATCTACAAAATAACCAGAATTTATTAGTTTAATTGATCCTTTTAAATTATTACCCAATATGTTATTTAATAAGGCTAGGATCCAAAATACCCCAACTATGGTGTGAAGAGGGATGCCGTAATCACAACATATTGGTCATTAAGGTAGATAAACATTTATCATTTTCATCTTATGAAATTCCTAGAACTGTTGAGATTCATTGAACTTTTTAATGGCATGTTTAATCTCGGATGTGCTCCACTGTTTGTGACTAGGATGCCGAGGATCACAAACTGGATGTGAATAACCATGCAAATTAGCTTGGTACTCTCAATGTCATTTATCATCTCTAATTGATGTGCCGGTTAACCACACGCGCTCCATAAAAAATGATAAATCATGAGAAACCCATTACTACTCTTTATGAAACCCTATTAGTGTGCCGGTAAACCACACACGCTCCACTAATGTTTCATAAAGTGTAATGTGCAATTTCATGGGTTAGCATCTATTCACATTTTTCCTAAAGTAACTAGATTTTGGGATTTTTTTGTAAAGATGTTCTAGTACTTTCATTAATAACATTATACTTTTAATGAGATTAAGTTGGTCCTATCAAACCCGTTCGGCTAACGACCCTCCACTGATCAGGCGAGCGGTGGGTGAGAGTGGACACCCATTAGACTGCCATTTTATAGGCAGTCTCCTTATACCCACTTTATAGATCAGCTTCGTGAATGAGGCCTACTATTGATTTGACTAACCATTAAATCTTATACATATAATATTAACATTTAATTATAATATATATAAGATGAATTTTAAACCCTTTAAAATGTTATTGGTTTATCTTTTAATTTATTGGAATTTAAACTATTAAATTTTAAATTAAATTAAACCTATAAAACGATTTAATTAACCAATTAATTAAATTTTATATTTTAAACCTTTTTAAAATATTTTTAGGATTTATCCTTTAATTTTTGGCCAATTTAAAACAATTAAATTTAAATTAAATTAAATCCTTGAATTATCTTTTAATTACCAATTAATTAAATTAATTCAAATGTAGATAGGTTTTATCAAATTAATCAAATTAATTAAAACCTATCTTAAACCCCCTAATTTTCGATTTCAAATAATGGGCTTAAGGTTATCCATTTAATTAATCAAATTAAAGTTACCAAAAATAGAATACCTTCTAAAACCCTAGCATATTTTTCGAAAATCATAAGGGGGAGGGGCTAGGGTTTTCAAAACCCTAACCCTAAATCGCTTTCTGCCCCATTAGGGTTTAGAAGCTATAAACCCTAATTTTTAGGAAAACAATTACAGCAGTTCAACAAGAAAACAACCAAAAAGCTCTGATACCACTGAAGGGCTTTATGCAAATCAATGAACAAATAATCTTAAGTTCACATGCAACCTATAAGGATCTATGTTTTCTTCTAATTGAACATATAACAAATTCCTAAAGGCCAGAAGAAATAAACTAAAAGAACCAAATCAGAAAAAACTAACCTTTTCGGATTTATTGGAAGCTGAGCAGCACAATTGTCCTGCCTTAAATGAAGTCACACCCAAGCTAGGAGGGAGGTCACGAAATTCTTGAGAGAATAGGGTAAAAATGGCGCATGTTAATGAGGGTCTAAGGCTCCTTATTTATAGCCTCCAGCAGATAATCCGATAAACCTTTAAAGATAAACCTTTTTGAATTCAAATTAAGATAAGCCTTTATCTTAATAATTCAAACCTATTTATATATATATATATATATATATATATATATATATATATATATATATATATATATATATATATATATATATATATATATATATATATATATATATATACATATATATATACATATATATATATATATATATATATATATATATATATATATATATATATATATATATATATATATATAATCGAAATTATATATATATTTATCCTTAAAATCGCTGGTCACCATACTACCAAAAATGTCACTTACTCAACTATTGAATAATTACACTTTTAGTCCCTGCACCTTTAATTAATTAAATTAATCACTAAATTAATTCTAATTAATTCCAGATTAATTTCTAATTAATTGATATAGTTTCTAATTAATATATTATCACTTTAATATATTAATAAACCATATATTTATCCTCTATTGATTTATTAATCACATAATAAATCAATCTTTCTCTCTACCAAACTTTCTATCAAACCTCCTGCTATGAGGGCGACCCAAATGGACTATGCCACTATTAATCAGATAAATACTAATTATTAGTCATGGCTTAGACACCTAATCCAACAGATTATCCACTACCATACTTAGCAAAATACCCACAACTCGTTCTCCTTTCACATTTTCCGCTCGATTAGCCATAACCTGCAATTCCCTAATCATTTCCAATAAAGGAGTAACCACAATCATTCTAAGAAACATACCCTTCATGGACGAATTGGACGCCTTTCTACTAAGTACACCAGCCACCACATTGGCCTTCCCCGGGTGATAGAGGATCTCACAGTCATAATCCTTCACTACATCCAACCACCTCCTCTGTCGCATGTTCAAGTTGGGTTGATCCATAAGATATTTCAGACTCTTGTGGTCGGTATAAATCGTACACCGCACTCCATAAAGATAATGTCTCCAAATCTTGAGGGCAAACACAACTGCTCCTAACTCCAAATCGTGTGTCGGATAATAGCTTCACTGGGTTTCAACTGTCTCGACGCGTACGCAATTACCCGGCCCTGCTGCATAAGAACGGCTCCCAATCCGGTGATCGACGCATCATTATAAACTACCAAATCTTCCATGCCATCGGGCAAAGTCAAAACCGGAGCCTCACGCAATCTCTATCTCAGGGTCTCAAACGCCACCTGCTGGTCTTCACCCCATCTAAATGTCACATTCTTCCTCGTCAAATGGGTCAATGGCACCGCCATCTTAGAAAAATCCTGTATGAATCTCCTGTAATAACCAACCAACCCCATAAAGCTTCGAATCTCAGAGGGAGTTTTCGGGATCTCCCATTTCATCACCGCCTCTACCTTAGTCGAATCTACCATGATTCCATCCTTATTAACCACGTGCCCGAGGAATTGAACCTCCCTCAACCAGAAATCACACTTTGAAAACTTTGCATACAACTTTTCTCTCCTCAAAGTCTCAAGGACTTCCCTCAGATGAACCTCGTGAATCTCCTTACTACGAGAGTAAATCAAAATATCATCGATAAAGACGATCACCGACCGATCCAATATATGCCTGCAGACTTGGTTCATCAAATCCATAAATGTTGTCGGCACATTAGTAAGTCCAAAAGGCATGATGACGAACACATAATGGCCATATCTCGTACGGAAAGCGGTTTTTTGCACGTCTTCCTCCATGACCCTCATCTAGTGATACCCGGAACGTAGACCAATCTTAGACGGAATTTGTTTTTAAACAATCATTCCTAAAGAATCATTCTTTTGATCTTCTGTGTTACATTCAGTTCTGCACTCCATTCTTCAAGAATTAACTTCGATGTTGTTTTACATTCAATAATTTTTATTTTCTGCATTTCAATCTTCACGAATCAGTTTCAATTTCGTGTTCCATTCTTGAAGAATAACACATACTAACCTTCGACATTAATTCCCCTGCTTTATCACCACATCCCTTTTGTTACGTTCTTTCATTCTTATAAAATACTCTAAACTAGCTTGCTGAATCTCTACCATGATCTGCAGATCGTCTCACTTATAGCATAACATTAACACCCAACTCATAATTTTTATTTAATAGTAAACCCTTTTTTAGATTATCTTTTCATGTTTGACAAAGTGTTATAGCTTAAAATAAATTCAAAATTCCAACAGTGAGTGCTAGGTTTTATTAGTAAACTAAAATTTTAAGACTATCAAGATTTTCAAGTTTACGATTCAAAGCAATATTTACTCAATCTTAAATGTAAACCAATCTTCACTTTTATAAAAGAAAAAGAGATGGTCAGAGAATACCAAGCTATTGTTGTCATCAAAATACATAAAAGCAGAAAAGATATTTCCGATTTGAAAATAGAAATAGTTCGCTGAATTTGGATATTTCCCTCATTCATTGAAGCAAAATTTCCTTACTTTTTCCTTAAAATTTTGATTTTCAGAACACATTGCATACATGATTTTTCCAAATACGATTTTCCATATATCCTTACCTGAAATGGGGGCGGCGTCTGTGTGGAACTGACATGGGGGTGTAGTTGTGTGAGGGCGGCGACGACACTGTGCAAGGATGGAGAGGGTAGCGACGTCAGAGTAGGGCTGAGAGAGGCAAGGTTGGCGGAAGAAGGTGTTGGATTAGGTGTCTAAGTCATGACTAATAATTAGTATTTATCTAATTAATAGTAGCATAGTCCATTTGGGTTGCCCTCATAGTTGGAGGATTGGCAGAAAGTCCGGTAGAGAGAAAGATTGATTTATTATATGATTAATAAATCAATAGAAATTAAATAAATAGTTTATTAATATATTTAAGTGATAATATATTAATTAGAAACTATAATAATTAATTAGAAATTTTTCTGGAATTAATTGGAATTAATTTGGCAGTTAAATTGATTAATTAAGGTGCAGGGACTAAAACTGTAATTATTCAATAGTTGAGTAAGTGACAGTTGAGTGAGTGAGAGTGGTGAACGAAATTATATATGGAAACATATATATTTTTGATTTTGATAATGAGGATAAAAGAGTTTGAATTATTAAGATAAAGGCTTATCTTAATTTGAATTCAAAAAGGTTTATCTTTAAGGTTTATCTGATCACCATTTGGAGTCTATAAATAGGGAGGCTCACCCTAACCCTAAAGCCACGATTTTGAAGCTCTCTCTAAAGGTATTTTCGGCCAACAACTCCAAGCTAGGGTGTGACTGCATTTGAGGCAAGAGGTTTCTGTTGCTTTGCTTCCAAGATTCACTAAAGGTTGGTTTTTCTTGATCTATCTTTTAGTTAATCTTTTTATGGCCTTCTAGGAATTGTTATATGTTTAATTAGGAGAAAAACTTAGATCTAAATAGGTTGCATGTGAACTTAGGATTTTTAGTTCATAGTTGCAGAAAACCTTTCAGTGGTATCAGAGAATTTGGTTGTTTTTCTTGTTAAATTGCTATAACTGCTTTCCTTGTAATTAGGGTTTATTGTCTCTAAACCCTAATTTTGGGCAAATCAACAATTAGGGTTAGGGTTTTGAAAACCCTAGCCCCTCCCCTACATTTGGCGATTTTTGTGGATTAGTTTAAAAGGTATTCTATTTTTGGTAACTTTAAATTGTTTAAAAGATAAACCTTAAAACCTTTTATCCTAAAATCGAAAATTAAGGGATTAGGATAGTTTTTAATTAATTTGATTAATTTGATAAAACCTATCTACATTTGAATTAATTTAATTAATTGGTAATTAAAAGATAATTCAAGGATTTAATTTAATTTTAAATTTAATTGTTTAAATTGGCGAAAATTAAATAGATAAATCCTAAAATATTTTAAAAGGTTTAAAATATCAAATTTAATTAATTTAATTAATTGGTTAATTAAAAGATAATTAATATCGATTTTAAGGTTTAATTTAATTTGAAATTTAATAGTTTAAATTGGCAATAAATTAAAAGATAAACCAGAAACAATTTTTTAAATGGTTTAAAAAATTACATCTTATATATATTATAACTAGGAAGTTATTATTTATATGTATGAGATTAAATGGTTAGTCAAATCATTAGTAGGCCTCATTCACGAAGCTGGTCTATAAAGTGGGTATAAGGAGACTGCCTATAAAATGGCGGTTTAATGGGTGAATACTCTCGCCCACCGCTCGCCTGATCAGTGGAGTGTCGTTAGCCGAACAGGTTTGATAGGACCGCCTAATAATCACTAAAAGTATAATGATTCAAAGTACTAGAACACTTAATAAAACCCAAATCTAGTTACTTTAGGAAAAATGTGAATTGGTGCTAATCCATGAAATTGCACATTGCACTTCATGAAACATTGGTGGAGCGTGTGTGGTTTACCGGCACGCCAATAGGGGTTCATAAAGTGTTGCAATGGGTTTCCCGGGTATTATCATTGTTGATGGAGCGTGTGTGGTTTACCGGCACATCAATTAGAGATGATAATTAACCCGAGAGTACCAGGCTAATTTGCATGGTTATTCACATCCAGTTTGTGATCCTCGGCATCCCAGTCACAAACAGTGGAACACATCCGAGATTAAACATGCCATTGAAAAGTTTAATGAATCTCAACAGATCTAGGAATTTCATAAGATGAAATTGATAAGTGCTTATCTACCTTAATGACCATTATGTTGTGATTACGGCATCCCTCTTCACACCATAATTGGGATATTTTGGATCCTAGCCTTATTAAATAACATATTGGGTAATTATTTAAAAGGGACCAATTAAACTAATAAATTCTACTTTCTCTTATAGATGTCAAGTGTCAATTCTCCTCCTTCACCCATTTCTGAAAGCATCAGAATGCACCTGCTAAATATGGAAAGGCTGACTGGTCTCAACTGTAAAGAATGGCTTCGCAATTGGAGACTGGCTCTCGGCATTGCTGGCAAGCTACATCTCACTGAGTATCCGATCCCAGTTCCACCGGAACAAGTCATCATAAAAGGTTCTTATGATGAATCCAAAGAGATTCGTGACCTCATGCTATCAACCATTGACCCCGAGTTCCGCAAGGATTTTGAATCCTTGGGGCCATATGAGTTAATGCAACTGGTTGAGGAAAAGTTCCAGAAACCAGTTGAAGAGGAACGAACCAGGATCTTCAAAAGACTTGCAGAGTGCAAGCTAAAAGCAGGAAGTATCGTCAATTCGCATGTTCTTCAGATTGAAGCGTACATAGGCGAATTGCATAAACTTGGTTATTCCATGAGTCAGGAAGAGAGTGTTAACATCCTACTCGCTTCGCTGACAAATGAGTACGATCTGTTCATTCAGACGTATAGAAAGGAAGACCGGAAAAAGACCCTTATGGAAATGCGTCCACTGTTGACTTTATACGAGTCACTCTTGGACAGGCATAGCTCCAATGGCTCAGCTACTTCTGGATTAAGTCCAGTGAAGAGATGTAACAAGAAACGGTCGAGATCGACTAGACATGTCTCAAACTGGGAATCCGCTAAATCGGATACAGTCACGGAAAGATTGGAAGACGCTCCAACTCTTTTGAAAGCTCGGGTATATCTAAAAACCTCAAAACTCGTGTTCCAAGATTTCTTGATACATAATGTGACAGTCGCATTTTGGATTGTATGCAGGGAATCAAGAAGGCACGGGACTCTGTCGCATAGGAGCACATTTGGATTGGATCTCCAGCTCGTGCAGTTTTGAAGTTTAGATAGATATTAAATATTGTTATTAGTCTTTAGATACATTTTTGACATTGTCTATTACATTGTTCAAGGATTTAACTTTTAATAAAATTGTCATATTTTCTTTTAACACCTGTTGTCTGAAATTATCCTTGAAATGTTATATGAATGTGTTGATTAGTAATAACTTGAATGTTGATGCATCCAAAGTGTTTGGATTCAAGAATTGTGTCATTTATGATTGTTAATACAAATGTTATAAGAATCAATTCAACCATAGGTCCAGTTGGACAGGACCTTGGAATCATTTGACTTAGAGTCACTTGATGAATTAATTTCTTAATGTGTCAAGAAATGAATCAACCAAAGGTCCAGTTGGACAGGACTTTGGAATCATCTGACTTGGAGTCAGATGATGATTAAGTTCTTTATAAAGCACATGTGGCACGAAATGAATCACCCAAAGATCCAGAGGATAGGATTTTGGAATCAGTTGACTTAGAGTCAACTGAAGATTGCAAGTCTTGAACAAAGTCATAAGTTTACATAAATATATAAAGGACATTGAGATTTAGAGCATCGGACACACTGTTGTTGTGTATTGCTAGAATCTTGATATAGAACACAATTGTTTGTACTTCACGATATTCATCATTCGGTATGACGAATATGACATTGCTAATCGGGATAAGCAATTAAATTGAAACCTCGAACAGTTCAAGGACTTCAAAGGAAGTACAAGTTCCACAGAACCTGAGCGATAACATAAACTGAGAAAAAGATTTCACAGTTCATTCTCTTCCAAGAATATTAATGGTTATAATGTGTCTTAGGGAAGATAATGGAGCATTGGTCGAAACAGTTTGATCCTCGGTGTATGAGATACATTGCCAATTAGTTTCCAATAAGATGAACACTATACCAGTCAGTCCATATAAACCATACTCCGACCACATCCTAGACTAAGTAGGTCTTACAGACACTGCCTGAAATGTAAAGCTGGGATTATCCCACTTGTACATAGAAAGTCCAGGGTCTTGTAGTGTTCATCTGAACCTCATGACCAGCTGAACTTGATCAGCATTGTCGTTTCATTAGCTATCCCACTGTAACTAAAGAGCTCTTTTAGAAAGAACTCATGGTCTAAGGAAACAGTGGGAGTTGGGACAGTCCTAAATGAGTTTAGGATTAGCAATGAAAGAACCTTTTAGTCATCACTAGGCTTAGAGCAGAAATCAGATTTCTGCTTTACAACTGAAATAATCTCCTCTTAACCAGTAGTATTGATCACCATCATAAGTAGTTGTGATCGGGGTGACATACTGATTAGTGGTAAAACACTGTAGTTGGTACGGATTTGCAATCCGACTACTTGGAAGCATTGGTGAGCCCGGCTGCTGCCAAATAAGAGGACCTTAGGACGAGACACGATCTATGTGAAAATTTGATTGATTTTACACCTGGTCTAAAAACCAGTGGGTGTAACTGAATCATCAAAAGAAAGCAACATGGACATATACATACCTTCAGAGCATCTAGTTGAGTGAGTCGATACTCAAAGTCAAGCAATTGATTCCGAGTAAAGCACTCTCAATAGCAGATGAAATCCGAGAGGATTCTGCGTGGCATAGTGTGAGTCGTTAGTGGAGCGTGTGTGGTTTACCGGCACACTAATAGGGACACACATAGAGCATGCCATTACAAAAGGTACATGGCCCCAGGTTTCGTCCCACGAGCATCTCGCAAGAAAGGATATTCAGATTCTCAAAATATGCCAAAGGATTGGATTTTAAGAAAGGACTGAAAGATTTCCATTAAAATGTCAGAAAGGTTTGGATTCTCAAAATGTGCCATAAGTCCTGGATTTTGTGAATAGCCTATAACCGTGTCAAAGCCAGTGGGAGTCGCCGTTATCCACTATCCCCACATGTGGGATAAATAATGGTTCTAGAAAACGTCTCTTTTCATTACAAAGTGTAATGACTTGGTGTTAAGAGACGAATCGCTATGAAAGCCTTAATAGAAATACGGCATACTCAGGTGGGTGTAAACGTCTATGAGATAGATCCAGATTCTGCCAAGATGATCTTGATAAGATTCAAGATGCATAGACTTAGGAAAAGTTTTTCTTGTCATTGCAAAGTGTGATGACTTGGCATGAAAGAAATAAAGAAGGTGCAACATACTCATGTAATTCACAGTCATCTATTGGAAAGATGAAATCACCAGCATAGACCTAGCCATTGTAAGCATGATCTTGATAAGATTCAAGATGCACGAGAAAAGTCTCCGAAAGGAAAATAGTTTTTCGAAAATCATGACACAAAGGATTATAAATAATCCTTGGATTCCGAAAGGGTTTGGAATAGGATTAGATCGGGTTCCACAAGTTTTGGATCGATCATAAAGTCATGAACATGTCCTTATAACTTAATGCTTAGGGCATAATAAGTTGGATTCAGGACATTGCCTGGCTGGGAATACTGGATGGATTGGTTGAACTAAAATCAGAATTCATTAGGAAATGATTAGGGTGAAAGTGATAGTATTAATTTGAAACATTTTCAAAGTGGTAATTATTAACATCAGGACATGATGTTAATGGACTTCATGGTTACAAAGTCTCGTTGGTATTCTGATGGAGCGCGTGTGGTTCACCGGCACATCATAACACCTCGAAATAGTCTTAGGGTGCAGTCAAGTAGACTAAAGACCCCAGAACCATAGGAAGTCACAGTACACATTCACAGAATGGAGTTAAAAGAGAAATTGACAGGATAACATATTGAGATGTTATCGGATGAGCATCCGATTGGATCATCTGCAATAAAATGTATAAGTATAAGATACTTTGGATACATAGAAAGAGTGTAAGGTTGATAAAGACATAGATGTAAAATTAGAATTGAAAGTTTAAAAGAAATCTTGAAACCGATAACAGTTTATGACAAGGTCCGACTTGGTGATTACCTTGTGGAGACTTGGTAATAAGCAAGAGTAGCTGCTAGTCAGATCTTTATGTTTCACTTTTGCATGTTTTACTTCCCGAATAATTTAATTATTCAGATAGGTCCACAGTCGCTCATACTTTGGGAAGTAAGTATTGAATCAAGACTGTCATGAATTGGTTTGTAGACTGTCTAAGGAGTTAGACATAGCAATAGGATTGCTACAACATTCATGAGTACTTAGAAATAGAGATTTGAGTATTGGATAAACCCACGCTCAACAGATTGCTTCATGGATTATATCACAAGCAATGTTGAGACGATAATATCTTATGATCTTGAAGTGGAGAGATATGAGTTATGATTTACAAGGCAGTTGTTCATTGATAATATGAAAACGCATCGGTAACTCGATGTTATAAAACATGTTGTTGTGAATGATTTGACTTGTAAAAGATATAAGCATATAAGTCAAAGCTTATTCGTTCCTTGACCCTGATGGGAAACAGATATCTGTAGGCCTCTCGATGATTTTGAAGTTGACTAAAGTGCTGGCCAGCCTGGACTAAATTGATGTGTTCAATTAGAAGTTCTAAAGTCATAAGCAGAATCGGAAATCGAGGAACAGAGTATCGGACAGAGAATGATCTCAATCCATGTCTCGTGTCTGAAAATATCTTGTTGGACGAAGGATCATATGATCACTTATCATTGGACAGAACTGACTAGGTCAGAGTTCGGCAGCGGTTTCTAGGAAGCTACAGTTGCTAATTAATTAGAGGTTAAATTGGTAATTTTAGTCATAGGCTTATCCAAGTGGGAGACTGTTGGATTAGGTGTCTAAGTCATGACTAATAATTAGTATTTATCTAATTAATAGTAGCATAGTCCATTTGGGTTGCCCTCATAGTTGGAGGATTGGCAGAAAGTCCGGTAGAGAGAAAGATTGATTTATTATATGATTAATAAATCAATAGAAATTAAATAAATAGTTTATTAATATATTTAAGTGATAATATATTAATTAGAAACTATAATAATTAATTAGAAATTTTTCTGGAATTAATTGGAATTAATTTGGCAGTTAAATTGATTAATTAAGGTGCAGGGACTAAAACTGTAATTATTCAATAGTTGAGTAAGTGACAGTTGAGTGAGTGAGAGTGGTGAACGAAATTATATATGGAAACATATATATTTTTGATTTTGATAATGAGGATAAAAGGGTTTGAATTATTAAGATAAAGGCTTATCTTAATTTGAATTCAAAAAGGTTTATCTTTAAGGTTTATCTGATCACCATTTGGAGTCTATAAATAGGGAGGCTCACCCTAACCCTAAAGCCACGATTTTGAAGCTCTCTCTAAAGGTATTTTCGGCCAACAACTCCAAGCTAGGGTGTGACTGCATTTGAGGCAAGAGGTTTCTGTTGCTTTGCTTCCAAGATTCACTAAAGGTTGGTTTTTCTTGATCTTTCTTTTAGTTAATCTTTTTATGGCCTTCTAGGAATTGTTATATGTTTAATTAGGAGAAAAACTTAGATCTAAATAGGTTGCATGTGAACTTAGGATTTTTAGTTCATAGTTGCAGAAAACCTTTCAGAAGGATGGTGCAGTAGGTGTTCGATTGAACATATCATAAGAAGAGAGATAAAGAGAGAATTAGATAATTTACGAATAACCAATCAATTACCTAAATTAGGGGATAGAATTAAAATAGACTTAATTAATTATTTTATTAATTTATTATGGTTCCTTACAAATGATTGGACCAGAATTAAACATTAACAAGTCGGTGATTTTAGAAGAAATCCAGATGACAAGTGAAGCTTTTATTGGTAGTAAGAAGTCGAATGTATGGCCTACATTTAACAAAGAATCGAACGAAACTTCATAACGTTGTACCCAAATCAAACCCTAACTTTATTAAAATCTGCAATTGAAACCGTACCTTCATTCCTCAATCTGCGAACGGAAACCGTACCTTCATTCCTCAATCTGCAATTGAAACCGTACCATCATGGCCGACTTCAGTCTCGCTGCGGCAATCGATCAGAGAAGAAACGGAAATATGTGAGCAACTGGAACCGGAAGCGGTGGAGCGGCGATTTCAATGGAAAAGACGCTAATTGAAGACAGTGTGTAACACCCCAACTTTTTACACAAATTTTTTTTTTTAAACTTTTATTACAAATATTTAATCATACAAACCATTTAAGTTTTACAAACGGGGTATCACAAATTTGCATCAAAACTATAGTTCAAACCTGTTTATTTTACAATTTGTACAGAAGAAACTACGGTCCCACACCCGACTCTTCTAACGCCCTTCCTGTTTACCTGAATACATAGCATTTTAAAAACAATACGTGAGACATAATGTCTCGTGAGTATTATGGGTTTAGACCCAAAACAGCTTTCCAATAATAATTTCATTCTTTAAACTTTCCAATATTTTATTTACTATGAGCGCACCCATAGGTATTCCTTATTTTTGTGATAGTATATTCCTACGAGCGCACCCGTAGGTTTTATACGAGACGCACCCGTATAACTACTTCCCCAATAGCATGAAACGGATTCATGTATCAAGGTAAGACAACTACTTCGCGACGGGAGGTACCATCCCAGTAGTGTCTTATCGCCACCCCTACCGCAGCAGGCAGTGGTCTTTATCCGGATACTGAGCAACTTATCATCATGGCCAATCACATCATTAATTCACTGTATTTCTTATTTTCTTTCTTTACACATTATAGTCATATTGTTCATAAAATACTTTTAAGTCATAAAACCACTTTGACTCAAAAACATTTTAAATAAAATTCATTTTGCTATGTATCAGAAAATCCACATAACACTCACCTCGGTCACCTAGAAGTTACTTAGCTTCGTGGACTCCTTTATCTTTCGCTTGATCAATTCTATTAGAACCACCACCTATTATGTACAAAATATATATTTATACTCAATTCTTATTTATAATAACCAACTTTACAGTATAAGAGTGCCATGCAATGCAACTACGGGTCATAATTAGACTAAGACTCTCATTATAATAACTTTCTTTAGTTTATATATTTTCCCGAAATACGCGTATTTTACTACAGTACCCTCGGGAGGTCGTATTTCGGTTCCGACAATTTTCTACAAAGTTTTGGACTCTAAGGGACTTATGTTTAAAATTTGAGGTCAAACGGACAAGTCTAACCCTAACTTTCAAAATGAAAAACTCAAAATCTCTTCTCAGTATATTACATGGTCGTGTAATATATGCTTTGAAAATTACACGGCCGTGTAATTTTTCTGGCTAATTACCCTTTTCAAAATATTACACAGTGGTAATGGAAAGAAACCGGATCCAAAAAATGGATCCACATAAACCCGGGTGACAAAAAAAAACGTAACATGGTGTACCAAAAATCATGCAAATTAAACATATATATTAATCCTACGTTCACACAATAGATGTAGTTTATATTTGAACGTGATTATATATATATATATATATATATATATATATATATATATATATATATATATATATATATATATATATATATATATATATATATATATATATATATATATATATATATATAATAATAATAATAATAATAATAATAATAACGTAGCCCTATGATGTTTCACTTTCTATTTTAATTCTTCTCTAAACTTGTTTTGTGTTTTAAGGGTATAAAGTTTACATTTTAGCGTTTAAAACAACATTGACGCCAATTGAAGGGGTCACCCAGTACCATCCGAGTCAACTGCCTAATAAACATCCATTTCACTTCTAATGAGAATCCATGTCACCCCTCATTGGTTTCAATGTCAATATATTCAACATTCATTCGTATAACACGATAGCCGCTTGAATTTTGCTACAAACAGGAAAACCATTTTTCTTATTGGTTTTTCCACAAAACCTTTCTCGATCTTGTTTTGGTTGATTACCATGGTTTTTCAGTACAGGGTGGACTTATACTTCCAAGTAATGTTCGTCAGTCATCATTTTTCTTACTTTGAAGGCGTGCTCCAGTTCCTTGAAGATGTGGATTTTGTTGTAATGGATTTACAAGAATGTGTGCAGTTTCTGGAGCGATTGTCATAACGAGAGTGAAGGAACTTGTATTACTATTTTTCGGATCTCCAATTACCTAAAGGTTTAAGGTTGATTTAAGATGACATGGAATATGCTGAGCTCATAGAAATTTTGTATCATTATGAAGTTAATGTGCCGGTATAAATGGATCATATTCGTGTTTTTGTGCAGGACTAGATTGATGAATAAAACGATAAAATTCTTAGTCCCGATGACAACAATTATGATATTGTAGAATTTTCACCCCAAATGCCTGATGAAATTGACATTGTTTCTAACAATGGCACCCCATTACTGAAACTGTACCCGAAGTTGAAAAAGAACTCCAAATTGGTGAGGAAGACCTATAATTTAGGTATGGTGATAATGACCAACAACTTGTTATTGTAACAAGGTTCAATGTAGATGTTCACTATATGAAGCAGAAACATGTACTAGGCATTTGGTTTGAAAATCCAAAACAGTTGAAAAATATGCTATGGAGTTATGTTGTTGTTAATGACTTTCATTTATGTTACAAAAAAATGATAGTAGAAGATTATTGTTAAAATGTTATGGTGGTGATTTGACGTGCGCAGTCGTTGATGCGGTCAAAAATAAGAAAAACCTCACTTCTCTAATAGCTAGGTAAGTAAGGGTCGAACCAAGGAGTCCGTGGCTGACTATATATATATATATATATATATATATATATATATATATATATATATATATATATATATATATATATATATATATATATATATATATATATATATATATATATATATATATATATATATATATATATATATATATATATATATATATATATATACGCAAATTTTTAAAAGAGATTTTCTGGGGCATATTTTGAAAACCTTTTTTTGGAAAGCAAGCAAGTCCATAACAGATTCTCATTTTAATGAAGTCATAAAATAAATTCAAATGTTAAACCCTGTATCATATGAACACCTTAAGGAAAGGAATCCCAAGACTTGATTAAGAGCATTTTTCAAATTTGGGAGCATGTGTGATGCAGTTGATAATGACAACTCAGAAATCTTCAATAGTGTCATCATTGAAGTTGGGGGAAAACCAATAATCATTATGCTATAAGAAATAACTATGTATGTCATGGAAATGACGTATAATTGCAAGCGAAAAGGAGTACTTGGCTAGACTACCAAATTTGTCCTACTATTAGACATATAATAAATGAGTTGAAAATCCATAAAAGATAACAAGCAACAATGTTTTTTGAATGTATACATGTAGCTCAAATAAATATTTCATTAATGAAATTTGCAGGTACTGGCATGTTCTACCTAGTGGACTTATGCAATTTGAAACAACAAACTTAGGAGAGTCATATGCAGTGGACTTGGAGAAGAAAACATGCACATGCAGGATGTGGCAACTTAACAGATATGTTTTTCTGCATTCTATGAAAATAATATGTCACACCCCCAAACCACGATGGCAGAAACGTCTGAGGGTGGATGACTTCATGAAGAGTATCACAACAACGTTTGTACAATAGTGATCAAAGCAAACACATCCATCATATACATAATTGTAAATGTTACAAGAGTTCAAAAGATTGTATGTTTTAAATACAATTTCAATATGATATCAAAATACATAGTATGACGCCATAGTGACCCATCGTCAAAGGTTGTAGTTACCTTATCAATTTCCTGATAATACAAGTAGTTTGAAAGAGTGTCAACATTACGTTGGTGAGTTCATAAGATTTTTTGTATGAGAAAATCCATAATCATTTTTCCTTGTAAAAGGATAGTGTTTGAAACCAGAAAATCCAATATTTTCTAATAAATGAGTCGTAGTCTTAAAACCCAAAGACCGAGAATGTATAAGTATTTCTATACTTGAAAATAGTATTACATAGTTTTATTCTTGTATGAAACAGTGTAAATAGATGTTTACTCGTAGACCAATCGTAGATTTAATTCTGTAAAACTCATATGTATAAGTAAACCATACTTATATTTATATAATTGATAAAACGTAGTTTTAATTTCCATAGAACCAGTGTGTATAAGTAAAAACCATACTTATAGTTGTAACTTGTTAAAATGTAGTTTTAATACCATAAAACTTGTATGAGGAGTCTCTTTCCTTGTAAAAGGTAGTATTGTAATCAAAGAAAATGTATATTTGTACGTAAACAATTTATATAGTTGATTTCCCATTTGAGACGCCCTATAACCATACTGTGACCATGTATGCCTGCTTCGACGTTCTTCAGGCGTCGGACTGTTATGACATTTGTCACCTCAGACCCGTCGGTCTAGCTGTATGTAACGCCAAGACACTCTTTTTATGTAATAATAATAAAAAGGGTAAAATGGTCATTTTACCTTGGAAAGGTAAATTGGTCTTTAGGACAGAAAAGTATTTGGTTTGAAATAGTATTTTGAGTTTTGGACTTAAAATGTTATAAAAACTGAATTTGGGTCGTTTTACCGAAAAAGGGTATTTTGGTCATTTGACCATGTGAAGGACCAAATATGAAAAATATTGTTGGTTGTGGCAAATGTATAAAGAATGAAAGTTTTATTGTAATAAAACTTGATTATTGTGGCCAAAGTTCAAGAAAATGAACTTTAGGACCAAAAATGTAAATTTTAGAGGTATAAATATAAGAGAGTTGACTCTCTCTTTGACTGGCCATTTGTGCAGCAACGGGAGAAGAGTTTTGAGAGCAATTTCTGGAAATTCTTGAAGCTTGAAGCATGGAATTGGAATCATGGCTTGGAATTGGTGATTCCTTTGTAAATCAAGGTTAGTAAACTTGATTTTAACCAAGTTCTTGAAGTGTTCTTGGTTTGGTTTTATAGAAACTGAAATTTGTACATTTCAGTTATGATTATGTGGTTTAAATGGTTTATTACTTCCATTAAGTCATGCTAGAAAGGACTTAACTCAAGATAATGGAAGTAGGTTGTTATTGTTGATGAATTTGAAGTTTTGGGGTTTTGGAACTAAGAACCCTAATTCTTCATTTTGATTGATTTAGTTGTTTTGAATGGTTGAAAACCTTGTTAAAGTATAAGGTTTTAGCCTAGGAACAAACCCCAAACGATTAAGGACTGGATTAAGGACTTAATGGGCTAAAACTGCTTGCTACAGTGCATAAATCGCGACTGGCCAGGAGGTCTGCCCAGGCGCAGCGCGCAGTGCGCCCAGGACCAGGGCGGGGTGCGCCCAGGCGCAGTGCGCCTCCAAGGAGGCTGATATGATATCCAATATAATTGTTCTGAATATAACTCGTGTATGATATATTTGATCCAGGAAGCTATGCTTGGGATCAATGACTTGATGTCTTGTTGGAATATTTCATCGATGACTATGGATGAAATTTTGGAAGTAGCTATAGTAAATAGCAAATATGTTCTAGCTATTGAACACCTGGAAGGTAGATTGCTTAGGATTTACGGGACCATTTTCCTTATGAATCTGAAGCCGATGACTACCTTTAAAACTGAAGCAATTATGCTTATATATTGGTTAGCAACGAATTGTGCTAACATGAATTGAAGAAACAAGAACATTATGGTTCTTAAAACAGAAATGAAGCGGATGAAAATCCATGGTAAATAACCGTTGTTGAGAATACTGGTTATTTTCCTTTGCTTAAACTCATAAAAGAGTTAATAAAGGAATGATTTGTAGTTGGCATACGTGGTATGGGCCAAGTTAAATAAAGCAGTGATAGTAGTGTACTACTTTAAATAAATTCTTGGATGTTTCTTTTAAAAAGAACTTCCAGGATTTCTGCCAGATTGGCGAGAAAAGTTTATGATTAAACTGATTTTGAGAGTCGTTCCCGTTATTTAGGCTCTATATTGATTAGCCTCTGTAGAGATGGCAGAGTGGTAAAACAATTGGAAGAAATTGTTTTTGAATTGGGGTCTCATATGGCCGAATGTGTCATCGTGTGGAGCCCTATCTTGATTGAAAAGAAGAAAGATAAGTTAATGTGTATGTACATTGACTAATGAGAATTTGATATTCTCGAAACCAGACCGAATATGAGGTACATTTGTACCAGATATTGGAGTTAATTCACTAAGTTAAGTGATATGTAAAATCCTCCAAGTATGAAAGTTTGGCTAAAAGAAGTTTTAATTCTTTGGGCATGATAATAGTGCCAAAGATGATAAAATAAATCCAGTAGAATTGATGATGTGATAAAACTGGAACCGCCTGAGGAATCTGACTGAAATTGTAGTTCCTTGGATTGGCGGATTATTATAGGAGAGTTGTAGAAAACTGCTCCTTGATTGTTGTCTAGTTGACTAAAGTTGATTAAGCAAAGTGAAAAGTCTGAGTGGTAAGAAAGACCACATGTAACTTTTCAAAGGTTGAAACAAACCTTGTGTGAAACTCCGGTGTTAGCATTATTGCTAAGCGGAGAAGATAAACTGGATTATAGAAATGCATCCAGAGTTGACTTTGGATACATGATATTGCAGTAGCAATTATGACTTTGACATTGAAGCTTTGGAGACACTACTGATGTGGTGTAAAGCTTACTGTTTATATGGATCATATAAGTTTGAAGTACTTAGTTGATCAAAAAGAAGCTAAACAGGAGATAGCAAAAATAGATGGGTTACTTAAAGATTTCGGTTATGAAATCTTGTACCATCTTGGAAAGGCGGATGTGATTATAGATGCCTTGAATTAGAAAGAGTATCTTTTGAAAGATACAACCACATGCATGAGTGTGGCGAATTGATTACCTGAGTTGATTCGGGTAGCACAGAAAGAAATGTGTAAGTCTGAAAAACGTGATAAGTAAATGAATGATTAGCTATTGAAAGAAGCTAGTTAGAAACTTACAGCGATTGAAAACGCTTGGTGGTTGTGTATGTGAGTTTCGAAGCAAAACGAGATATGAAAATTTACCCTTAAAAGATGTATATTTGGGTAGATATGCAAAATGTCCGGGGCAATACCAAACTGTGTAGGATAATGTAACCTACGCATTGGTGGTCGGGACTAAAGAAAGACATTGAAAGACATGTGAAAAGTGTTTGACTAGTGTGTAACTACAGTCAAATCATTAGAAACAAACGGAAAATTTAACCGTTGTGGGTCTCAAAGAAGTAATGGGACGAAAATATTATAGACTTTGTAATAAAGTCTTTGCAAGTACCGCATGGGTATGACACCATTTGGGTAATTGCAGATTGGTTGATGAAACCAGTGTAAATGTATACCGATTAAGGAAGAAATTAAGAGCGGAAAGTAGTGAAAAACTACATAGAAAAAGAAAATTGTTGACGTGCACTACAGGTGTCGACTGTATCGGATCGAAATACTAGAATTATTTGCTGAATTTAGCATTAATTCTTAAAATTGATAGTTCAAAGGTACTAGTAGTACTGTATAGAAATTGCAGAAATGATAGACGAGGCGAGAAAATGATGCAGACTCTAAAAGATGTGCTTGAAAATTGCACAGCAGACCCTAGTGGAAGATGAGAAGATCGTCTATCTTTGGTAGAACCCGTAGATAATAATAGTTTTAGTACCAACATTTAGATGACCTGTATAATGCATAGTATGGAGTATCGTGTTGCACGCCGATTTGCTAGACAGAAGTTGGGGAGAAGCCGTTGACTGGACCCGAGATTTTACTTCAAACAGAAGAAAAGATTAGGTAAATTTGAGAAAGCTTGGAAATAGACAAAAATCGACAAAAGTGGTATGCGGATTGCCGAGTAAACACCGTTGAAATTCCAGATGAGGGATGACGGAGTAATCAAAATATCCCTTAGAAAGACTAAAAATTTGTTTGGGACGAAAAGAAAGTCAAGTCCTCATTTATTGGACTTTTCCATATGTCCCTAAGAGTAAGAATTGGGGTGTATCGATTGAAGTTTCTTGATGAACTTCAAGATATTTATAAAGTTTTCTATGGGTCTCATGGTTCTGAGAACATAGATTGATAAATTCCAACAAATCCCTCATGTTGAAATGAGGTAGATAAGTGATTAAGGTGCCCGGGACAACCGGAGGAATGATATGCGAGTGGTGATATAACCACGAGATAAGAAGACTAGTATGGTTAAGTGCTTAGGCAATACCATAGAGATTCCGACATGATGTGGAAGACCGAAAGTGAAACGAGGGAGACATAACCTCAACTCCTGGTATGATTTCGGGGACGAAATCTTTTGAAGGAGGGGAGAATTTGTAACGCCAAGACACTCTTTTTATGTAATAATAATAAAAAGGGTAAAATGGTCATTTTACCTTGGAAGGGTAAATTGGTCTTTAGGACAGAAAAGTATTTGGTTTGAAATAATATTTTGAGTTTTGGACTTAAAACATTATAAAAACTGAATTTGGGTCGTTTTACCGAAAAAGGGTATTTTGGTCATTTGACCATGTGAAGGACCAAATATGAAAAATATTGTTGGTTGTGGCAAATGTATAAAGAATGAAAGTTTTATTGTAATAAAACTTGATTATTGTGGCCAAAGTTCAAGAAAATGAACTTTAGGACCAAAAATGTAAATTTTAGAGGTATAAATATAAGAGAGTTGACTCTCTCTTTGACTGGCCATTTGTGCAGCAACGGGAGAAGAGTTTTGAGAGCAATTTCTGGAAATTCTTGAACCTTGAAGCATGGAATTGGAATCATGGCTTGGAATTGGTGATTCCTTTGTAAATCAAGGTTAATTTTAACCAAGTTCTTAAAGTGTTCTTGGTTTGGTTTTATAGAAACTGAAATTTGTACATTTCAGTTATGATTATGTGGTTTAAATGGTTTATTACTTCCATTAAGTCATGCTAGAAAGGACTTAACTCAAGATAATGGAAGTAGGTTGTTATTGTTGATGAATTTGAAGTTTTGGGGTTTTGGAACTAAGAACCATAATTCTTCATTTTGATTGATTTAGTTGTTTTGAATGGTTGAAAACCTTGTTAAAGTATAAGGTTTTAGCCTAGGAACAAACCCCAAACGATTAAGGACTGGATTAAGGACTTAATGGGCTAAAACTGCTTGCTACAGTGCATAAATCGCGACTGGCCAGGAGGTCTGCCCAGGCGCAGGGCGCAGTGCGCCCAGGACCAGGGCGGGGTGCGCCCAGGCGCAGTGCGCCCAGCCCTAGGCGCAGTGCGCCTCCAAGCAGGGGCCAGGCAGGGGATCAAAAATGCTAACTTTCGTTTGGCTTGTCCGTTTTAGCTCAAACTTGAACCGTAGGTTCGTTATGGTCTGAAAAGTTTGGGAAAATTTTTATATTGAGTTTTCGACCCCTCGGGGGCACTGTAGATCGATTCGAATGCCTCGGTGAATAGTAAAATTCATAAAAAGTTAGTAAATGGAAAGTTTTTTAACTAGGCATTGTTTGTAATGATATTGTATTGAACTCTAGTGTATTAGAGTCAATTGGAATGGTTATTAATCTATTATCATTTGGTATATAAATGAGTATATAGGTATGAGACAAAACGGTTGTGGTGCACGCAAAGGCAAGAAACAACCGATATTGAAACGCAGCTAGTATCCAGGTGAGTAATCTCACTGATATCATATATGATATATGATGATTGAATTGTTACAGGTTGAAACTGATTGTGGGACGAAATAGATGGTTCAAAGATACATTTGAAGAGACAATACCAGATAAGCCGTGAGTCTATAATAGACAAGAACGGAGCTGTGAGTCAAACCTATATAGACAAGACCGGATAAGCCGTGAGTCATTGCGATGACAAGAACGGAGCCGTGAGTCTAGGCAATAGCGGGCTAACCCGTGAGCCATAACTAATTCTGGATGCTATATCCAACTGGTGCGGCCTTCGGGCTATGATATTCTGGTGTGGCCTTCGGGCTATGATTCTGGTGCGGCCTTCGGGCTATGATAACTGGTGCGGCCTATATGGCTATGATTCTGGTGCGGCCTATATGGCTATGATTCTGGTGCGGCCTTCGGGCTATGATATTTGGTGCGGCCTTTTGGCTATGATTTTGTTACAGGTACATGGTGCGGCCTTATGGCTATGATATCGGGTTATTCAACCCAGCTGGTGCGGCCTTCGGGCTATGATTTATATATTGATAATGTTTTGGTGCAGCTTATATAGCTATGACACAGGGTGCGGCTTAAATAGCCAGGATATACGGTGCGGTCCGATGTGACTAAGAAATATATGGACAGAAATGGTTATATATGATTATATGTGCAAATAACTGAAGTGGCTGATAATTGTAGGTTATCATGTTTTAGTCTGTAAGGCTATAAATTAGGATGTGAAATCCTAGGAGATATTTGGTCAGCCAGTAAGGCTAGGAGTTTGGATTCGATATCCAGACAGTTATATGAATGTATTTCTAATACTTGTTATTTGCAGATACGATTACTCACTGAGCTTTATAGCTCACGATATTTGTTACTGTCCCTGCAGGTTAGCATGATACTGATAGGGGACAAGATAGAGTCCGTGACTTTGAAGTGGGACTCATAGATGCTGTTAGTAGCAGCCCGGCTTTAAAGGAGTTATGGTATTTTATACTCTCCTTGATACACTTGTACCCGTTTTTATTAAAATATACCCCTTTGTTATGGTTTTAAGTACTGAAACGTTTGTTAAAAATGAAAAATTTTCAGGGGTGTTTTTGTTTTAAAAGCCGGGTGTTACACTGTAGCTAATAGCTCAGGTGCGGGGTTGTCAATCCCGTATAGATCTATACACAAATATCACGCTCTCTTACCGACACTCTGGTTATAAATTTCAGGACTTATAGTATGTACTTAAATAAGCACTGTGAAGACCCGTCTCACAAAAATGTATGTATCAATCAACTTGTTAAAGTTTGTATATGAAAAACCTTTGTATTTGTCCATTATCATTTTTCCCATGATAATATAGTAATGTATAATAATTATATATTTTATATAATTATTTGTCTTCTTTAAAACGTCATAGTAACATTTGTATCAACAAACTATTCCAATAATAGTTTATTTTTAGTATTCCGTTGTGAAAAGCATATATTTACAAATATATGTGAAATAACTTATTTAGATGATTATAAAGAACTTCTTTTAAGATATATTATCCACAATAGTGGTGTAATAAATTGGTTATACCCATTATTAATTCCAATATAATATTTCATGACTATCAAATAAAGAACGGCCAGGTAGAAGATCAAATGGGGAGGCAGGACCCTTTCAGCGTATAAGCCTTTCGGAAATTTCCAACAACCTAGCCCAAATGATCGGCCTAGACACCGCCCTCATAAGTAGATCATTCGATATTATTTTTGGAACTATAATTGAATTGTTGTCATAATGATGTTTACAAAATTACATTTTGTTTACTACTGTTACAAATGAGTATAAATAGCTATTTTTATAGTATAACTTGTATTCTCCCCCTTAAAAACTTGAATAAATATAAAAAGAAGGGGTATGAACTCACCTCAATGTCGACTAGGATCTTATCGCCAACTGTTGTTAGATCGCCCGACTCTTCGTGCTTCTAACTCGAACTCACTACATTTATAACTGAAATAGCTACTTCTAACGCTCATTCTTCGTATATTTCTATATATATCGAAGAATCTTCTAACAATACTATCTAATGATATAGAGATCGAGATCTGAGGTGTGAGGAAATGAGAGCATTGAAGCCTCTATTTATAGTAAATTTATTTTCGTATAGCGGCCCTCAAGATACAGACATTTGACGTTTATAGCTTTTAAATTTTGTTTATGACAAAACATACCCTTAAAATACTCTTTAAATAGATTTAATAGTTTTTATATAAAATGAATGATTTTTGTTTATAAAAATATGATCTACAAAAATCGTAGTTTAATAATATCAACTTTTTAACTAAAAGTCTTTAACGAATTAACGAAAGGGTATTAGTTGTAAGTTTAATAAAAATATAGGGGTTAAATGTAAATACAATTTCATTTTATAGAAAAAGAAAATATTAAATATAGAACTAATATCAATAATATTAAATTTTGACGTCAGATTGTTCGTATCGACGATACCGTTTTGACGGTAATTTTTCCGTTTTATAAAACGTCATAATATTATCGATAAATTTAAAAATACGTATTGAATACGTAGTGTTCGAAATGAAAATACAAATTATTTGAGGGTAAAATCTGCAAAATTGATTTTATAATAAACTGGGACCCACTTTATAATAATAATAATAATATATGTATATCATTTGTCTTCGGTCTGCACCGTTACGTGGAGAATTTCAAATGTTTGAAAATATATATATATTTTTTATATAAATATATTATAATAATTAAACGTCGCTTTCAAGTTAAATTATACGTTTTTCTATTATAACTTTTTATATATAACGTTTGGTAAAAATATAACTATATATTTGGAACCGTCGTAATTTTATCTACGTTTTGATATAAAATTTGTAATATTCCGAAGAGTTTTAAATTTTTACCGTTCACTATTCACGTCGGTCACTATTCACGACGTAAATTTGTTTTTTTTATATATTAAAAACATCTAGCTTAGCAGTGTTTGTTCGTATAATTGACTTGAATTAACATACTTAGTATTATAATATCAAATAATACATCGTAGAGATTATGAAATTTACATTTCAATATATTGACCTAACGTACGCTCTGGTTGACTTGAGTTGACTTTCGTTGACTAATTTGACAGTTGTCACATTATCTACCCGTTAGAAGGAATTTCGTCCCGAAATTTAGCACTTTGAATGGATCCTCAAGGGTTTGGAAAGAGATGTGGGTATTTTTGTTTGATCTGGTCCTCACGTTCCTAGGTAAATTCAGGTCCACGCTTGGTGCTTCCTAGTTTTCAATTGCTTTGATTTTGGAGTGTAATGCCGTGATATTTTCGATAAGTAACTTGAGTTAATCCTAGTATAAATAAGAGTTACTAGGTTGTTATGTGAGTTAGGAGGATTAGAAATTCATTTAGAAGGAGTTTAAACCTTAAAAATAGTATAAAGGAGTTACATGGGTCGTGTAGGAGTCACTCGGCTCGTGTAGTACACATTTTCGAAACTGTTTAGCTTTACAGGAGTTACACGGGGCGTGTTCTAGTTATTGCAGCATCCAGTAGAATTACACGGGTTGGATTTTGGAGTACGGGTCGGATTTTTAGAAGTTAACAATGCTAACTTTACTGGTTAGCGTCGCTAACCTGTGTTAGCGGGGTTATTTGGGCAGCTTTCCTTATTTACCCCATTTACGAATCAAAAATCCTCCTAGATTATTTTCAAAGTAAAAGGTGCCAAATTTGGTTATTTTGATCAAGGGTTTTGCGTAGAAAAAGTTTGGGATGGTCGGATTTAATACCCGAAATGCATTCTCGAGTTCTTAATTGACAAGGGTAATGATCTTGAGTGTTAGGGTTTCAAACCCTAGATGTCCAAATCTGAAAGTATGCATCGGTTCACCTCATATGTAGGTTACTAATATATGTCGTATCGAGTCCTTGTTACAATATTGTGATGTTTTAATAGTTGATTTGGTAAAATCATGAAATTAGGAGTTTCATATGATATTCCCTAATTGTGATTTGTATTAGCTATTAATTTCTTAATCATTTGAGTTAAGTAATATGGAAATGCCTAAACATGTTAAAGATATGATATGTGATGTCATTTTACAGGAATACTAGTAGGATGGAAGGAAACATGTAAGATACAGATGAACCATGAGCTGTACTGATGTCAGATGAGTAGGTTCTAGTTTATTATTTATAAATAAACTATTATTGAAGTAACTGTTCATTGAACTATTTCCATTATCAAAAGATATATTTAAAAAAAATGTCTTTTCGTTATCCCGTCCTCATCGGAGTCAAGCCGCGAATTTGGAAAAGATATCACTTAGGGTAGTGAAAAGATTGCACATACTGTAGGTATTTTGGATTTCGGTAATAAGAACGTGGGTTGTCCTTTCAGTTCCAGCTGTAAGATACTATATAAACGGGTATGTAGTATCATCCATATCTACATCTTTTCATTCTCATTCTTTCTTACTATCAGTTTATTCTTATATAATCTCAGATTTCCAAATCGAGGTATGGAAAACATATCTCATATGGAAAACTTGTCAGACGCTGAGCGGAATTTCCTAAGGGAAGAGGGTACCTCCCTATCGTTTAATCAGATACCTCTACTGGAGTCTGGTAATTACAATATCCTTAACTCCTTTTATTTCTTATTCATTTCTCTAGCGTTTTGATTTTGTTTTAAACTATGTGAGGTATAGATTTTCCAGATATATTACCGCTGGATCAACTTCAAGATGATCCTGAAGTTTTTCCTCTGATGGGTATTCTCCCTGAAGATCCACTGCCTTTAAATCAAAACATCGCTGTTGGGCAATCTCAATGTATACTTCCAGGTTAAGTCATTTTCTTAAGATTTATGTTTGTTTTGCTTAATTATCTAACATACGTTATACACAGATCCATTCGAAGATGCTCTTACTAATGATAATCTAAGCATGAACGTGCCCATGCTGCATGGTGGAGTAGATTTAACAAATCGGGGGTTTTTAACTGACATTCAAAATTAGGATCAAATACAGTCGATCCATGATGACACTATCGGGTTCGCTTCAGCGAATCCTGAATTTGTGGGTGGTTTTCAATATCAGGATCATTTTCAATTGATCCATAGTAACTTAGAAAGTTTCAAGAATGGGAATTCTGGGTTTATGGTTGATTTTGGAAATCAAGAACTATTACCCATAATAGGTAACAATGAAAGTGTTAGTGATCAGGATCATACACAATTGATCCAAAATGAAAACGTTTCAACCTCGATTCCAAGAACCTTTGAAATTCGTAGAAAAAGGGGTTCTGGACATGCGTTGAGTAAGGAAACAATATCCATGCATTTTGATAAGCCGATTTTGGAAGCTGCAAGGGAACTCAACGTTGGATCAACACAGTTGAAGCAACGCTGTAGGAAGTTAGGCATCAAAAGTTGGCCTCAACGACAGATTAAGAGTCTACAAACTCTTATTAACCATACTCAGGTTAAGAATTGTATTTCTTTCTCCACAATTTTAATTCCATGAGATTGTAATGACTGAAAGTATTTATGCAACAGGAATTTGATAAAAATCCTAGTAGAGCAGACGTAATACTTGGTCTAGAGAACGAGAAAAGAGCAATAGTCGAGGGTTCCAGTTCAAAGATAACTGATACCACAAAGAGATTGAGGCAAGCTGCCTTTAAGGCTGTTTACAAGAAAAGAAAGGTTCAGAAGAGGGAGGAAGCTTCATCAGGGACCCATACACAGCAACAATCTCTGCCTTCTGTTTCTGCTATGAGTGGTTTTGACCATGATTTTCTCAAGAGCACAAGTGAAGAGAACCCAGAAGACTTGGCAGGTGACATAGCCCACCTTCGGCTTTCAGATTGAATTTCTACCAATATTAGTTTAATGGAACTATTGGTAGGGATGATGGTAGGTTTTCGATAATAGTTATTGGTCAGGTATTATTGAATTGTCAGGTCTACTATGTAAGGATAGGGGTATAAGAGGTACATAAAGTGTCTAGATGTATGGTTCTATAGTATTATAAAATACTCCTATAGTATTTTAGCTTTATATTTTGTTTTAGAGTTTCTTTGTATATGGTTCTTGGTAAGTTTTTAGACTTGTTGTTCACTACGGCTATTTCTAAGTACATGTTAGTCATACATTGGACAAATACAGTTGATCAGGCTCTATCTGTCCTAGGTATGATTACATAACTACCTAGGCCTACTCGTAGTGTTCAACTCATCTTATTACTCTTGTATTGTTTAGTACTCTTGTATTGTTCTGGTTATGACACTGTTCTAGTATGTATGTACTTGTACTTATACTTTATAAAAATATCATTGTATTTTAAAGTATACTTTGTAATGATTGTTTTAGAGAGTTTTAGTCCCATTGTATTTATAGTTGTATATCTTAAATGGATTGATATACTTAGTTCACTATAAACAATGCTCTGATACCAATCTGTCACACCCCCAAACCACGATGGCGGAAACGTTTGAGGGCGGATGACTTCATGAACAGTATCACAACAACGTTTGTACAATAGTGATCAAAGCAAACACATCCATCATATACATAATTGTAAATGTTACAAGAGTTCAAAAGATTGTATGTTTTAAATACAATTACAATATGATATCAAAATACATAGTATGACGCCATAGCGACCCATCGTCAAAGGTTGTAGTTACCTTATCAATTTCCTGAGAATACAAGTAGTTTGAAAGAGTGTCAACATTACGTTGGTGAGTTCATAAGATTTTTTGTATGAGAAAATCCATAATCATTTTTACTTGTAAAAGGATAGTGTTTGAAACTAGAAAATCCAATATTTTCTAATAAATGAGTCGTAGTCTTAAAACCCAAAGACCGAGAATGTATAAGTATTTCTACACTTGAAAATAGTATTACGTAGTTTTATTCTTGTATGAAACAGTGTAAATAGATGTTTACTCGTAGACCAATCGTAGATTTAATTCTGTAAAACTCATATGTATAAGTAAACCATACTTATATTTATATAATTGATAAAACGTAGTTTTAATTTCCATAGAACCGGTGTGTATAAGTAAAAACCATACTTATAGTTGTAACTTGTTAAAATGTAGTTTTAATACCATAAAACTTGTATGAGGAGTCTCTTTCCTTGTAAAAGGTAGTATTGTAATCTAAGAAAATCCAATATTTTCTTATGAATGTATCCAAGTCTTAAAAACCCAAAGACTAAAATGTATAGCGTAGTTTGTAGTATAAAGGCATTGAAAATGTATATTTGTACGTAAACAATTTATATAGTTGATTTCCCATTTGAGACGCCCTATAACCATACTGTGACCATGTATGCCTGCTTCGACGTTCTTCAGGCGTCGGACTGTTATGACATTTGTCACCTCAGACCCGTCGGTCTAGCTGTAGCTAATAGCTCAGGTGCGGGGTTGTCAATCCCGTATAGATCTATACACAAATATCACGCTCTCTTACCGACACTCTGGTTATAAATTTCAGGACTTATAGTATGTACTTAAATAAGCACTGTGAAGACCCGTCTCACAAAAATGTATGTATCAATCAACTTGTTA
Organism: Cichorium intybus; assembly: GCA_023525715.1. Classification (NCBI taxonomy): domain Eukaryota; kingdom Viridiplantae; phylum Streptophyta; class Magnoliopsida; order Asterales; family Asteraceae; genus Cichorium; species Cichorium intybus. The sequence goes on from CM042010.1 coordinate 114,335,338, forward strand.
AAGTTTGTATATGAAAAACCTTTGTATTTGTCCATTATCATTTTTCCCATGATAATATAGTAATGTATAATAATTATATATTTTATATAATTATTTGTCTTCTTTAAAACGTCATAGTAACATTTGTATCAACAAACTATTCCAATAATAGTTTATTTTTAGTATTCCGTTGTGAAAAGCATATATTTACAAATATATGTGAAATAACTTATTTAGATGGTTATAAAGAACTTCTTTTAAGATATATTATCCACAATAGTGGTGTAATAAATTGGTTATACCCATTATTAATTCCAATATAATATTTCATGACTATCAAATAAAGAACGGCCAGGTAGAAGATCAAATGGGGAGGCAGGACCCTTTCAGCGTATAAGCCTTTCGGAAATTTCCAACAACCTAGCTCAAATGATCGGCCTAGACACCGCCCTCGTAAGTAGATCATTCGATATTATTTTTGGAACTATAATTGAATTGTTGTCATAATGATGTTTACAAAATTACATTTTGTTTACTACTGTTACAAATGAGTATAAATAGCTATTTTTATAGTATAACTTGTATTCTCCCCCTTAAAAACTTGAATAAATATAAAAAGAAGGGGTATGAACTCACCTCAATGTCGACTAGGATCTTATCGCCAACTGTTGTTAGATCGCCCGACTCTTCGTGCTTCTAACTCGAACTCACTACATTTATAACTGAAATAGCTACTTCTAACGCTCATTCTTCGTATATTTCTATATATATCGAAGAATCTTCTAACAATACTATCTAATGATATAGAGATCGAGATCTGAGGTGTGAGGAAATGAGAGCATTGAAGCCTCTATTTATAGTAAATTTATTTTCGTATAGCGGCCCTCAAGATACAGACATTTGACGTTTATAGCTTTTAAATTTTGTTTATGACAAAACATACCCTTAAAATACTCTTTAAATAGATTTAATAGTTTTTATATAAAATGAATGATTTTTGTTTATAAAAATATGATCTACAAAAATCGTAGTTTAATAATATCAACTTTTTAACTAAAAGTCTTTAACGAATTAACGAAAGGGTATTAGTTGTAAGTTTAATAAAAATATAGGGGTTAAATGTAAATACAATTTCATTTTATAGAAAAAGAAAATATTAAATATAGAACTAATATCAATAATATTAAATTTTGACGTCAGATTGTTCGTATCGACGATACCGTTTTGACGGTAATTTTTCCGTTTTATAAAACATCATAATATTATCGATAAATTTAAAAATACGTATTGAATACGTAGTGTTCGAAATGAAAATACAAATTCTTTGAGGGTAAAATGTGTAAAATTGATTATATAATAAAGTGGGACCCACTTTATAATAATAATAATAATATATGTATATCATTTGTCTTCGGTCTCCACCGTTAGGTGGAGAATTTCAAATGTTTGAAAATATATATATATATATATTTTTATATAAATATATTATAATAATTAAACGTCGCTTTCAAGTTAAATTATACGTTTTTCTATTATAACTTTTTATATATAACGTTTGGTAAAAATATAACTATATATTTGGAACCGTCGTAATTTTATCTACGTTTTGATATAAAATTTGTAATATTCCGAAGAGTTTTAAATTTTTACCATTCACTATTCACGTCGGTCACTATTCACGACGTAAATTTGTTTTTTTATATATTAAAAACATCTAGCTTAGCAGTGTTTGTTCGTATAATTGACTTGAATTAACATACTTAGTATTATAATATCAAATAATACATCGTAGAGATTATGAAATTTACATTTCAATATATTGACCTAACGTACGCTCTGGTTGACTTGAGTTGACTTTCGTTGACTAATTTGACAGTTGTCACATAATATCATACCCTAATGGAATAATTGAAGCATATATAGACCCACTATACCTTGCAAACATTTACAAGAATTCTTATAAATTTCCTTTATTAGGTGTGAATGAAAGCAATATGTGGCCAACAGTTGATTACATTCCTCTTTTACCCCAATAAGAAGGAGAATGCATGGTATACCAACAATAAAGAAGAAAAAGATGCTTATGAGAAAGTAGGAAGGCATATTGTCTCAAAATTAGGCAAAAGAGTAATTTATGGAATTTGTAAGCAGCCTAGCCACAACAAGGCCACATGTAAGCAAGTGGGAAGACCATCCAATATAAGAGTTAAAAAGGGCTAAAAGAAATGAGAATGATCAAAATGTAAAATTATTCAATGTTGATACTCAAGGTGGGAGAAATGAGAATGATCACTATGAAGAACCAGACAATGTTGATACTTAAGTTGATATAGATGTGGTGACGGAATCAACATATGTTTGGGAAAATGAGAAAGTAACAGATTGACTAATAACTCAAGAAAGTACCAACAATAGGAAATATATGCCTAAAATATCAAAACAGATAGTGAAAAAGAAGTTGGCGAAAGGGTTGAAGGAAAGAATAGGGAAAGAAACACTTACGAAATCCCTATGTAATTATATTAGTTTTTGGTTTATAGAGGTTTTAGTTACTTGGTTTGTAATGTTAAGTATGTCAAGAACTTGTTATGTTTTTAGTCACTTATCTTGTGTGTAGTCAATAAGTTGAAGAGCCTGGTTAGTATGTTAATATGTTGGTTTGTGTCAAGAACATTGTTTGTGGTTGAATGGTTGACAATTATGTTCATTCTATTACATAGTTGTAATAAACAACACACATACTAATAAACTAAAAACATTTGATTACTAAACCTACAACTATTTAACAAGGATTGAGACAAAAAAATTACAGCTGACGCTCCATAGTTACATTGTATCACTATTACACTAGAATGCCTTTATATTGGAGCTTTTGAAACTAAATTGCCTTTATTTTGTTAAACAATCAATATACAATGCCTTTGTATTGGTACTTAACCAAAGACAATAACGACATTTACAAATTGACCCAAACATATTCACATTGCAATGAAATTATACTACTATTAACTTAGTCTACTTTACCAAACATAATCGAACTACAAATTTTGATAATCAAAGGTTACCATAAGAAAGTTAACATAACATTTCTTCCTTTCCATAATCCATAACTATTCTGTTAACCTAAATACAAACCATTTCCTACTATAATGTAGGACTTAAAACCAAACCAAACCATCCGTAGCTATTTCGATAAGCAAAACCCCAAAAAAACCCACCCGAAACCCATTTCTTCATCACCCGGTAAGAAAAACCCCAAACAACACCCATGTAAAAAAAATACAAATATCACCACGATCAAACTCCTTGTATATGTGTTCATTAGCTGCTCCATTCGTCGAAATTGTTTTGTATCTGAAAAAAGTCACTCAAAGCGCACTTTACCTTATCGATGTTGCCTTTTTTTCTTTTCCTTCATCTTCTCAAACTCCATGTTTATCTCCATTGTTAGAATGCCACATATGTATGCCTCCAATTCAAGGAACTCTTTAGAGATGAAAATTTTTGAGTGGCGGTTAGAGTTGGAACTTACTCCAGATGCAAATTTCTTACTCATTGGAATAGACGATGAAAAGTATTTATCTTCAATTTCTAGAAAAAGAGCTATTTGATGAGGGGTATAATATTTCTAAATTTACTTCAAATAGGGAGTGTAATGGGGCCAGCTGCCACCTTGGCAAGCTTAGGCCCCAAGCTTGGAACTATTTTGCATCTAATAAAAAACACTTGTTCCATATAGTACATGTTAGCATCTTGTAATAAGATAATATCAAAATGGTGAAAGTGAAACATCATTGAGCTATAATGTCATTTTGCCACATGTATGTATGTATGTGTGTTTGTATATGTATATATATATATATATATATATATATATATATATATATATATATATATATATATATATATATATATCATATGGTATGAATTATATTTATATAAAAGGGTTTATATATTTTAAAACACAAAAGCTTATTTTATAAAAGATGGGAGAGAGGGAGAGAGAGAGCATTTGCAACCTACTTGGAGTGTGAGACACACACTCTCTCCATTCTCTCTCATACCTTTGCCCAAACCTCAATGGAGGTCCAATGAGATTTCTTGTCCACTAAAATCTTCCAATGCATGCCATTTTCTTGTCTTCAATGCTAATTATTTTGGTTGGCGGATTTCTAGATAAGCATGCATAAGAAAGAGCTCTTGCACCCTTTCTCTTGGCCGAAATCTTCATACACATATAGTTTTCTCTCTAATATTTAGTAAGAAAAGTGATATTATTATTCCTCTATTGAAGGCATAATTCAAATTTTGTTTTCAAGCTTAAGAGGTTAATATTTGCAAGAAAGGAACTAGAATTCCTTGGTGTTGTAACTTGTTGGTGGACTTCTCTAGAGGAAGCCTACATTGACTTCTTTCAATCATCTTTATCCATCTTCACACATTTTCTTCAACGGCTACAAAGGTTGTATTTTATTGAAAACCTCTATTAATGTATTTATCTTTCATGTTCATGCAAATGGATCCTTGGTTGGTGTTAACTTCTTTAATGTTGTTCAAAGTCTTTTTTTTTCTTTTGTTGCTATTCCAATGATTCTTGAAATCCGACTTTAAAAATAACCCAACAAGTGATATCCGATCCTCTTTTGAATACTCATTAAGATTGTAAGTATTTTTTTGGATAATTTTTCGTCTTTGGAAGCCATGGAAGACTTTCTTCTTGTAAGAAAATTTCATGCATGGCTTCTTTGGAAACTTGAAATGATCATCTTGCTATTTTATGCAACCAAAACTTTATCATGCATTTTGGTTGTATAAGTTGTCTTAGAGAAACAAATAGTTACTTTTACTTTATTATTTTATCTCGATGATGTGCATAAATAAGCCATTGGACCCTTTGTGACATCGGTTGTGTTGTAATTCGATATGGTTGTAATATTTATTTATTTTATTCATATGGTATGTAATAGTAAATATATATTCTTCCATCTTGTTTATTCATATGGTATGTTCTTTATGTTTGAGAAACTTACATAATCGGTTTCTACAAATAATAGTCTCTATGTTTGATAAAATTAAAAAATGGTCCCTTTAAAACTATCTAATGATCCATATGTTTGAGAAAGTTATAAAAATTGTCTCTACAAAATTATCTAATGGTCCTATTATTTAACAAAATTACTGAAATAGTCCCTGCAAAACTATATAATGGTGTTTGTATAAAAATTATTGTTTATTTAATTGGTCCAATTGTTTGAGAATTATATAACCATTAATATTCATCGGACATGTATAAGAAAATATGTATGATTTACATAAATGGTTTGTTCTTTATAGAATAATTATAGAATTTGTCTCCGTTTCATGAAACTATAACAATCGTCATTGTCTAACAACTTTATAGAAACGATCCATGTGTTTCCTAAAGTTCGGTAATGGTCCTTTTTTGATAGCAAAATTACAGAAAATGTCATTTTGTTTAGAAAAAAATACCAAAATTATCCTTGCGTTTAAGAAAAACTACAAAATGGTCACCGTCTAATTGCAAAATCCTAGAAATGGTCTCTATTCTTTTACATACTTATATATATGGTCTCGGTCCAATAGCAAAATAACAATAATGATCCCTATGTCTCATAAACTTCCAAAAATTGTCCATATCTAATAACAAAATAACAAATATGGTCATTGTGTTTTATAGAAATTACAGAAATAAAATTACAAAAATAATATAAAAGATATAGACTAAATAAACTAGTTGCAAAATCATACTACTTGACACAACATGTGAAGGACGACTTCGGTTGGTGGCGGCTCAGCAGGATCCATGACTTCGTTTAGATGTGGCTTGCACCTTTTGACTAGAGACACATTATGAAAACCGTTGTAAGGTTTATGGTGTATTCAATAAGAATATACGCATATATAAATATGACGATACTATATAAACACCCATGTACTCTATACAATAGAAAATAAAGAAACTATACATTATCTAACAGTAATTAGTATGAACTAAAATAATAAAAATACCATCGTGAAAAAAGTCATTTGCTTTTTAAAGAATTAAATTTTATCTAAATCAACCTAATTTTGTCATTACTCATGTAATCAAGTGAAATAGAGACACACTAAATCATATTATTCTCCAAATCAATTCATATTCTCTTAGTCAATTATTACGAAATCAAACATCAAAATTGTGGGCGACAAAGGATCGTGGGAGAATAGGAAAAGGTTGAACTAAAAGATTAAAAAAATTAACCCAAGATTATTGGGTCATGATTATATGCTTGTATTTGTAATTTTTTTAACGTCATAATTTTATAATACAAAGTTAAAAGATTAGTCCAAGAATATTGCATGATGTTTGGTTTTGATTATGCATGAGTTATTCAATAATTAAGTTTTCGAATCAAGATATTTAATTTGTCTTTGCCATACATGAATGGCGATTCTTGTAAAATTAAAAGTATGACCTAGTTATTTAGTACTGATTTATATTTTATGTAGTATGCTTTGATTTTCATTCATTGATTTACCAAACTTTCATCTGTATATTAGAAAAGAGTCATTAAACCCGATTTAACTATCAAATTTTTAGTTAATAAAAATAGTCAAATATATAATCAATATTAATAGACAACATTTTTAAGTATATTTTTTTATGTCTAAAATAATACAAATGAATTTTTCAAAACAAACAAAAGTAATGTAACTTAGTACTTTGTGTAAAAACAATTACGTTGTTTAAATTTTGGACCTAAATCCGCTATATTAATATTTTAAATATATGGAATTATGCAAAACAAGAAAATCCTATAAGCGAAGGGACTAATCTCCACTTGAAACAAAACTATAAAACATATAATACAATTAATCATTAGTTATATGAGAAAATAGATTCTGTAAACCTATTGTCTAATATTTCTACAATATAAAAATGATTGTATGTATTGCCTTCGATTTTCAGAAAGATTCTAAAATCAATGTTGTTAGTAAATATTAAATCAAAATCAAACATAAATAACTGATAGAAGATTACATGTCGGGACTTTGACATTGATCTGAAGGCCCATTAAAGTCAGGATAGTCGATTTAACCGGAAATAGCATGTTTTTTAAGATAAATATCATTAAAATTTACTTAAAATATTCTCTTTGTCTCGTACTCCTTGTTGGCTACTTTTATACAGGAAAGAAACAGATACGATACTTAGAAAATAAAAATAAAAGAAAATACTGAACCAGGAATAATTAATTAGTACAAGTAAAATTAATTTACTGATAAACTATATAAGTTCAGGCTACTTATAAAAAACACCCTACTTTTTTTAAAATAGAAAAAAAAAAAAAAAAATTCAGCATGCATTTACCCATATTGATAACTTTTGAATCCCTTGATTCCATTGTAATTAAGGAGGAAAAGTTACGGTATCCGTTTCAATGGACCAGTTCGATTTGATATGATTAATAGAATTCAAACAGATTTCGATTTTTAAAATAAAAATATGAATAATTCAAACTAAATTCAAATCTAAGCTAAACCAATTAAATTATAATTTAATTGGATTATTTCTTAAGATTTAGTTTTCTAACACTCGGAGCATTTTAATAAATATATAACTGTAACTTGATTAGTTTAAGTTATCAAATTTAAATCCATAAATTATTCAATGTCTTACCATTTTTGTCAACTATGATAAATAAAACTAAAGTATGAATTTGTGAAAAGAAAATATTTTAATAATGCCTTTTTATTTGTCTTATGCCTTCTAATTTGATTATAAAATAATTTAAATATTTAATAAATAATAATGATATATATTAACAACAGAAATAAAATTAAGACAATAATTAATTATTTTTGCTTTATTTGGATTATTCGTTTCTCATTTTACATACCAAAACCAATCATATTCCAGATTAACAATTTTATTTTGGTTCACACAGATCCAAATATCCAAATATTCAAACCAATGAGTCTAATCCAAATTCTACAAAGAGACACCCCAATCTTATCCGAATAGTAAACAACCTTAGGTAAAATTAGATAAAAACTTTGTTCTTTTTCATATTATTTTTGTTATATATCTTAATGATATTGCTCTTTTGTGTACATATTATACGCGACATCAGAGTACTATAAGTTGTATTTTGGTTAGTATCTGAGATACAATGTACATATTAGCTTGAATTTATCTATTTTAGAACTCAAGAAATATTTGGAGCAAGTTGAGTTGAAAATGGACAATTTTCAAACAAAAGTCGATGCGCCCAAAGAAGCCATGCGACATGTAGGAGGATAAACATGAATCGTGATAATGGTGTTCTAAGTGACGCATATAAGTGCCCTACGTGATGCGTTGTTTGGTCGATTCCAAAAATTATAAATAGAGCATATATATTGCCCTAGAGAATGATGACGTATTACAGGGTAGTTGTTGATACTTTTGCACCTGTAGATACCAACTTTGAAGCTGGAGAACCCATTAGAGGCAAGATTTTGAATAATCAAAGGATAGATCACTAGAAACACATTTGGTTTGCTATATTCAACTATGTCTAGCACTTCATTTATGTTTACTTTGTGTTTCTAGAACATGATTATGGGCTAAAACCCTAATGTTTTCACTATGGTAGATGAACCCTAATGTTTTTGTTTGCTTTCTAAGATCCGAATATTGCAAGTTGCTTAATTTATTATGTTTGTTTAGTCAACGAACCACATGTGTTAAAGTTTTTATTTTTATGATCTATTGCTGGGTAATTATGGTTGAGATGACTATCTTAACTGTATTGCTTGGATATTATTAGTTTATGATCATTAAACAAGTAATACTAGTGATGGAACAAATCCTAGGGTTAGGTTGTAAAGCTTAGAACTTTAGTGTGTGTGAATAAATGCACCAGATGACCATTTTGTGCATTAACTTGATTGTCATGACCATTGAAATCAACTAGGTTAAATCTTGCATAATATGAACTAAAAAGCTCATAATATGGATAAAATATCTACATGACCACTGTTATTGACTATCCTTAGAATCATAGGGTTATGATCCGACCAAGAAAGCTAATCAACTTAGGAATCAGTAGACAACTTGTAATATTCATTACACTTCTTAAAAGTCAACCATAACTTAGGGGGAAATCGAACCTATGTGAAAAATCTTCATACCTGCTTGATTATAAGTTCTCCAGTTTTGTTTTGTTTCTATTTGGCTCAATAATCTCTATTTAGTTTTAGAAAACCAACCCCCTTACTTATTTTTCTAGTTAAATGATAATTGGTTGCTAAACTGAGTCATACACGTGTCTAGTTGTGTACTAGTTCTTAGTTCCAATAATTACATCTATAAATTTAAAAGTAGATATTATGCATCAAGCTTTTGGCATCGTCTCTGGGGAAGGGTTTTATATAGTTCTTTTAAATTTAATTGTCAGTTTTTCGATCCTTTATGTGAGCTTCTTCAAAGAAAGTTACATTTTAGTTACATTAGAAACTCTGCTTCGAAAACACAACGCGTGTAGCATTGTATGTGAAGCGTTCTTCGTACAATTAGAATTCCCTTTCTTATTTCACTTTCAGTTCTATTTTATTATGTCAAAAGTTAGTTTTTAGTAAACATAGCTTAATTTTATTATTTTTTTTTCTATTCAATGAGAATTCCATTGCTTCTATATGGTCTTCAACATCGACGCGTTTGATGCCTTTGTTGAGAATGAGTTGCATGCATTTTTTTACAAACTGGTGTTAGATATGTTATTACGTTATAAGGAAGATGAAACATTTGACCCTGAAAAATACCTGGAAGGGCTGGAAAGGTTACTGTCAGAAGACTTGGGCGAAATAAAGCATGATTAAGAAATTATACAAAAGCGACGTGTTGCCCTGCAAAACACAACTGGTGCTCAATTTACCTCATGACCAGAAGCCTTGAAATAGAACAACACAACACGTCCATCCCTAGAACACGATGTATTCCAATTCAGTGCCCAACCAAAAGTAGTTCTTGAAGGCATCCTAGAAATCCATGAGCAAGAACTCGAATGACAAATGTCAGGAGTTGAAGGTTGAATTCCGCATTTTGATTCATATAATATATTGAATACAATGGATCTGTTCTCGCTTTCTTTATCATACAGTCCTTGTGGAGTCCAGCTAAAGACTCACTAATAAATAAGCTTTTACAGGAGGCAACCTGCCATTTGGAGTGATTTGTTTTCATTTAATATTTGCATGAACTTTGTTTTTCTTTGTTTTTATTTTCTTTAGCTATAGGAAAAATTGGATGGTTGTATATTTATTTCCCTATGCTGTTACTTTGTTTTCTTTCTTGACCTCGTATAGTATCTTCCATCGTCGTAGTATGTTGGCAGTCAGTTCAGCTACTAGGCCAATAACGAGTTTAGATCTAAGTGACATTTTTAGTGTATTAATGTTCGGGAGAGATTCAAGTGAGGCATTAGTACTAGATAAGTAAAGGTTACGTGTCAGCTTATCGATACTATGTTTAACCGGGAAAGAGAGAAACCATGGCTCACTGGTGAAGCGGGTTCCTGATTAAATCATGTCAAGCCAATTTTATCTTTAGCGAGGGTACACACAGTGTTTCTTATTTTCCAACACGACACAGTGTAATTTTCTTCATGACTTACCTGTTGGATTAGGTGTCTAAGCCATGACTAATAATTAGTATTTACCTGATTAATAGTAGCACAGTCCATTTGGGTTGCCCTCATGGCTGGAGGTTTGTTAGAAAGTTAAGTAGAGAGAGATGGTTGATTTATTATATGACTAATAAATCAAGATATTGTTTGTTAATATATTATGGAGATAATATATTAATTAGAAATAATATTGTTTGATTAATAATTAATCAGGAATTAATTGGATTAATTTCTGTGACATTAATTGGATTAATCAGGAGGTCAGGGATTAAAGTCGTACGAATTCAATAGTTGAATTGCGGCACGCGGCGCGCAAATGTAAAGGCTGCGACGCGCGTACATATCTGTATGAATTCAATAGTTTGAATTGCGGCGCGCAAATGTAAAGGCCGCGGCGCGCGTACACATAATCCGGAAAATGGGCTGCGGCTAGGGTTTCTAGCTTTACCCTTTGGTTCCCTATAAATAGGGAACCCTAGGCCTCATTATCAGTTGCTCATTCTATTGTTTCTCTCTGGAATCTCGATCCATAATGCTCTCGGCTTGGGTGTGATCTCGTTTGAGGCAGGATACTTTTGCTGCTCAGCTTCCAGAAAATTCTTCTAAAAGGTTGGTTTCTCTAATTTTATTCTTTTAGTTAATTTTCTTATGGCCTTTAGGATTTGTTATATGTTCAATTAGAAGAAAACATAGATCCTTATATGTTGCATGTGAACTTAGGTTATTTAGTTCATGGTTGCAGAAAACCTTTCAGTGGTATCAGAGCCTGTCTTGTTTTCTTGTTGAATTGTTATAACTGTTTTAGGGTTTAAAGCTTATAAACCCTAATATATTTCAGGATCGATTTCTAGGGTTAGGGTTTTGGAAACCCTAATTCCCCCTTTGCCTATTTCGAAAAATCTCAATCAGGGTTTTAGAAGGTTTTCTATTTTTGGTAACTTTATTTGTTAATTAAATGGATAACCTTAAACCCCATTATTTGAATTCGATTTTTAGGGGGTTTAGGATAGGTTTTAATTAATTTGATTAATTTGGATAAACCTATCTTCATTTGAATTAATTTAGTTAATTGTTAATTAAAAGATAATTCAAAAGGGATTTAATTAATTTTAAATTGGCGAAATTAATGGAATAAATCCAGAAAATTATTTTAAAATGTTTAAAATATTTAGATTTAATTAATTTAATTAATTGGTAATTAAAATTGATTAAATCGAAATTTAAGGTTTAATTTAATTTAAAATTTAATTGTTAAATTTGGTAAAATTAAAAGATAAACCTTGAATATTTTAAAGGGTTTTAAAATACATCTTATATATGTTATTAATTGTTAATACTATATGTATAAGATAAAATTGGTCAGTCAATTCAATAGTAGGCCTCATTCACGAAGCTGGTCTATAAAGTGGGTATAAGGAGGCTGCCTGTAAAATGGCAGTCTAATGGGTGAACACTCTCACCCACCGCTCGCCTGATCAGTGGAGGGTCGTTAGCCGAACAGTTTTGATAGGACCACATAATCATTAAAAGTATAATGATCAAAGTACTAGAACCTTTACACAAAATCCCAATCTAGTTACTTTAAGAAAAATGTGAATTTGATGCTACCCCATGAAATTGCACATTGCACTTTATGAAACGTTGGTGGAGCGTGTGTGGTTTACCGGCACACCAATGGGGGTTCATAAAGAGTGGCAATGGGTGTCTCGGGTGTTATCATTGTTGATGGAGCGTGTGTGGTTTACCGGCACATCAATTTGAGATGATAATGGACCCCGAGAGTACCAAGCTAATTTGCATGGTTATTCACACCCGGTTTGTGATCCTCGGCATCCCAGTCACAAACGGTGGGGCATATCCGAGATTAAACATGCTATTGAACAGTTCAATATATCTCAAAAGAAACTAGGAATTCCATTTATAATAAGATTATTTTTCCGCAGTGGAATTGGCTGAATCGTCATTCGCCTACCTTTATAAAATTTGCTTATAGATTACGGCATCCCTCTTCTATGTTGCAAATTGTTATAGTTGGATCCTAGCCTTATTTTATATTGGGTTATTATAAGGACCGACAAGTATCTAATTAAACTTACCTTCTTTTATAGATGTCTTCTGCTGATCAATCCGCTCCCCACTCAAACTCCAGTGTTCCCTCAATCCTCGCATTATGTTCCAAGGTTCAATTGAACGGGACAAACTACAATGACTGGATTAGAAATATCAAGATGGCTCTGAGGTACGAGAATAAGGAGTATGTCCTCGAAACCGAGCTTGTCGATATTGACCCTGAAACTGCTACTCCCGAGGAAATTGCCTTGTACCAAAAACATTCTGATGATGCGACCAAAGTGGCCTGCATCATGATCGCCACAATGAACCCAGAATTGCAGAGAATATACGAAGACTACTGGCCTTTTGAGATGCACCAGGAGCTTGCGGAAAAGTTCCGCAAGCAAGAGCGCATCGAGAGGTGCGAGGTGGTCAAGGACTTCACGAACAGCAAACCTAAAGATGGAGAGTCCATCTGAACTCATGTGCAAAGAATGCAAGGTTACGTGGAGCGGCTTAGAAAGCTTGCGATGCCTGTACCGGAGCAGTTGGCCGTTGACATAGTGCTTAACTCGTTACCGAGTTCTTATGACCAGTTCAGGCTGGCTTATCATTTGAACAACAATCAGGCTAATATGACTGAGTTGCATCGCATGCTTCGAGTAGCTGAGGACAGGATGAAGGGTAAAAGTGTACCCTCGGTTAATCAGCCCGTCCTAGCCATCGGAAGTGGCAAAGGAAAGAAAAGGAATGGCCCTCCTAAGCAAAATTGGAGGGAAAAGGTTCAGGTCGGGTCATCCAGTAATGGCTCGAGAACCAAGACTTCCCACATTCCTTGTGTGGCCAACCCTGATGAAGCCAACTGTTTTTACTGCAAAGAGAAGGGCCATTGGAAGAGAAGCTGCCCCAAATACTTGCAGGATGTCAAGGATGGGAAAGTAAAGCCATCGACAGCAGGTATATACACTATCTCTAAAAACTCACCATCTTCTAATTCTTGGGTCCTTGATACAGGATGTGGTTTTCACATTTGTTCTGATCTGCAGGGCCTAAAGGAAAGCAGGGAGGTGGAGCACGGTAGACTGAACTTGATCATGGGCAATAGGAGATCGTCCCCTGTTACCAAGATCGGCGTTTACAGTTTAGTGCTTAGTAGTGATGTTAGTTTAGAATTATTAAATTGTTGCTATTCGCCAGAAATGGCAAGAAACATTATTTCATTTCACGCATTGTTCAGACAAGGATTTCAATTTTCTTTTGATAATAAAATTGGCTCGATTTCTGTTTTCAAAAATGGTATTTTGATTTTTACTGCTTATCCTTGTGAAGGTGTGTATGAAACTGTTGAATGTGTTGACAATTTAGGACATAGTGTAAATTATATTGATTCTACTAGTGGTGTAGAAAAGGCATGTCTGTGGCATAGTCGGCTCGGGCACATCAGCAAGAAACGCATCGCCCAACTCCAAAAGGATGGAGTGTTGGAATCATTCGACCTAAGGTCGGATGATGTATGCGAATCTTGTCTGTTGGGCAAGATGACTAAATCACCTTTCAAAGGGTCTTTTGAAAGAGGTGAGGGTCTGCTGGACATCATTCACACGGATGTGTGTGGTCCATTCAGATCAACCACAAAGGATGGCACGCGGTTCTACGTGACCTTTACCGACGATTTTAGTAGATACGGTTATATCTACTTGATCAAGCACAAGTCGGACACCTTTGAAAAGTTCAAAGAGTTTAAGAACGAAGTAGAGAATCAATTAAGCAGGAAGATAAAGATGCTCAGGTCCGACAGAGGCGGAGAGTATCTAAGTATCGAGTTCCTAGACTATCTAAAGGAATGCGGAATAGTTTTGCAGTTGACACCTCCCAGGACACCACAGTTGAATGGTGTTGCAGAGAGGCGCAACCGAACCCTGTTGGACATGGTTCGTTCCATGATGAGTTGAGCTTCACTTCCCATTCACTTCTGGGGGTATGCCTTAGAGACTGCCGCCCACATCCTCAATCTTGTCCCTACTAAGAAGGTTGCTAAAACACCTCATGAGATGTGGACGGGGAAAGTTCCCTCGTTGGCACATATCAAAGTCTGGGGTTGTGAGGCTTTCGTTAGACGAGAGACTCAAGACAAACTCGCAGAAAGAAGCGAAAGGTGTTTCTTCCTTGGTTATCCCAAACAGTCCTTTGGATATCTATTCTACAGACCGAGCGAGGACGTGGTCTTTGTAGCTAGACGAGCGGTCTTTCGAGAGAGAGAGCTCATATTCAAAGAGGACAGTGGGAGCACCATCGATCTGGAAGAAATTCAAGAGTCATCAGATGACGCAACCTTAGGAGAAACTAGCAACCAACATGAGGAAGAAGTTCCTGTTGGTCCGACAGATGTATCCTTACCTCTTAGGCGTTCCGGTAGGGTTAGCATGCCACCCGAGTTTTATGGGTTCCATATAACTTCGGATGGGGACACGTTTGTCAGTGATAGGACACTGATAAATTTGGATGAACCAGCTAACTACCAGGAAGCAGTGGCGGGCCCTGAGTCTGCCAAGTGGAAAGAGGCCATGGATAGCGAGATCAAGTCCATGTATGACAATCAAGTTTGGAACTTGGTTGACAATGTACCGGGTCGAAAGACAGTCGGGTGCAAATGGATCTTCAAGAAGAAGACCGACATGGACGGAAAAGTACACACTTTCAAGGCAAGACTGGTTGCGAAGGGCTTTACTCAAACCCCAGGGGTTGACTATGACGAGACCTTCTCACCAGTAGCCAAGATAAAGTCTATTAGGATTATGCTAGCCATAGCTGCATTTCATGACTATGAAATTTGGCAGATGGACGTCAAAACCGCTTTCCTTAATGGGAAGTTGACTGAGGATGTTTACATGAATCAGCCAGAGGGTTTTGTCGATGCAAAGTATCCTAATAAGGTGTGTAAGCTTGAGAGATCAATCTACGGATTGAAGCAAGCTTCTCACAGCTGGAATCTTTGTTTCCATGAGAAAGTCAAAGAGTTTGGTTTCTCTAGGAGCGAGGATGAGTCCTGCGTATATGTCAAGGCTAGTGGGAGTATAGTCACCTTTCTGGTGCTGTATGTCGATGACATACTGCTCATGGGAAACGATATTCCAACCTTGCAAGATGTCAAGGATTGGCTTGGGAAATGTTTCGCCATGAAGGACCTAGGAGAGGCTGCCTATATTCTCGGGATAAGAATATTGAGAGATAGGAAGAAGAGACTAATTGGACTTAGTCAGGGTACATATTTGGAAAAGGTACTGAAAAGGTTTAGTATGGAAAATTCCAAGAAGGGAGAGCTACCTATCCAAAGTAATGCAAAATTGAGTAAGACTCAAAGTCCGAGTACAGACGAAGAAATAGCTGAAATGAGTCGGGTACCTTACGCTTCGGCTGTAGGATCGATCATGTACGCTATGACGTGTACTCGCCCTGACGTGGCTTTTGCTTTGAGCATGGTCAGTCGGTACCAGGGTAACCCTGGAAGGGCGCATTGGATAGCTGTAAAGAATATACTCAAGTATCTGCGAAGGACAAAGGACATGGTGTTGGTCCTTGGAGGCAGTGATACATTGAGAGTTGAAGGATATACGGATGCCAGTTTTCAGACGGATAGAGACAGTGGTCGGTCTCAGTCTGGCTGGTATTCCTTCTGAACGGAGGAGCAGTAACTTGGAAAAGTTCCAAGCAAGATACGGTGGCTGATTCTACTTGTGAATCAGAGTATATAGCAGCAAGTGAAGCGTCAAAGGAAGCGGCTTGGCTGAAGAACTTCATCGGTGACCTTGGAGTAGTCCCGAGTATTCAGGAGCCCATGGAACTGTTCTGCGATAACGAAGGTGCGGTCGCCTTGACAAAGGAACCGCGAGACCATGGAAAGTCCAGGCATATCGACAGAAAGTACCACTACATAAGGCATAAGGTAGAAGAAGGTCACCTCGTGGTAATGAGGGTATCATCAGAAGATAATCCTGCAGATCCCTTGACAAAGGCTCTGAGTAGGATTAAGCATAATCAGCATGCTAGGAGCATTGTATTAAGAGATGATATAAAGTTTATGTAAATTAGATAGGTTTCGAAACTTGTAACAATGTATTGTATTTGACTCTTGTGATTTAATAATAGAGATTTATTAATGAGTAATGGTTTACTACTTTTGTCAATACTTTATCGTTGTGTTTCATTTTGCATGTTTTACTTCCTGAATAATTGGATTATTCAAATATCCACAGTCGATTACACTTTTTGGGAGTAAGTGTGAAGTAAGACTGTCATGAATTGGTAATAGATTGTCTAAGGAGTTAGACATTGCAATTGGATTGCTGCACCATTCGTGGGTACTTGGAAATGGAGATTTGAGTATTGGATAAACTCGCGCTCAATGGATTGCTTCATGGATTTCATCACGAGCAATGTTGAGACGATAATATCTTTTGATCTTTAAGCTAAGACATATGAGTTATGATTTATTAGACGGTTGTTCATTGATAATACGAAAACGCATCGGTAACTCGGTGTTATATAACGTATTGTTGTGAGTGATTTGTCTGGTAAAAGACATAAGTATATGAGTCGAAGCTTACTCGTCCCTTGACCCTAACGGGGAACAGATATCTGTAGGCCTCTCGATGAATTTGAAGTTGACTAAAATGGTTGGCTAACCGGGACTAAATTGGTAGTCTAAGAGTCATATGCAAATCGGATATCGAGGAACAGTGAATCAGACCGGATTGATTTTATCCATGTCTTGAGTCTGAAAATATCTTGTTGGACGGAGGATCATCTGATCACTTATCTATGGACAGAACTGATTAGATCAGAGTTTGGCAGCGGTTTCTAGGAAGCTAAAAGTGCTGGTTAATTAGAGGTTAAATTGGTAATTATAGTCATAGACTTATCCAAGTGGGAGACTGTTGGATTAGGTGTCTAAGCCATGACTAATAATTAGTATTTACCTGATTAATAGTAGCACAGTCCATTTGGGTTGCCCTCATGGCTGGAGGTTTGTTGGAAAGTTAAGTAGAGAGAGATGGTTGATTTATTATATGACTAATAAATCAAGATATTGTTTGTTAATATATTATGGAGATAATATATTAATTAGAAATAATATTGTTTGATTAATAATTAATCAGGAATTAATTGGATTAATTTCTGTGACATTAATTGGATTAATCAGGAGGTCAGGGATTAAAGTCGTACGAATTCAATAGTTGAATTGCGGCACGCGGCGCGCAAATGTAAAGGCTGCGACGCGCGTACATATCCGTATGAATTCAATAGTTTGAATTGCGGCGCGCGGCGCGCAAATGTAAAGGCCGCGGCGCGCGTACACATAATCCGGAAAATGGGCTGCGGCTAGGGTTTCTAGCTTTACCCTTTGGTTCCCTATAAATAGGGAACCCTAGGCCTCATTATCAGTTGCTCATTCTATTGTTTCTCTCTGGAATCTCGATCCATAATCCTCTCGGCTTGGGTGTGATCTTATTTGAGGCAGGATACTTTTGCTGCTCAGCTTCCAGAAAATTCTTCTAAAAGGTTGGTTTCTCTAATTTTATTCTTTTAGTTAATTTTTTTATGGCCTTTAGGATTTGTTATATGTTCAATTAGAAGAAAACATAGATCCTTATAGGTTGCATGTGAACTTAGGTTATTTAGTTCATGGTTGCAGAAAACCTTTCATTACCATCTCTATACACACCTTATGCGACGTATATTACTACCTTAGACTATGCCACATCACAATTCATAGTCATTATCATAGATGTGTCCATTTCTACACTTAAGTGTAAGAAGTTTTAGCCCGACAATATATTGTCAGAATCAGCGAAGATCCATATTGTTTGTCTGACCATTCAGATTTCGACCTTCTCCATATAATACCCCTAGTAAGTGAAAGGTTTTCCGCAACCATGAACTAAAAACCTAAGTTCACATGCAACCTAGAAAAGATCTATGTTTTCTTACTTTGAACATGTAACTAATTCCTAAAGGCCAAACAAAAATAACTAAAAGAATAAATTAGAAAAACTAACCTTTAGTTTTAATCTTGAAGCTAAGCAGCACAAGTGTCCTGCCTCAAATGAGATCACACCCAGGGAGCCAGAGGGTGGATGAAAATTCCAGAGAGAATTGAAGAATGAGCACTTATAATGAGGCCTAGGGTTCCCTATTTATAGGGAAACAAGAAACCTTAGCCGCCAGCCATTTTCCGGATTATACGTACGCGCGTCGCGGCCTTTACATTGGCGCGCCGCGTGCCGCAATTCAACTATTGAATTCATACGAATATGTACGCGCGTCGCGGCCTTTACATTGGCGCGCCGCGCGCCGCAATTCAACTATCGAATTTGTACGACTTTAATCCCTGACCTCTTGATTAATCTAATTAATGCCACAGAAATTAATCCAATTAATTTCTGATTAATTATTAATCAATCAACATAGTTTCTAATTAATATATTATCACTTTAATATATTAACAAACCATATCTTTTATTTCTATTGATTTATTAATCCCATAATAATCCAACCTTTCTCTCTACCGAACTTTCTACCAACCTCCAGCTATGAGGGCAACCCAAATGGACTTTGCTTCTATTAATTAGGTAAATACAAATTATTAGTCATGGCTTAGACACCTAATCCAACAGTCTCCCACTTGGATAAGTCTATGACTATAATTACCAATTTAACCTCTAATTAATCAGCAAACTGTAGCTTCCTAGAAACTGCTGCCGAACTCTGACCTAGTCAGTTCTGTCCATAGATAAGTGATCAGATGATCCTCCGTCCAACAAGATATTTTCAGACATGAGACATGGATTGAGATCAATCTCTGTCTGATACACTGTTTCCCGATTTCCGATTTTGCTTATGACTTTTAGACTTCTAATTGAACGAATCAATTTAGTCCTGGCTGGCCAGCGCTTCAGTCAACTTCAAAATCATCGAGTGGCCAACAGATATCTGTTTCCCGTCTGGGTCAAGGGACGAATAAGCTTCGACTCATATGTTATATCTTTTACCCAACAAATCACTCACAACAGCACGTTTTATAACATCGAGTTACCGATGCGTTTTCGTACTATCAATGAGCAACCGCCTTGCAAATTATAACTCATATCTCTCCACTTCAAGACCATAAGATATTATCGTCTCAACATTGCTCGTGATGTAATCCATAAAGCAATCTATTGAGGGCGGGTTTATCCAATACTCAAATCTCCATTTCCAAGTACTCATGAACGTTGCAGCAATCTTATTGCTATGTCTAACTCCTTAGACAATCTACAAACCAATTCATGACAGTCTTCCTTCATACTTACTCCCTAAGAGTATGAACGACTGTGGATATTTGAATAATCCAATTATTCAGGAAGTAAACATGCAAAAGTGAAACATAAAATCTGACTGGCAGCTACTCCTGCTTATTACCAAGTCTCCACGAGGTAATCACCAAGTCGGATTTATCATAACTATTATCGGTTTCTTATTCTCTTTTAAACTTTCAATTCAAGTCTTTTATATCTATGTCTATGACCTTTTCACTCTTTCTGTGTATCCAAGTGTCTAACACTTATACAATTTATTGCAGATGATCCTATCGGATACTCTTCCGATGATATCCCAATTTGTCATTTTGTCATTTTGTCATTCTCTCTCACAACTCCATTCCGGTGATGTGTACCGTGACTGCCCATGGTTCTCGGGTCTTTAGTCTACATGACTATACCCTAAGACAATTTTGAGGTGTCATGATGTGCCGGTGACCCACACGCGCTCCATCAGAAACCAACAAAATTCTTTAACCATGAAGTCCTACAGCACCACGTTCTGGTGTAAACAATTACCGATTTGAAAAACTTTTCAAATCAATCACCCTAATCATTTCCCAATGATTTCTCACGTCTGTTCAACAATCCATTCAGTATTCTCAGCCAGGCAATATCCTGAATCCAACTTACAATGCTCTAAGCATTAAGTCATCAGGATATGTTCATAACACTTCTGATTTGTCCAAGAGGCTCGAGGAACCTGATGTAATCTCATTCCAAGCACTTTCGGAATCCTAAGATTACCAATAATCCTTGTGTCATGATTTCCGGAAACCATTTCCTTTCAGGAACTCTTTCTTATGCATCTTGAATCCCATCAAGATCATATTCTCAATGGCTAAGTCAATCCTGTCAGTCTCATCTATCTGATAGATGTCTATGAACTATGTGAGCATGCTGCACCTTCTTTGTTTCTTTCATGCCAATTCATTACACTTTGCAATGACAGGAAACTCCATTCCTGGGGTTATGCATCTTGAATCTCATCAAGATCATATTGGCAGAATTCTGATCTATCTAATAGATGTTCACAACCACCTGAGTATGTTGTATCTCTTAAAGTCTTTCATAGCGAACCGTTTCTTAACACTAAGTCATTACACTTTGTAATGATAAGAGACGTTTCCTAGAACCAGTATGTAACCCACATACAATGATAGCAGATAACAATGATACTCCCACTGGCTTTGACACCGTTATATGACTCTTTCAGACTATTCACAAAATCCAGAACTTATAGCACATTTTGCGAAACCGAAATCCAAACCTTTCCGACATATTAAAGGAAATCTTTCAGGTTATTCACAAAATCCAAACCTTTTGGTCTATTTTGAGAAACCGAATATCCTTTCTTACGAGATGCCCATGGGACGTATCCCGGGGCCATGTACCTTTTGTAATGGCATGCTCTATGTGAGTCCCTATTAGTGTGCCGGTAAACCACACACGCTCCACTAACGACTCACACTATGCCACGTAGAATCCTCTCGGATTACATCTTCTATTGAGAGTGCATCTCTCAGAATCAATTGCTTGACTCCAAGTGATGACTCATTCAACCAGATGTTCTGTAAGTACATTTCTATGTTCCCTTCTTTTGATGACTCAATTACTCCCACTGGTTCCTAGACCAGTTGTAAAGATCAATCAAACTGTCACATAAACTGTGTCTCGCGGTAAGGTTCTCTTATTTGGCAGCAACTGGGCTCACCAATGCTTCCAGCAGTCGGATTACTTATCCGTACCATCTTTAGTGTTTTACTACTACCCGGTATATCACCCAAATCATAACTCCTTATGACAGTGACAATAACTACTGGTCAAGTGAAGAGAGGGTATGTTAGGTTTAACAGGAATCTAATTCCTGGTCAAGTCCCAGTGGTGACTAAAAGGTTCTATCACTTGGCTAATCCCTGAACTCATTCAGAATTATTCTTACTCCCACTATTTCCTTAGAACTTGAGTTCTTTCTAAAAGTACTCTTCTTCCAAAGGATAACCAGAGTGGCCAATGAAACGACATTGCTGATTAGTTTCAGGCTTGTCATGAGATTCAGACGAATGCTACATGACCCTGGACTTTCTATGTACTAGTGGGATGATCCCAGCTTTACATTTCAGACAGTGTCAACATAACCTACTTAGTCTAAGATGTGGTCGGAATATGGCTTCTGCGGTCTGACTGGTTGAATATTCAATTCATTGAAATATTAGTCGGAAATGTATCTTATACACCGAGGATCAAAACTATTTCGATCAATGCTCCATCATCTTCCCTAAGACACATTATAACCATTAGTGTTCTTGGAAGAGGATAAACTGTGAAACATTTTTCTCAGTCTATGTTGTTACTCAGGTTCTGTTGATCTTATGCTTCCTTTGAAATCTTTGAACACTTCAAGAT
The DNA here is from genome assembly GCA_023525715.1 of Cichorium intybus. Lineage (NCBI taxonomy): Eukaryota > Viridiplantae > Streptophyta > Magnoliopsida > Asterales > Asteraceae > Cichorium > Cichorium intybus. The sequence continues at coordinate 114,357,800 of CM042010.1, forward strand.
TCCAATCAATCGCTTATTCCGATAAACGAAGCCATATTTGTCAAACTATTTGGCAAATATTTTGAAGCATAACTAAGCGTGTTCTGTTCGAAGATTCGAGCAATACACAGTAACTTATGTGTCTGTCGCTCAACATCTTAATAACTTTACATCTCCATGTAAATTTATGACTTTGTTAATATTGTTCAAGACATGCAATCATCACCTGACTCCAAGTCAACTGATTCCAAAATCCTATCCATTGGATCTTTGGGTGATTCCTTTCTTGTCACAATTAATTTTATTAAGCACTCAATTCATCATGTGACTCTAAGTCAAATGATTCCAAAGTCCTGTCCAACTGGACCTTTGGTTGAAGTGATTCTTATAAAATTCACTTTAACAATCATAAAGAACGCAATTTAGAAATCCAATCCCATTGGATGTATCAACATTCAAGTTATTACCATTTATGCCATTAACACATTCACACAAACATTTCGAGGATAATTAAAACAATCAAAAGAAAATCAACATTTTATTAAAACACAAAAACCCTCGAACAATGTACTATGTGAAAACAATGTCGTTTGCATCTAATAATCTAATAACAAGATTGTAATATCTAACTAAACTCAAAAACCGCACGAGCTCCAGATCCAATCCGAATATGCTCCTGTGCGACACCATTCCGCATCCTCCAGAGTTCGTGCATACAGAGCAAATGTGTGAAACACATCCTGTATCAAGGAAATGAGGATCAGGTGTTCTGAATTCTAAGATATTTATGAGTTTACCAAACGGTTTGGCTTTGGAGCATTTTTCCAATCTTTCCGTGACTGTGTCCCACCTTGTGGATTCCCAGTTTGAAACATCGAACAATCGGTCCAGACGATCTGGATCATTTCTTGATGCACCTTAATACTGGACTCAATCCTGAAGCAGCTGAATTAATGGAACTATGCTTCTCCATGAACGATTCATACAGAGTCGACATTGAATGCACTTCCACGATTGTCTTATCCGGTTACCCTTTCTGTTCATCTGGATGAACAGATCAGCGAGTTGACCTAATGCTTAACTCCCGATCACAAAGGGAAACCAGTTTTATACTGTTCGCCTATGTATCCCTCAATCTCGGGAACACGCAAACTGGTGCTACTTCTTTCTAGCTTGCAACTTCAAGCTCTTTGAAGATCCTAGTTCGTTCCCTTTATTCAACCAGTTCACGGAACCTTTCCTGAACTAGCTGTGCTAACTTATCAGACCCCAGGAATTCTAAATCCCTGCGGAACTCGGGGTTAATGATCAATAGCATAAGGCAACGAACTTCCTTGGACTCAATAGTCAAGGAGTCATGCTCATCACAAGCTGCTGTGTGATGCCATGTTTGGGAGCGGACACTCAGTCGGATATGGTTCGCCAGCAAAACTAAGAACTATTCTCTAATTGCAAAACCATATCACACCGTTCAGGCCAGTCAGCCTTACCATACTAAACAGGTGCTTTCTGAAGCTCTCAGAAATGGGTGAAGGAGGAGAAGGAGGAGAATGACACTTTCTTCAGACATATATAAAATTTGAATTTATTCGTTTAATTCATCCTTTTAAATAATTACCCAATATACATTATTTAACAAGGCTAGGATCCAAAATACCCCAACTATGCTGTGAAGAGGGATGCCGTAGTCACAACACAGTGGTCATTAAGGTAGATAACTTTTATCAATATCAGTCTTATGAAATTCCTAGATCTGTGAGATTCATTGAACTGTTCAATGGCATGTTTAATCTCGGATATGCCCCACCGTTTGTGACTGGGATGCCGAGGATCACAAACCGGGTGTGAATAACCATGCAAATTAGCTTGGTACTCTCGGGGTCCATTATCATCTCAAATTGATGTGCCGGTTAACCACACACGCTCCATCAATAATGATAACACCCGAGAAACCCATTGCCACTATTTATGAACCCCCATTGGTGTGCCGGTAACCCACACACGCTCCACCAACGTTTCATAAAGTGCAATGTGCAATTTCATGGGTTAGCATCAAATTCACATTTTTTCTAAAGTAACTAGATTGGGAATTCTTGTACGGGTTCTAGTACTTTGATCATTATACTTTTAATGATTAAGCGGTCCTATCAAAACTGTTCGGCTAACGACCCTCCACTGATCAGGCGAGCGGTGGGTGAGAGTGAACACCCATTAGACCGCCATTTTATAGGCAGTCTCCTTATACCCACTTTAAAGACCAGCTTCGTGAATGAGGCCTACTAATGATTTGACTAACCAATTTATCTTATACATATAGTATTAACTTTTAATAATATATATAAGATGAATTTTAAATCTTTTTAAAATATTCCTGGTTTATCTTTTAATTTCCTGAAATTTAACTATTAAATTTCAAATTAAATTAAACCTTTAAAAAACGATTTATCCTTTAATTTTCGAAATTTAACAATTAAATTAAATCCCTTGAATTATCTTTTAATTAAACAATTAATTAAATTAATTCAAATGTAGATAGGTTTTTCCAAATTAATCAAATCAATTTAAACCTATCTTAAACCCCTAATAATCGAATTCAAACAAACTGGGTTTAAGGTTATCCATTTAATTAACCAATTAAAGTTACCAAAAATAGAAAGCCTTCCAAAACCCTAATGCCTATTTTCGAAAATTACCAAGGGGTGGGGAAAAGGTTTCTAAAACCCAAAACCTAAATCCATATCAGGCCCAAAAGAGGTTTATAAACAATAAACCCTAAATAGGAAAACTATTATAGCCATTCAATAAGAAAACAACCTTTCTCTGATACCACTGAAAGGTTTTCCGCAACCATGAACTAAAAAACTAAGTTCATATGCAACCTAGAAAAGATCTATGTTTTCTTACTTTGAACATGTAACTAATTCCTAAAGGCCAAACAAAAATAACTAAACGAATAAATTAGAAAAACTAACATTTAGTTTTAATCTTGAAGCTAAGCAGCACAAGTGTCCTGCCTCAAATGAGATCACACCCAGGGAGCCAGAGGGTGGATGAAAATTCCAGAGAGAATTGAAGAATGAGCACTTATAATGAGGCCTAGGGTTCCCTATTTATAGGGAAACAAGAAACCCTAGCCGCCAGCCATTTTCCGGATTATACGTACGCGTGTCGCGGCCTTTACATTGGCGCGCCACGCGCCGCAATTCAACTATTGAATTCGTACGAATATGTACGCGCGTCGCGGCCTTTACATTGGCGCGCCGCGCGCCGCAATTCAACTATCGAATTTGTACGACTTTAATCCCTGACCTCCTGATTAATCTAATTAATGCCACAGAAATTAATCCAATTAATTTCTGATTAATTATTAATCAATCAACATAGTTTCTAATTAATATATTATCACTTTAATATATTAACAAACCATATCTTTTATTTCTATTGATTTATTAATCCCATAATAAACCAACCTTTCTCTCTACCGAACTTTCTACCAACCTCCAGCTATGAGGGCAACCCAAATGGACTTTGCTTCTATTAATTAGGTAAATACAAATTATTAGTCATGGCTTAGACACCTAATCCAACAGTAAGTCTGTTCTTTTTTCTTCCTTATTTTATCTTTAATTGTGCATACAATGAGAAAGTTATATGATTTAAGTGTGTGGCAGAGGATCAAAAAAGAAAAATAACCATCCTAGATTTATATGGGCCAATTTTGAAATTTTTATTTAATCATTCCTAATTGAAAATCTATATCTATATATTTTATAAAAGAAGCAAAAATAATTGCACCATATTAATTTGAAACTCCCATGATTTTTCAGTTTCTTTCTAATAATGATTATAAATTGGTTAGTTGAGGTTAAATAAGTGCAAAAACAATTTACATTGAAATAAAATCATAACTTTAAAATTATTTAACAATAATAATTAATATAATTAGTGGTTTTATCATAAACATATTAAGTGGTATTAAAACATTCTATGGATTGTGTTTTATAACTTCTTAATAATAATAAGTAATCTTAAAATTAATTAATAATAACAACTAATCGTAAAATAATTTTATAAATTACACAATGTTACATCTATTAATATATCTATTTATCTATTTCTATTTATCTCTTATAAAGGAGGTCATTCAAATCAATATGGTTCAAGATAAATGATTTATCTTTTACCATATTAATTTGAATTGTTTGTTTCTTTTTGTCCCACATTGATTCACATACATATACGACATTCCATCTTTCTCTTATATAATGTCACTTATTTGCTTCCATTATCAATCAAGTTTGATCATAATATGACTTTCAACTCTACTATTAATTAGTGATCATGTTATCATAAAACAAATTTTTATCGCAAAGTTTTAAAATATTCTACTATTTAGTTTCAACTTCTTTAAGTATTGAAACTCAAAAATGAAAATTAAAATTGCTCAAAACTTTTAAAAACCTAATTAGGTTGAAAGTTTATATGTTGTTTGTAAAAATGAAATCGGTGTAACTATCAAATATAAAAAAGATCATTCAAAACAATGTGATTCAACATTAATAATTTATCTTTTACCATATTATTTTAAGTTTTTTTAGTCTCACATTTCTTCACACATCTATCTAACATTTCATCTTTCCCTTATATGATACCACTTATTTGATTCTATTATCATTCAACCTTGATCATCAATCTTGATGATAATATGACTTTTAAGTATGTCGTAGAAAAAATGACAATGATGTTGACGTTTTTTAGATTTACCACGATATGTGTATATAATTTTTTTTGAATATCAAACGCTTAAGCATTGTTCAAAAATATTGGGTTAAAAACTATTAAAAATCAACTAGGTTGAAAGTTCATAGCGTCATAGTTCAATATGTGGTGACAATGTTGATAGCATTTTTCAATTTAATAATAATATATATATATATATATATATATATATATATATATATATATATATATATATATATATATATATATATATATATATATATATATATATATATATATATATATATATATATATATATATATATATATATATTTCAAACACTAATTGTTTGAACATCGGTCAAAGTTGAAACATATCTATTTATCTACATAATAAATCTTATAAAAGAGGCTATTCAATAAATGTGGATGAATTTTTATCATGTAACACATTAAATTGAATACTTTAATAAAAAAAATAGAAGCGGATACCATCCAAATTTTATAAAATCGGTTTTAAAGCTTGAACCAATGGTTCATTGAATCTTTTAATCGTTGTCTAAGCCGGTTACAAACAATAACACAAAAGATCAATTAGCTATCATAAGTTAAAAATATCATTTGAACTTTAGAAGTTTAATTATAAGATTAGTTAGAAGTTAGAGAGTTTTGACGTTCAAATTAAAATTCACTTGAATTAGTTTATTTTCATTATATATGTGGTTTAATATAACCACATGAAAAGACTAGGGACTTTACTATTGTGATGAAATATACTAAGATACATGAATTTAATCCATTGAAAAATGAGTGAACTATTTAAGTGCAGTTGTATACGATATGTGAAGCAGTCAATCTTAAGAATAAAAATGATACAATTTTGTATGATATGTGAATCAGTAAATCTTAAAAATAAAAATGATATACTGGGATTGGAGATGGTATTCGTTGATGATATAGTATATTTGTGTTTATATTTATAATTTGTTTGTAGTTGTTGTTGATAGATTCATAGTTATGAAACAAAATAAATTAAATATTCATTTTGAAACATAATAATCTAATATTATTTTGTTAATTGGGTTCTATTAATATAACTGCTTTGAAATTATTTATTTTTAACTTTCTAATAAAGATCTCTTTTTTTATCTTATGGTTAAAGATAATATCAATAATTTACATCAATGTTTGTTTTAGTATACGAAAAATATTTCATAGTTAATGACAATAAATTGAACATTTTTTTTCATATATATCTATTAATATTTTGTTTACATAATGTTTTTCCTGCGCAACATGCAGACATTCGCCAAGTTTAATATAATATATCATAAATAATGCTTTGGAAACAAGTTATAAGGTTATATTTAGCTGTCATATATAGTTTTCGTGACTTCTCATCGTTTCAAATAAAACGTTATTTACAAAAAAAATTTACATAGTTAATGAAATAAAACCCTTGAGAATTTATTAGTTCGTGGTATTCTCAAAAGATATCATTATAGTTGTAAACAATAGCTAAGTACTAATCAAAATAGATTGAGTTGAATTTTTAGATTTCAAGTATACGAGTCTTATGTTGTGTTGAAATGAGGAAAAGTCTTTAAAAATGAATTAACATGTGTTGAAACGAGAAAAAAATCTCAAAATATTTAAAGTTAATAAGTGTTTAAAATACATATCAGAGAAAAATGGTACCAAAGCAATGGAACTTGGGATGGGAAATTCAATTCATGGCCTTTAAAACTCCAACTAGTAGACTTGCAAAGGGTGTTCTACAATTAATTATATAAAGCCAACTAGCTTGGGATCCATTTTGTCGAATGTTCGTTACACGAGTTTTAAAAAAAATCATGGAATTTATGGCATTTAAAATTTGAATGAGTAGATTCTATGCAACGTCCCAACTTTTTTTCAATGAACATTTCATTCTTTCATTATTTTAAAAACACAATGTCATAAAACGATAATGAAAGGATTATTCATGTTCTAAAGTTTGTGAAAGTGAAAACCCAAGAAAACATGTCATATGTTCAGGATAATAATACTCATAAGTTTGAAAATTAAAACATCATGGAATGCATGTTGGCTATAGTCACGCTAGTGCTTTCCCTTTGTCTGTTCTAGAGGGTCCCGAAAAATATAAGTTAATAACGGATAAGTGAAAGACTTACTGAACATACACATTAGTTACATATTACATCAATCACATGTGTATACGTACTACATTCATACATTCACATAAAAACAACATCACATAATCATAAAATACATATTTTTAGTACCAACTCCTATATGCATGTTGATTCCTTATAAGGGCTTGTTTCAAACACTCATCAAAATGTTAAAAAGAAGTATGCTAAATTACTTTTTCACTATTTTCAGAAACATGAAAAACACGATCACGAGCAATCAGAAAATAAAATAATATTGTGATCTAATGTTATAAAATTGATTTGATACCATTGTTGGGCTTTGTTAATTAAAATAGTTTACTAATAAAAAATACAACGGAAACAAAAATCTGTATTTAAAATTTTTAATCTCAAAAGTCATGAATCTCGTTTAAACAAACTAGATCATTTTTTGTTTCTAACTTACGAATATACATCAAAATTGATATTGCTGTAAAATTTTACCGGTAGAGATGAAAAACAAGGTTAGTCGTGACTATAGTTTTAAGATGAAAATATATTGTTAGCTTGAAGCTGGAGTTGAAATTGAAAGTTGAAAAAAACAATTATAAGCTTTTTTTTTTTAAAGGGGAACATTAGGTAAAATGATACGCGAATTAAAGCATAGGTTTTTTTTTTAAGGCAGCCTAACATTTGGATATTATAGAAAATATTTTAAATGCTATTTAACATAGTTTTCAGATAATGAGTTAAGATATTATTATTATTATTATTATTATTTTGAACCACAAATCAAACTATTTTTACTCTACGGTTTATGTCATAAAAGCCCTTAGGTTTGTAAGAAATGTTCGAGTTTACCTTTTTATATATTTTTTGTTCATAAAAACTCTTAAATTTATGTATGTTTTATTAAAACCTTTAAGTTTGACAAGAATGTTCCGTTTGCGGGTAAAACCGAACATTCATGCCAAACGTAGAGGTTTTAATGAACCAAAATAAATTTAAGGGATTTTATGAACAAAAAATACATAAAATGTTAAACTCGAACATTTCTTACAAACTTAAAGACCTTTATGATAATAACCTTTTACTCTACACCTTATTTTATTTTTGAACCGGAAAATATTATACACCTATCATAATATTCTCCTATACTAATTAGGGATGACAACCGAACCAAATGAGACCGGAAATAGGCTTCCCCTCCCCCCCCCCCCCCCCCCCTAAATTCCCCCATTTCCCCCGATCCCGACCCCAACCCCGAATTCCCTGTTTCCTAGACCCCGATCCCGCCCCAAATTCCGAAATTAACCCCGCTCCCACGCCGTTCTCCCGTTTTCCTGTTTGAGACTCGAAAGACAATGTTTTCCCTGACACCGACCCTGAAATTGCAAAAAAAAATTAATAATATATATTATATTTATTATTTATTTATATACAAACGTGGCCCCTACAAGTGTTTCGGGACGGAACCACCTGCTCCCGACCCTGACTCCGAAAATCAAACGGGAGTAAAATCCGCCAACGCCCCCGCTCCCGAATTTTTGAAAAAAATACCCCCCTCCCCCTCCCCCCTGCGTACGGAATTGGGGTCTCACGAGACTTTTTGTCACCTCTAATTATTAATCCATCTAATCCCCTAGTGGGATTTGAACTGAATACCTCAATGAGGCCAGATATACACCTTTCATCTTTGTCGCTGGACCATAAAGTTTTTTACTCTACATCTTATAATCTACACCTTTTACTAATAGAGCTTCTTTAAATTTAAAAACTCAAGTTTTTAAGTGGTGAATGACATAGACGCTATCATACTTCGTGGGATGTTCATCTCTTTTTCCTTGAATTTCGTATATATACTAAAATGATCATAACACAAAAAGAAGATTCTCTTGTTGTATGGATAATCGTTTATCGCCATCATCTTTTATTGTTTTTTCTTGTGTGTCTACAGCCAATTCTAAAATTCATATACAAGTATATAATAATCATAAAAAATTATTGCTTTTGATATATATGATAAATTAGTAAGAAGAAGAATAAGAATAAGTGATAAAAAACCTACAATGGTAAAGGGAAGCATCCATTTAGTGACTCGAAATAATAATCAATATCAAGTTTAAAGAATCCCAATTTGACCATTGATCACAACCATTACTTTTGTTACGAACCATTTAGTGATTTCTTGACTCGTTAGGATTCAGTATAGAGTACATATGGTACGTGTACGAACGAAGTTCCAAGAATATCTATTTGAATGATTATACATAATTGGTCCATATGGTTATCCAAATTTGCATGTATCATCTTTTTTCTTTTTCTTTTTTTGAAGATGGTTCTTTTAGTTTTATTTTATTATGCATTTGGTCCTTAAGCTACATAAAAAGATTGAAATACCCTTTAAAATCCGTCAAGTTCATCAAAACCCTAAAATCCAACAAAGTTAAAATCTACGATTGGCCTGTAATTGTTCAAGCATTTTTCAATTCCAAAGGTATGGTACCCCATTTTTGCCCTGGTTAATTACTTCGTTCGAGATATTGCTTAATTTCATATTTATCAGGGGCAAACTAAGAAAAATAAAATCAGAGGTATCACAAAAAAATTTATAGGGATTCCACATTGACGAATACTCAATTCCATCAACACTTTAACAATGTTTCTAGGCATGATATTGGTCCATGGTAAATCCGTCACTAAAACCATATCGATAGATTACCAACATATTTACACTAAATTTATATTTGAAAGAAAAAGTTGAGGCTTATGCTGTGCTACCTCAGGCTTTGTACTACGTCCGTCCATGCTTCGTATGCCATGGAAATTTATAAAATAAGTCTGTATATGACCTTTCTTCCTTCTTTTGCCTGGGTCAATCTTCCTTCCCTCTTTTGCCATGGAATTCTATAAGACGAAGATGATGTTTCTTTTACTAAGGGATAATTACGAAAAAATACTATATTTTGTCATTTTTTTCAGTTTAATCATCAAATTTCCATTTGTTCTAGTAAAACCACCAATTTTTGGTTAAAAGTTTTGACCCGGTCATTATGACCTGAAGAAGTCGGTCAACAATGGTTTCAATTAAACTTTTTAGCAAAAATTGGTTTTATTTTCCTATCATTATGATATGCAATACCGACCATTATGACCTGGAAAACCATCTCTAACAGGTAACAACGGCTTCGGTAAATTTTTTTACCAAAAATTGGTGATTTTTTTTTTTTGAATCTTTTAGAAGTTGGTGGTTAAACCGAATTTTTGATAAAATATAGTGTTTCTTTTCATAATTATCCTTTTTACTAGTTTAAATTTAGTATCAATTAAAGTTATTGAGAAAAAAAATTTAGATTTCTTAGGTTGATTTGGGTTGGAATTCTATTTGCATTAGGCATAATTGGTGGGGGAAGGATACGCCAGGATGAGGAAAACCAGTTGAATTGTTGGCAAGACGTTGTACTAAAAATTCTAAAACTAGATAATGATTCGAATTTGCATTTAAACCCAAAATTCCAAAAACCCACATTCATTGTGTGTATGTGTGTGTAAGATTGAATGTGATGGGAAGTGGACGATGGTGGTAGTGGGCATGGTGGAGGGAAAGGGTAGAAGGCAACAGAATAAGGGATATTAATACAAATTGTAATTAAACATGAAAAACATAAAAGATGATAAAGAATGTCTAAAGGTCATTTTATACATGAATAGAAGATAATAGAGAATGTATAAAAGTCATTTTAATTGAGTAATCCACAAGAAATTGAAATCATTAATGACTATTTGTGTAACAAAAAAAAAAAGTTAGAAAACTGAACCTATAATGTTTTTATGTAAAGAACCATTTATGTAATTTTATCTATTTTAAATCTATTTTTATTATTTGTAATCTTTTAGTCATTTGATGCTTACTCCGTCAACTAAGCATATGGAGAACTTTGTAATCTTGATACTTATTCTCAAAATACTTTATCCACTTTTGAAGCATTAGAACACGGGGTTACTCATCCTAAAGAGTTTTGGCGCCATGTAAACACCATCTCATATTATCTTCGTTAACCTTTTATCCCTTAAATTCTTAGAAATTGTATATCATTATTATCATTCACTTTTTTTTAATTGAATAAATAAATAATTAAACCCAACTTAAAGTTTTATTTTTTAAAAATTAAAGCATTTCATTAATTAAGAAATAAAAATTACAACCGTAAAATAAAACGATAAACGTAAAATTAAAAACGACAAATAAACCCACAACCAACAAATTAAAAAAAAACAACTAAATCGATAAACGGAAAACTTAAAAAAATAAACGACAACCTACGAGCGCTATTTTGCCATTATATCCGCTTTTAATTTTAAAACCATCTCGAGTTGTTCCCCCTCGAGACCTTCCTCCAGAGTTGACGTAAAAAACTTGATATCTTTTAAACGTTGTTTTTCTTTACGGACTCGTTGACGTTCTTGGTGGAGTTTGATATGTTCTTCCTGGACTCGTTGTTTGTCTTCCAACGTTTTTTATCCAACTCAATCCGCTCGACGAGACTTAAATTATAGCGTTCAAATTCCAAACACATAAGTGTCACGTCTTCGCTACTTTCCGACCCCCCCTCCTGCACTCAACGAACTCGCTTTTCCTTTTCTTTTTGTGGCATCTCGTCTCATCGGACGGCGGAATTCGGGAAAATCGAGCGGGCGGGTCTTCTTCGAGTTCATCCTCGTTCAAATCGATGTTGATACGAGCATCGGAGGAGGTAGTGTAGTGGCTTGATTCGGAAGTTTTCAAACGCTTTCTTGTCGGGACGGAAACGTCGGTTTTGGTGTTCAAATCATGCCATTTTTTGCATTTTTCGAGAATCCGTCAAAATTCAACGTATCGAAAAGACGTTCCATTATTGTCGGACTTGTAAAGTTTTAGCGTTTCCTTGAAAACATGTTGCTCTGTTTGGCCGCTCCTCCGATGTGATCGTAAATTGTGGAACAACTCGTTAAACTTCATTACCGCACGGTTTATATCGTGGTATTTTGTTATCAACGAGCCCTTGAAACGGTAAGGCTCGCGGCCTAACTCTTGGTGAAAGCGCTCCCCTATCTGCATCCAAAAGTGCTCGACCGCTTGGGCGTTTTCGGCAGCCGCATCCTCGGAAACGTCAATCCACTAATGAGCTAACGCGATTTCTTCGGCGGTTGACCATTTTTGTCTGTCCTCTCTTCCTCGCCTTTGAACCGTGGGTTGGCTTCTGGTTGGGTTTCCGGCACTTGTTTCAGTGAAGCTTGTGTGTCGGGAACGGAATCGGGTTTTGGGTTTTGGAATTCTTGGGTTGGTGTGTCGGGAAATGGAGTAAAATTTTGGTATAAATTATGCAGTTGCATTTGCGGGTAACCCAACATTTGATATGGGAGAACGTTAGGTGAGTAAATTGGTTGATCCATTTGTGGACGGTAAACGTTGGGTGTGTAGTATTTTTCGAAACCGAAAACGTTTTGTCAATTTCGATTCGATGGCGGTGTTTGATTGTATGGAGAATCTTGAGTATATATAGTTAAGTAACTTTTTTTTTAAAATTATTGAATTTTTTTTAATTTAACCATTAATAGCCGTGTGGGGGGGGGGGGGGGGTGTTTGCAAAACTATTCAAACTTTGGAGCCAAATTGTAACTCTAAAAGTCGGAACTCGCACGATATGGAGAACCAGTATTCAATGATTCACCACGGGCACCAACCCAAGTAGAGCGGTGTATCCGCATAGGTAAGGGGCTCCAGCATAGACACCGCACATGGTCTCGATTCCGCTTGTCTTATCTAAAACCTTTGATTACACATAAATCATCTTTTTGAGAAGAACTAAAAAAGAATCCAAAATGTTGTGAAAATATGTCGTTTTAGAAATAAAAAGAAGATAAAGGTAAAACGGTTTTTGTTGCTTTTATATGCCCATGTCTTGCAAAATATTGCTTCTGCAAACTATGATACTCTTTTGTTCATTTTTATAAAAACAGTTGGTTTTGACTAAAAGAAATTACAAACTAAATAAATAGTGTTGGATAATTTATAAAATAATTCAAAATTAATCCTTGTAACTGACAAAATAATTATCTATAAGAAGGAACCTGATACAATTGCTTTGAAAAACATCTTAATGCAAATATTCAAACATTTGGGATGATTATACAATTTAGTCCAGATCATTCCCCTACGCAATTACGCAAACCCTAAACTATTTACACACAACAACAATATACTTTAAGAAATGTCTCATTTTAAGAACATAACTTGTAACACATAAAAACGTACTTCTTGTTAAATGTCATCGTTGAATGTCCTAACCAGCTGATTATACGGTCAATATGGTAAGTGGTAAGATTAGTTATAATGTCGTAAAGGAAAGAAGATCGTGCCCACAATTTAACATGAGAACCCATATATGGATTTAAACATCTTTATGGCTAGGATATTTGTCAATGTACTTTAATTTTATTTTTGATAAGCAATGTATATACTTTATTAATGCAAAACAGTAACATACTTCAAATTGCATACATTAATAACGATTTCTATATATGGTTCATTTTATTATATAGTAATTTAAGGCTAAAGTGGTTTTTGAGGATTTGGCTCTAAATTAAACATGACGACAATCCTAAATTGAGTGAAAGTAAAGTGTGCTATTATACGTAGAAAATATATCGTTTGAAATGAGTTGAAATAAAGTATATATTTATTGTGGATTTAATCCAAGTAAGATTACATGAAGCCACTATACAAAAGACATTGTATCGGTTAACGAGTGTCTTTTAACAAAATTTATAACTTTAACCATTTTTTATCCGACTAGTTTTACCTCTTAGGACAAACAACTGTTGAAAATATGTCTAATGACACAACAAGTTGGTAACACTACAAATGCTAGTACTACCACGTAGGTCAAACACATCAATCTTAAGCATCTCACTTCCGAATTCCTTTTCTTGCCCGTACTATTTTTCTAAAATTAGAAGAGTATTATTAATAATATTAGTAGTTTTTACTATTTCATTCATGTGCATCTATCCCTAGATCTCCTAGATTCTCCGGTGTTTTCTCTGGACTCAAATATAAATCCAAGTAAGATTACATGAAGCCACTATACAAAAGACATTTTATCGGTTAACCAGTGTCTTTTAACAAAATTTATAACTTTAACAATTTTTTTATCCGACTAGTTTTACCTCTAAGGTCAAACAACTGTTGAAAATATGTCTAATGACACAACAAGTTGGTAACACTACAACTGCTAGTACTATCATGTAGGTCAAACACATCAATCTTAAGCATCTCACTTCCGAATTCTTTTTCTTGTCAGTACTATTTTTCTAAAATTAGAAGAGTATTGTTAATAATATTAATAGTTTTTACTATTTCATTCATGTGCACCCATCCGTAAATCTCCTAAATTCCCCCATTTTTTCTCTGGACTCAAATACATATCATATGCTTCCTATAGTACGGGCCATACTACCGACCACACATATATTTATTTGTTTCAAGAGTCGCATGTAGTTTCCCTAATCACCAGTTGGGTTACACCACTTATTCATGCGCTTTAATATCATTATTAGATTACTCTAAGAATATACTTTACGAGTTCATGTTATTCACTGATAATGGCAAAGGACAAAATGTATAACACCAAATCTTATAGGCATTCGAATGACTAATCCTACCCTAAGACAACAATCAAACAAGAACACGTCATAATGCTAGATTAAAAATTCTAAGCCTATAAGATTCTAATCAGGTATAGCCTAAGGGAAGTGATATTTCCACTTGAAAATTTGATTTATCCACATGATGTACAACACATTTACAACTATCGTACAAGTCAATAAAACATATATTTCATGTGGATGAATCAATATTTTAAGTGGAAATATCACTTCCCATAGCCTAAGACATTCTTGTTGTAAATTGTCAGCATAGTTCCTAACACTTACTATTACAAGGCACATATTGTTTCTCCTAGCACACATTAGACATGTAAGACACATAAGGCATACATTCTTATCTAAGCAAGTTATGTATCATTCATCAACAACTACACATCCTTCTAACTTTTTTTATGTAAATCATAAACTGAAATAATAAGACTCACTGCTCGGTGAGCTCCGGTTGACTGCATGCCTTACATTTCATTTTTTTTCAAACTTGTTCATTTCATAAAAATTCTCTTTGAAAATCCTTTTTAAGTCGTGGTTTGAATCTAGGTACACATTAATGCATACGTAAATCCCTCAAACCATGCTTTAATACCAACTTGTAACGTCCCAATTTTTTTTGAATAACCATCATATTTTATAAAACCATATACTTGCTGTTCACCCACTAAATTTACATTAGCCATGGCTAGCAACGATTACAATAGAGTTGGAGCACCATCAAAATACAATGTCATCCTAGGGGGTACGTGTATGTTGTAGTTCGGAGCTGTCACATCCATCGTCCATTGACTCCTAAATTTTCGCATAACAAGCAACATGACAATACTCATCATTGTCTCACCAACTGAAATCAAGTGCCATCAAGTCATGACATTAGCTCAGCTAACAAGAGGACACAAAAGGCCAAGAGATGACATACCCTGAGAAAAGGAAGCCATCAACAGTTATACCCTAACCAAACAATACACATAGGGAAAAACTTGCCAACAAAAACTAGAGAAAAGCTCATTAATCTGCTAAGAAAGTATGAAGAGAGTTTTACATTGGAACCAACAAGAATGGTTAGAATCTCTAGAGAAATAATAGAGCATAACTTGAACATACAGTCGGACAACAACCTTATTTAAAAAATAGAGGATGGCCAAACTCAACTATCAATACCAAAGTAAGTAAGTTAGTAAAGGCTAGAATACTAAGAGAATCACTCTTGCTTACATGGATAGCAAATTTGATCATGGTGAAAAAGAATGACAGGACATGTAGGATGTGTATTAATTATAGAGACCTCAACATGGCATGCCTCAAAGACTACTATACCTTGCCGAAAATCGATCAAAAAGTGGAATCACCACAAAGATATAAGTGGAAATGTTTCTTAGATGTGTATAAAGGATACTGCCAAATCCTGGTGAGAAAGAAATGAATCAACCAAAGGTCCAATTGGACAGGATTTTGGAATCATCTGACTCAGAGTCAGATGATGATTGAGTTATTGACAAAGCATATGTGGCAAGAAATGAATCACCCAAAGATCCAGAGGATAGGATTTTGGAATCAGTTGACTTAGAGTCAACTGAAGATTGCAAGTCTTGAACAAAGTTAACAAAGTCATTAGTCTACATAGATATGTAAAAGACATAGAACACAATTGTTTGTACTTCGCAATATTCATCATTCGATATGATGAATATGACATTGCTTATCGGGATAAGCAATTGAATTGAAACCTTGAAAAGTCCAAGGACTTCAAAGGAAGTACAAGTTTCACAGAACCTGAGGGATAACATAAACTGAGAAAAAGGTTTCACAGTTCATTCTCTTCCAAGAGCATTAATGGTTATAATGTGTCTTGAGAAAGATAATGGAGCATAGGTCGAAACAGTTCGATCCTCGATATATGAGATACATTGCAAATTAGTTTTAAATAAGTTGAACTCTATACCAGTCAGTCTATATAAACCATATTCCGACCACATCCTAGACTAAGTAGGTCTTGCAGACACTGTCTGATATGTAAAGCTGGGATTATCCTACTTGTACATTGAAACTCTAGGGTCCTGTAGTGTTCGTCTGAACCTCATGACTAGCCTAAACCTGATCAGCAATGTCGTTTCGTTGGCTATCCCGCTGCAACTCTAAAAGAATAGCTCTTTTAGAAAGAACTCATGTTTTAAGGAAACTGTGGGAGTTGGGACAGTCCTGAATGAGTTCATGATTAGCCAAGTGGAAGAACCTTTAGTCATCACTAGGCTTGGAGCAGAAATCAGATTTCTGTTCTACAACTAACAAAATCTTCTCTTGACCAATAGTATTGATCACCATCATAAGTAGCTATGATTGGGGTGACACACCGATTGGTGGTAAAACACTATAGTTAGTACGGATTCACAATCCGACTATTGGGAAGCATTGGTGAGCCCGGTTGCTACCAAACAAGAGAACCTCAGGGCGAGACACAGTCTATGTGAAAATTTTGATTGATTCTACACCTGGTCTAAAAACCAGTGGGAGTAACTGAATCATCAAAAGAAAGCAACATGGACAAATACATACCTTCAGAACATCTGGTTGAGTGAGACGATACTCAGAGTCAAGTAATTGATTCCGGGAGAAGTAATCTCAATAGAGGATGGAATCTGAAAGAATATTGTACGGTACATTGTGAATCGTTAGTGGAGCACGTGTGGATCACCGGCACACTAATAGAGACTCACAAAGAGAGTCCCGGTACAAAGGTGAATAGTCCCGGGTTTCGTCCCACGGGCATCTCGCAAGAAAGGATATTCAGATTCTTAAAATATGCCATAGGATTGGATTTTGAGAAAGGGCTGAAAGATTTCTATTAAAATGTAAGAAAGGTTTGGATTCTCAAAATGTGTCATAAGTTCTGGATTTTGTGAATAGCCTATAACCGTGTCAAAGCCAGTGGGAGTCGCCGTTATCCACTATCCCCACATGTGGGATAAATAATGGTTCTAGGAAACGTCTCTTTTCATTACAAAGTGTAATGACTTGGTGTTAAGAGACGGATCGCTATGAAAGCCTTAATAGAAATACGGCATACTCAGGTGGTTGTAAACGTCTATGAGATAGATCCAGATTCTGCCAAGATGATCTTGATGAGATTCAAGATGCATAGACTTAGGAAAAGTTTTTCTTGCAAAGTGTGATGACTTGGCGTGAAAGAAATAAAGAAGGTGCAACATACTCATGTAATTCACAGTCATCTATTGGAAAGATGAAGTCGCCAGCATAGACCTAGCCATTGTAAGCATGATCTTGATAAGATTCAAGATGCACGAGAAAAGTCTCTGAAAGGAAAATAGTTTTTCGAAAATCATGACACAAAGGATTATAAATAATCCTTGGATTCCGAAAGGGTTTGGAATAGGATTAAATTGGGTTCCACAAGTTTTGGATCGATCATAAAGTCATGAACATGTCCTGATAACTTAATGCTTAGGGCATAGTAAGTTGGATTCAGGACATTGCCTGGCTGGGAATACTGGATGGATTGGTTGAACTCAAGTGAGAATTCATTAGGAAATGATTAGGGTGAAAGTGATAGTATTCATTTGAAAGATTTTCAAAGTGGTAATTACTAACATCAGGACATGATGTTAAAGGACTTCGTGGTTAAAGAGTCTCGTTGGTATTCTGATGGAGCGCGTGTGGTTCACCGGCACATCATAACACCTCGAAATAGTCTTAGGGTGCAGACCCAGAACCATAGGAAGTCACAGTACACAGAATGGAGTTAAAAGAGAAATTGACAGGATAACATATTGAGATGTTATCGGATGAGCATCCGATTGGATCATCTGCAATAAAATGTATAAGTATAAGATACTTTGGATACATAGAAAGAGTGTAAGGTTGATAAAGACATAGATGTAAAATTAGAATTGAAAGTTTAAAAGAAATCTTGAAACCGATAACAGTTTATGACAATGTCCGACTTGGTGATTACCTTGTGGAGACTTGGTAATAAGCAGGAGTAGCTGCCAGTCAGATCTTTATGTTTCACTTTTGCATGTTTTACTTTCCGAATAATTTAATTATTCAGATAGGTCCACAGTCGCTCATACTTTGGGAAGTAAGTATTGAATCAAGACTGTCATGAATTGGTTTGTAGACTGTCTAAGGAGTGAGACATAGCAATAGGATTGCTACAACATTCATGAGTACTTAGAAATAGAGATTTGAGTATTGGATAAACCCATGCTCAACAGATTGCTTCATGGATTATATCACAAGCAATGTTGAGACGATAATATCTTATGATCTTGAAGTGGAGAGATATGAGTTATGATTTACAAGGCAGTTGTTCATTGATAATATGAAAACGCATCGGTAACTCGATGTTATAAAACATATTGTTGTGAATGATTTGACTTGTAAAAGATATAAGCATATAAGTCAAAGCTTATTCGTTCCTTGACCCTGATGGGAAACAGATATCTGTAGGCCTCTCGATGATTTTGAAGTTGACTAAAGTGCTGGCCAGCCTGGACTAAATTGATGTGTTCAATTAGAAGTCCCAAAGTCATAAGCAAAATCGGAAATCGGGAAACAGAATATCGGACAGAGATTGATCTCAATCCATGTCTCGTGTCTGAAAAATATCTTGTTGGACGAAGGATCATATGATCACTTATCATTGGACAGAACTGACTAGGTCAGAGTTCGGCAGCGGTTTCTAGGAAGCTACAGTTGCTAATTAATTAGATGTTAAATTGGTAATTTTAGTCATAGACTTATCCAAGTGGGAGACTGTTGGATTAGGTGTCTAAGCCATGACTAATAATTAGTATTTATCTAATTAATGGTAGCATAGTCCATTTGGGTTGCCCTCATAGTTGGAGGATTGGCAGAAAGTCCGGTAGAGAGAAAGATTGATTTATTATGTGATTAATAAATCAATAGAAATTAAATAAATAGTTTATTAATATATTTAAGTGATAATATATTAATTAGAAACTATAATAATTAATTAGAAATTTTTCTGGAATTAATTGGAATTAATTTGGCAGTTAAATTGATTAATTAAGGTGCAGGGACTAAAACTGTAATTATTCAATAGTTGAGTAAGTGACAGTTGAGTGAGTGAGAGTGGTGGTCGAAATTATATATGGAAATATATTTATTTTCTATTTTGATAATGAGGATAAAAGGGTTTGAATTATTAAGATAAAGGCTTATCTTAATTTGAATTCAAAAAGGTTTATCATTAAGGTTTATCTGATCACCATTTGGAGCCTATAAATAGGGAAGCTCACCCTAACCCTAAAGCCACGATTTTGAAGCTCTCTCTAAAGGTATTTTCGGCCAACAACTCCAAGCTAGGGTGTGACTACATTTGAGGCAAGAGGTTCCTGTTGCTTTGCTTCCAAGATTCACTAAAGGTTGGTTTTTCTTGATCTTTCTTTTAGTTTAATTCTTTTTGGGCCTTTTAGGAATTGTTATATGTTTAACTAGAAGAAAAACTTAGATCTATATAGGTTGCATGTGAACTTAGGATTTTTAGTTCATAGTTGCAGAAAACCTTTCAGTTCTGCACCCTTGTCTATGCCTCCAATGAACCTTTATTTTATCTCTCTCTCTCTCCCCTTCGGCCGAAACCTAGTTCCCTTAACTAGCGTTTCATATTTCTTAGTCATCAAAATATCGACACATTGAGCATATTTGGTGGTCGGGTTAAGCAAGGCAAAACAGAAAAGGGGGGAAGGGGGGGGGGGGGGTTTAAGCTATTGGTGTGGATTGTATGTTGGGGTGTGAAACATTATAGCATTTCTAGTTTGAGCTCTCAAGATCATCTAAGAAAATCTCAAGAACACTCAAGAAGATAAACATGCAAAACTTACTTGTAGTTTAGTTGTTGCTTGAATCGATAAACACATATCATTATTGATCTTGATGATCTTGTTTAATCATGCTCCCGTTACATGCTTTGTATTTGTGTTTGAATAACCATCAAAATCCAACAACCGATACCTTTGATTACTTGGCATTAGAATACCACATGAAATTACTATCTCTTGAGCACTTTTCCACATTAATTATTATATTTTAGGCATTTTTGAGTTAACCACTATCTATTGTTCATTTTTCCTTGCAAACTTGTAAAAAAAATCAGTTCTACCGGATGTAAGAGTAAAAATGGTTGGGATGTTTAATAGAAAAATAGTGATCAAATTGGAAAAGTTTGTATAGTTTGTTTTTGGTTATACAATTCGTAAATTTCTGAAAAAATAAGTTGATTTTAAAAGCAAACATGATTATATAAATTCATAATTAATTATCTATGTACTTATATGAATTTATAAATCAATGTAAAGTTCGTTGAACGGTTTAAAATTTAAATCCTGTAATTTGTAAAGAGAAATTCTCAAATTCATATCTCATCATCATCTTATGCATTTAAAACCAAAATATAAAATAAAATAAAATAAAATGAACGGGGTCAGGACCAGTCCTCCGGTGCCCTTTCATCACATGGCGAACAACATAATCCATGTAAAAAATCGTGTACCCTAGGGGCATTTTCGTCTATTTACGGATTATACGACCCCTATAAAACTGACGTCTCTTTTTTAACGTAAACCCAAACACAAAACACATACACAAATAACCACACAAAGCGAAACGCTCTCTCCGACTCCGACGGAAAGATGTCACCGGCGATCGAGAAGTCAAGCAGAATTCACCACATTGTCAGAGTCCGACAGATGCTCCGCCGTTGGCGCCGTCGCTCCTCCTCATCTTCGCGGCGGTGCATCGCAACCGATGTTCCGGCCGGACACGTAGCGATCTGCGTCGGCAGCAATTGCAGAAGGTTTATCGTGCGAGCGACGTACTTGAACCATCCGATTTTCCAAAAGCTTCTGATAGAAGCCGAAGAAGAATACGGTTTCACAAACATCGGTCCGTTGACAATTCCGTGTGAAGAGTCGGAGTTCGAACAGATCCTCCGGTTCATATCTCGACCGGAACTTGATAACAACAAAAAGTCGAGCCGGTTCGTAAATCTTGAGGATTTTCAGAGGTGCTACCACGTTGATTATGTTGGTGAATCTAAGCCGCTCCTTCATGGATCAGTCTATTAAGATGTAACCGGAATATACTTAGGTTGTTAGTCAATGAGTCAACTCGGTCCGAGTTTGATAATCTAACTACTGTTCAAAAAAATTTACTGAGTAGAAGTAGTTAGGATAGTTTCAGAATACTTTTCTCCGTTGTTTTTTGCAGTAGTTGAGATGAAGAGAGAGAGTTGTGTCATATGTGTGTTTGCTTGGGAGATGGCAAATATGAGTTGTAACTAGACTCAGTCCGAGTCGTCCTGAGTTGAAAAAAGTAAAGGACAGTAATTGTACATTACTTATAACTTTTATTTAAAGTAAATTATAGAACTGGTGATTGACACAATTTTTTAGTTTAAGGGGCCGTTTGGATGTGCTTATAAAAACTGTTTATTGATTTATTGGCTTTTTTAAGGAGTCATAAATCATAAGTAAGGACATTCTTACTTATTAAAAACTGTTTATTTGTCATTGCTTATGACTTTATGACTTTTTCAAAAAACTAATAAGCAATTTTTATAAGCACATCCAATCGGTGAGACGATTATGTGAAATCACCAAACCCTGGAGAATTTTTATCAAGAAGAATTATGACAAATTTGGGTTGGAAACAAGATAAAACAACAGATGGAACAAATCGGAATATGGGAAGATCCACCGGTGTTATTTCCATCGAGAGAGAAAGAGAGAGGGTTAGTGGGGGTAGGGGTGTTTTTTTAATCAGTAAAATAAATAATAGAGTAAAAAAATGAAAAAGGTAATTTGGTCTAATTTTGACCGGTGACGAAATTTGTTACCATTTTGCCACCATAGTGACCTTCACCGTGAAAAAATAAAAACATGAACCAAGACTGAAAAATCACATCAAGCACAGAAACCAATTTTTTAATTTACGATTATAATTATTAATAATATTATGATCAATACTTTTGGTATTTGTTGATAGTTAATCCGTTACATTTTTTCTTCGATTCCAACTATGTAATGATCATTTAATGTAAGCAAGATGATTTCATGATATTATAAAAAGAGAAAATTGCAAATTTGGTCATTGTGGTTTGCCAAAATTAGCTAGTTTGGTCTAAAATGATTTTGACTAACACCACAGATACAAAAAATTTAATTTGTTGTGAGTTCGGTCCAATTATTTTTAAAAATACTTAAAATGTCAATTTTGCCCTCAGTGTTTTCTTTTTGCTTTTCTTTTAATTTCTTTTATAATTTAAAAAAAACAAAAAAGAGAATTAAATTCCCCACCCATTTATCACGTATCCCATATCTCTCTCTCACACTTTCTCCTCTCTCCTCCATCTCTCCCCCATTTATCCTGCCCTAATTTGATGCTAAACCTTGGCTTGATTGGGACTTGCCATAACCTTATCCCAGAAGAACGGCTTGATTGAGGCGGAGCTTTAGCGCCGCCTGGAGGAGGCGGCGGGCGTGGACCTTGCTTCAATGGCGGTGGCGATGTAGTTCTTTTTCTCAAGGCGGTGGTGGTGCTTTTCTTGAAGGCGTAAGTGATGGTGATAAGGCTGGTGGTGCAGCTGCACCACCAGCCGACGATCAAGAAGGGGAGAAGCGGTGTTGAGTCCTGGAGGGGGTACGACCAGATCTTTCATTCCAGGTGGAGTTTTTAACGTCAAATCCGGCCGCCCAGGTGGACATTTTAGAGGAGCGATTCCAGCGACTATTGCTAAAATCCAGAACTATTTCGATCAAGGTGTGTGACACGCCTAGGTCGTTGTGTGGTCAAAATAGTAAAATAGCTCACTCACACTAGTACAGTGGTAGTCAGGGTCGATCCACAAGAGTTTCGTGGTCAAGACAAGACAATAGCTTACCAACTGTAGTGTCACGTTACAGCCAGAGGGACTAACTTCTACCTTCCCAAAACAATCCAAAAACACAATATCCAAACGATTGCTAAAGACCAAATCCAACATAAACTAAACTAAACTAAACCAATTTCTAAACTAAGTTTGCTTACTGGAATCAGAAACAAATCTCAGAATCAGAAACAAACAAGAAAAATCCCTAAGCATTCAAAGCAATAAAGCATAAATAAAGGTAAATAAAGCAAACCAACATGAACTGAATGATTAACTTGATTAAACTCCAATCCAGAAGGTTCAAAACAGCAACATACGAAAATAAAAAGCTATAACCTACTGCTACTGGTTGTCACTATCCAGAAACACCAAGCTACAAGCTTAAAACAACTAAACTAATACTGAAAGCAAGTGAAAAACATAAAAATACCACAAAGGGCTAATGAAATCTCGAAAGTTGAGTCAAAGTCGTCGTAAATCCACCTTAGGGTCTAATCTTCGCCTCCGGAATTCGACCTAATGGCCTCTATTTATACTTGTGGAAAATTAGAACCCGTGGCGCGCAGAGCTCATAGCCACGTCGCGCGTAGAGCCTTATCCCCGTTTTCTCGCGGTTTGAATTTATTCCACCGCCTTACTTTTGACTTGGCGCGTCGCGCACGCATGCACTCCCGCAGCGCGTGTGTCTAGTCGACTCTTTTTGACTTTATCTTCAAACTTCTTCATTTTTGTCCGCTTTTAAATCCTGTTTATAACTTTTCTTTGCAAACAAGCACTAGCACAAAAAGTGAGAATACCAATGCATATATGATATAATTTCACCAAGAATAAGGCTCAACAACGACTAAAATACTTGATATTACTAGGCGTTGTTAGTATGTTCCAATTTGATTTCAAAATTTCAAGTTCTGATTCAAATTTGCGATTTCAATTTTCGATCAAGGTGTGTTAATCTAGTAATGTTGTTCACTGGAGGTGGTGGTGTTAACCGGACATTGTAGTGTGGAAGGTACAAAGTTGACTGGTGGTGTTGAAGTTGATGTTGATAGGTGGTGGTGAGGTCATAGCAGAGAGAGAGAGAGAGAGAGAGATGGAGGAGAGAGAGATGAGAGATGTGGAACGGGTTAAAGGGGGTAGTGGTTTTATTTCTTTTTTGTTTTTTAATCAAAAAAACATAAAAGAAATTAAAATAAAATGAAAAACAAAATAGTAAGGGTAAAATAATAATATTAAGTATTTTTCAAACATTGGACCAAACATGCATAAAAATAATTTTTTTGGACCATTGGTGCTAGTCAAAATTATTTTGGACCAAACTAGCTAATTTTGGCAAACCACAGGGACCAAAATTTGCAATTTTCTCTATTATAAAAGCATTAAGGAAGATCACTTAAATATTATTTTTTTCTTATTTAAAATAAATAAAAAAAAACAAAGAAAAAAATCCTTATTGCTGAAACTTGTTTTAAGTTCAACGCCACTCACAACCAAGACTCACAACCAAGGATGGATACAAAAGAGTGAAACAAGCAAATGCATGGTCAACTCAGGTGCAATTTTTTATCATCTTGCAGATCGTTTGTTTTTTAGGAAGATCGCAGACCTAAAAAGGTCCGCGCCTCTTCTTTTTGGCGCAAACTTGGAACTACCTATTTTTAGGTATTTTAACATCTTCTAACCCAAAAATATTACATTTTAATCATTAAAAATAAAAGTTCATTTTTTTAACTACATTTAGCAACTTCCATGAATCTACTGATCCTAAAAAATTAAAGTCTCTTTTTAAAGTAGTACTTTCCTAATTTTATTTATTTATTATTTTTAAAACCACTTTAATTTTTTAACTAACGATTATCATTTTTTATCAACATTAGCTCGAAGTAAAAATATGGACAAGTGTTGAGTTTATATTTATCCTTTTATAAGTGTTATATGTGATATTTTATTTGTATTGTTTTTTTAAATAAATAAAATCTTATAAAATATATAATCATTATTAGATAATTTATTTGAAAATCAAATAAAAAGTTATCTAGTTATTTCGGTTTAAATTGATTTTAACCTAACATATTATATGTATATCTTAATTCTTAAAAAAATATTGGCTTAATTCTTACAATTTAAAACAAAATGGAAAACAAAACATTTTCATTTAAAATACTTTCATAAGAAATTTGAGATCTATTCTTTTAAGATTAAAAAAATCAGTTTAATTTAATTTTAGTTTATTTCAATTTATTTTAACAGATTGCAGATTTTAAAAAACAAACAGTATTATTTTGCAGACTGCATAAATTTGGTCTACCTCTTCTTCTACGATGATCTACAGAAATAGTCCACAAACTGTAGACTTTTTAACTTTTAAAAAACAAACAATATCTTAATATAAAAAATCTTGGATTTTACGCAATTCAACACTAGTTTTGCAATCGATTTGGTATAAAAGAACAAAATCATCAAATTTGTTAGTATACTATTTCCTACACCATCATGATTTTAAACTTTCATATGACAAGTTGTCAACTTGGTTTGTCTAAGTTTATACATTTTTCTTTTGCATTTAATGGTATAATTGTATTTCAAATTTAATAAATTATGGCCTGTAATGTTAAGTTATATGTCAAATTGATATTAATTATTTATAAATGTTACTTTTAATAATGTTAAGTTATATGTCAAATTCATATTAATTATTTATAAATATTACTTTTAATCTAGATGTTTCGAAATTTTCTAAAAACTATGCCATTTGAATAATTTAAAAATGATTTTTAAAGATCTGTACAACAAAAAAAACACATAAAAAGGTTGACTATAAAAAGTATGAGTTCCACAATAACATGAGCAGTTCCACAATATCTGGATAAGAAGTTTGCATTGAATGGCTTTTCATTTTTTGGGGGAGAAAAATATGTATTTAGACAATTCTCACAAGTTAGTTCAAAGAATTAGACGAAAATTTAACAAAAGACCAATATAACTAATTCATATTTACAGAACCTGTAAAATATTAACAGTATTGCAAAAATTCAAAATGGCATCGTTTTATACCATTTTTTCTGTATATTTAGTAGTTTTCACAACGGTCCTGTAATAATAAAGGTCCTGTAATTTTTTTTATACAGCCTTAACTTTAATTTTTCTAACTTCGTTTAAAAAAATCAAACTCAAAATTTTATGAAGTCATTCTCAAACACTAAGATAATAAGCTCGATCACAAGTGTGTGTGTGTGTGTGTGTATATATATATATATATATATATATATATATATATATATATATATATATATATATATATATATATACACACACACACACACTAGGTTAGAAACCCGTGTAATACACGGGATGATTAAAAAATGTATAAAATAATATGAAAAATATCAGTATTGGAGATGATAAATTTGTCATTTGTGAATTTTGTTTATTTTGATATTTTATATGATATGATAAATTTTGTTGGTTTTAGTTAGGAATTACGAACGCTATGTTCAAATAAAATATGATTAAAGTTAAGAATAAATAATAAAAGAATAATACTGAAAATGAAAGACATATTTTGAATTTAAAAAAATCTAAATTATTTTATTCAACTTTAAAACACAAATAAAAGTGTAAGAAATAGAGCAAATAAAACTTAATTTATTAGATATTGTCTTTTCTTAATCTAAAATCATCAATTAATCTTTTTTTTATAAACTAAGCTAAATTTGATTTCGTAATACGGTATACGGAGGAGTTATGGAGAGGATTTCCTTTACAAGTGTTTGCTAATCAATTATTTGGAAACAAATATGATTATGGAAAAGGAAGACAGATGCCTAATGTTATACATTACGGGTCAAAAAAGCTTTAATTACAGTTAAAGTTCGTTTGTCTTGGGGTAAAATAAAAGTATCTTCGGTTGAGATATTCGCTTATAATTACAGTCAATTTTTGTTTTTCATTTCTTATCTGAGACTGAAGGGATAAATTAAAATTATATATATATATATATATATATATATATATATATATATATATATATATATATATATATATATATATATATATATATATATATATATATAATAAATTTATGAAATACCAACATACACAATAATGAATGCTTGAAGTGAAGTTAAACTTTATGAAATGATTTTAACAGAAAACTCCGAAATCTCAAAAGGGTTTTTTGAAAATTCATATTGTGATCTACATCTCAAAAAAGCTAATCAATATTTTTCCAAAATATATGATTATTTCATTCTAAATTGTCCATTCTTATAAATCGCATTATATTTTATTTGTATTTCTGTAATTATGTCAAGTTTGTTTTTAACTAATAAAGTCATATGAGAATAACACATTGTCTATTTTTTTTAACTATTTTAAAATATTATTTAAACATCCATTATAAAAGTTCATGTGATGGTTTTCCTTCGATCATATCCTAACATATTTTCATCTAAACATGTGAAATCATATATTTTGTTCATTATGATTATTGAAAATCGTAGATATTAACAATATAAAAGTTTTTATATATATATTGTAATTACAATAACATATATGTAACTATTATTTTCAAATAAAGTCTAAATTAATAATTCTTTCAAAATGGGTCCATAAATGTTACAATTACTTCACGTGTATTAGTTATGACAATTAATAATTCTTTCAAAATGGGTCCATAAATGTTACAATTACTTCACGTGTAATTTAATCAGCACCCTTGTCAAGCCCATTACGATGCTGCAATTCATGTTTTATATTACCTTAAGAGTACTCCAACTAAAGGAATATTTTTTAACAAAAATACCTCTTACAAAGTCGAGGCATTTTGCGATTCTGATTGGGCTGCTTGCCCAATCACACGAAAATCTGTTAGTGGTTTCTTCATACTTTTTGGTGATGCTCCAATTTCATGGAAATCCAAAAAGCAACCAACCATCTCATTATCCTCGGCTGAAGCTGAGTATCGATCAATGCGAAGAGTCACTGCCGAATTAGCTTGGCTCAGTCGCTTACTTGGAGAATTACATGTTTCTGAAGTCACCCCTATTCCATTGAAGTGCGATAACCAAGCTGCCATCTTCATTGCTAAGAACCCAGTATTCCATGAACGTACAAAACACATCGAGTTAGATTGTCATTATGTTCGCGAGAAATTACTACAAGGCTTAATTACGTTATCTCACATTTCAACTGATCAACAGCTTGCGGACGTTTTCACCAAATCTTTAAATGGGCCACAGCATCAACAAGCAATTTCCAATCTGGGGCTTCATTTGTACCCACCAGATTGAGGGGGGGTGTTACAATTACTTCACGTGTATTAGTTATGACAGTTAGAAGTCGTTCAAGTCTCAAGGGCATTTCTGTCTTTTTCATAGTATTTTTGTTAGATCAGTTGGATTAGCTTAGTTGATATATATATATGTTTTAAGCTTCTTTGTAATTTTAATTTTTCCAGATAATGAGAATGATAATCTCTCTCTCTCTCTACTCTAACAATAAACGAAGACGTCATAAGAAATGGAAGAGAATTCGTAGTGATACACAAGATCACACTTAGGATTACAAAAATGAGAAAACGCCAAGACTTTTGGTAACAAAATACTCCCGACTAAAGTTATATAATATATAAAAATTTAGTAACCTGGGTAAACATGGATTATTACCTCATCTCATATTCATTAATTCCATTCCCTAATCTCATTATCATACATTCTGTATTAATTCCTAAGTAAGAAAATGAGCAAGGCAAGGACCTACAAAATTATTATAGTTGTTGATAGATCGACTACACAGGTAACTATTATATTCCATTAGTACCCATATGCTCTGTTTCCTTCATCCGGAGCTAGCGAATGAGGTTCCAAACATTATTTCCATAGCTCTCCTGCCATCTAAGCTGATGTCACCCAAACCTTCTTGACAGCCCTTTGATCACTTAAATAATTCCCCTCTTTACTCCTTAGCATGTTGCTTAAGTGAGAAAAGGTTGGGCCACACACCCAATTCAACATACTTTTACATATGTTAAAAAATAGCAACCAACTTTAATTTTCTCACATTAATGTTCTTGAATTTTTACCCACAATTAGCAGCCCACTTTTAATACTGAAGATGTACTTTCTTTCTTACATATTGCTAATTATTATTAATGGCATGCAAGTATGTTAATTTAATGGATAAAGAATTATAAGTAAGTTGCTAATATGTGTAAAAAATAAAAATAAAATCTTGTACAATGTTGTAATAGGAAGAAAGGAAAGTTGAGTGCTATAATAAACAAATGAAAGCACGTTGCTATTTCTTGCATTTAAACTATCTAATATAATAAACACATGAACACGCACTCAAACTGACACATGCACATTCCAGTAATAACCATACATGGTCAAATGATGAAGTGAAGTAGCAAGAGGTTAATAAGCAGAGGTAATGTGACAGCCCGAAAACATATGGATAAACCGTGTCAGCCCCACTGTAACACAATGAAGATTAGAAATACACGGATTTCATTATAACAATGGCTATCCCAAAACATATGAATAAATCGTTTCTACTCTCACTAAAACACAATAAAGAGCAAAATTAAAAGCTTATGCCTCAGAAATTCCAATTTGATTTTTGATCCATGTGGTACATTTTCAAACTCTTTTAGTCTGTGAGATGAATAGTGTTAACTAACGGACATTAAATGCATGTCAAATGTAGAACGATTATTTTTCCTCCATTTATACATTTTTTATTAATGTCCACTTTCACAAACTTAACAGTGGGTTGTTAGATTTGACAGTAATAGACCAAAAGGTTGGATAAAAAAAGTACCACAGGGAGAAAATAAATCAAAGTGTTAAAAATGGACGTTAAATAGATGTAGGATATTCAATTTGTCCTCCATTTGTTATATTAATGATCATTTTCATATTTTTAAAACGCCGAGTTGTTAAATGTTTTAAAATGGACGACAAAGGGACCAAAAGTTAGAAAAATAGCACCATAAGGACCATAAATGTGAACTCTAACCATAGTTTCTTTACATGATCTATCTGCACTTGTTTTCCCCTGGTCGAAACAAACAAAATGCTTAATACGAATGAAAACGCAGTTCACAGTTTTATCGAAAAAATAAACAATGATTTTCCAATAGCAGAAAACAGTTAATCATAGAGTCAAACATATATAGAATCTTTGAAATAAGTAACAAAATGTGAAATAAGGGACTGGGTGAATAAATGCTTACGTTTCATTGTCCCCAATGACATAGGTAAATGGTGAATTACCCTCTTCAGAAACCTGCAACCAGGAAATACAAGGTAATATATATGTAAAAAGAAGAATAGTCAAAGGTGGATATGTTCCTACTGACAACGCCTAGTGATATCAAGTATTTTAGGCGTTGTTGAGCCCTATTCTTGGTAAAATTATATCATATATGCATGGGTATTCTCACTTTTCGTGTCAGGACTTGTCTGGAGAAAAAGAACATAAACAGGGACTAAAAGTGTACAAAAAGGAAAAAAGTATGGAAAGAATGCAAAAATCAAGAGAAGACGTACGCGCGCCGCGGATTTATATCCTGCGCGACGCGGATGTAAGGCGGTGGAACACATTTAAATGACGAAAAAACGGGGAACGGATAAGTACGCGCGCCGCGGATTTCACATTTGCGCGGCGCGGTCACGGGAAATTTGCAACTATAAATAGAGGCATTTCCGGCCGAAAACCCTAGCAAAGACCTGGTGTAAACATCGACCTAGAAGCTCTTTGACTCGAGGAATCCATTTCAGAAGCTATAATTTGGTATTTTCATGTTTTTAGATTTTATTTCATTTCAGTTAAACATTTATAAGCTTGAGTTGAATCTTTGGGTGTGACAACCATCGATCTCCAGCTTAGGGTTCTGTTTTTAGTAGTGTTTAGCTACTGATTTTGAGGTTTGGATATTGGTTTTGATAAATAAAATCATTCGGTTAATGTTAATATTGATTTTTCGGTGTTTGGATGCTAGTTTGTTGTTTGGTTGTTTGATTGTGATTGAAATTGTTTGTGATTTGGTTGGGACTGTTTTCCCTTGCTGAAAACAGTAGCTAACTTGGTTAGGTTAGGCATTAAATCTTGGCTATTAACTGTCTCTTAGAACTGTTACTTATTAGCTAGTGTGTGCTATGCTTGGTTTTGCTAGTTTGAATGCCTTCAATTGCTCCTGATTCAGAGATGCACTTCTGAGTTCAGAAAGTAACTAGGTTATTTGGACATAGCTAAGCTTGGCTTGGGTATTTGAATATTGTTTTCAGGTAGAAAGATAGAAATTAATTCCTCCGACTATAGCCGTGACACTATTAGTTGGTAATCTCTCATCTAGGCTGACCACGTAGCTCCTGTGGATCGACCCTGACTCCACTATACTAGTGAATGTTAGGTTATTTCTTATTTTTGACCGCATGACGACCTCTGCGTGCACGTCAAATTTTGGCGCCGTTGCCGGGGAGCTGTGCGCTTAGGTTAGGTGAGTTGTAGGACTTAGTTTCTGATTTTTGATGTTTGATTTTAGTTCGCTGAATTTTGGTATGTGTACATCCTTATAATGGGTGATTACATGTACTCGGATCAATATTATGAAGATTACGAAAATCCGGTCGACACCTATTACGAGGATGGTTGCTACAATGGATCATTCGATGACAATGGATGGCGGACCGAGGAGTCATCTCAGCTTGAGAATTCTGTAACTTGGGCCCAACTTTGGGTATTCATGTATAACAACTACCATGAGCAGAAAGACCAGGCTGAAGCTCTTGAAAAAGTGCAAGCTTCTTTAGATAGGTTAGAGGAAAGTTGGAAATGTTCACCACCTTCGCCAGAACCGGAGGCGAGTGATTTTTATACCAATGATAATGTGTGTGAACTTGCATCACCTGAATATGTGATGGAAGGGCATACACCGTGGGAAAGTCAAGAGACCACTGAGAGGGTCGAAAATGTTGTTGAGGAAGAGGTTGTAGGTGACAGTGCTACCTCTAACTCAACAGCTTTTGATGTTTTTGAAAATGTTGATAATGTTGATCTGGTGATGTGTGAATCTGTACCATCACCAGAAAATTTGGTTGATGAGGATGTTGTGGAGGGGACTGTAAGTGACAGTACAGATTCCAACCCAACAATTCCCGAATTTTTTGAAGTTGTCGATATTTTTGGGGAAGGGGCTGTAGATGACAATACTACCCCTGACCCTGTAATTTTTGAAAATTTTGAGAAATTTGAAGGAAATGATCTGATGATGGGTGACTTTATACCATCATTAGATCAAACAAGTCATTCACTCTTGGTTCCGATCCACCTGTTGGACGATGATCAAGAAGATGATGTTGACGACTTGAAATTTGAAAACAATAACAAACATGATTTTATCACCACTCATGATCCATTCATGAATGGAAGATTAGATGTAATTAATACCATCGATGAGGACATATGGAAGCATCCTGATATGTTGCCTTCCGATCCCATTCGATTGGAAAATTTTTATTGGTACTGCAAGCCAAAATTGCAAAATGAAAATAACACGCAATATGAGAGCAACAAACGAGGCACAGCACAACCACTGGGAGCAGCACTGGGCGCGCTTCATGTCAAGCCTTTGACCTTGAAGAGATGCAAAAGAAAGGACCGAGCTTGGAGGTTCAAAGCTACCTCCAAGCATTTACGGGAGTTAACTAGAAAGCAACAACTGGGCAGCAATAAGAGAACCAACAAGCCATTCGACCCGGGAAAGTTTGAGGAGTAGTGGGTCAGCGAAGGGACGGTGGTGATTGGAAAGTATCGAAGGAAGAAGGCATACGATCCACCGTAGCTGTAGAAGGATTCCACGTCTGGCTGAAGACGTTAAACTTAGCGCTTGTTGGGAGGCAACCCATCGTGTCATAAGTAGGTTTTATATTTCTTAGGATTAATTTAGAAAATACATCAATCGTTTGCAGGTATTAGTGGTTTGAAGCAAGTGTGGGGTCGTGTGAAAAGGTTTTGAAATCTTCAAGACCGCGCCGCGGGTTTTGGACTTGCGCGACGCGGGGTCGAAACTCAACCCGATGCGCAGGGGTTGAATTAGCGACACGCGCGCCGCGGAAACAAGAAATGCGCGCCGCGGGAAACGATCAGACGGTTTTTGCCTTTATCCGGTGAGCCGCGGCTCACAACTCAAATCACACGACTCGGAGCTCTGGTGATCAAAAATTTCTCGCATTTTTTCTTGCTTATTGTGTTGCTACTACCAAGGTACACTCTTTTAACTATCTATTAGCTGTTTAAACTAGTTATTAGGTAGTTAATTTTAGGGTTTTATTCCAAAAAGTTCAAAAACTTAGAATCACTAATGCTAGCCCATAGGGTGTTTGTTTTGCCAAATGGACACCCTAGATGAGCTAATCGGAACCTAGGCTACCTTGTGATATCATTAAATTGAGATTTAGCAGGTTAAAATGGGGATTTGATCCCGGGTTTGCAAACAGGCGTACGCCGCGCCGCGCCCTTGCTCTTGGGCCGCGCCGCGGTTCGGTAGGGAAGAAAAAGGACTGATTTTGCAAAAATTTTTGTTTTGTGGCTATATTTTTATTTTGCAGATGATGTTCAGACTAGATCATGCCTTCCTTCAGTTTCCCGCAGAGCTTGACACTTCAGTGGAGTATACCTCGCGGAGGGACGCTTTGATTCATCGCCGGGTTCTTGAGGCGACGGTTATAGACCGAGACATCCTGAGGGACGCTGGGCTCTGGGAGGCGATTGAGCCATTCCTACATCGCACCTGGACCCACGAGGAGGCATCATTCACATGCCGTGGCTGGGACAGGATCATGGCCACGGACGAGGACGTGGTCTACACGGAGCTGCTATTGGAGTTCATCTCTACTGTCCATTTCGCTCCCAGGGCGGGAGACCCACGCTCCAGAATGGTCCGTTTTCGCTTGGGAGGTGTGCACCGGGAGTGCAACCTCCGGGAGTTCGGGAGGCGCACGGGCATTTACACGCCAGCGGACCTCCAGCACTGTTTCTTCACCCGGTTCTTCGGGTCATGCATTCAGGGGGAGCCGGAGCGCCCTCCCAACATGGAGGTTTGGGCATCGCTGTCCAACGTCAGGTATGAGGCAGGGGCCTCGAGGGAGAGCCACTTACGTGATCCTCTTCATCGCCTCATGCACCGGATCGTCTCCACCTCCATCATGCATCGGGAGGGGGGCGAAAAGGTGTCGGGCGATGACATGACATTTTTGTGGGTTCTCCTCGACCCGTCCCGATTCCTCCATCTTCCCTTTGCCCTCGCGATCGCCTTCTCCACCCACGCGACCGGCGCCTCCTCCAGCAGCCCTTTAGCCAGGGGGTATTTCATTACCCGCCTGGCCCATTCCTATGGCATTCTTACTATCCCAGTAGCTGCCTCTTTGACTGCTCTGCCTCTATCGCGCACTCCAGCACGCACTTTGGAGAGGATGTTGCTCATTGAGCAACAGCGACCAGGGCAGTACATCCGGGCTCCGATCGAGCCTCCTCAGGCACCTCAGCCTGCATACGCCCAGCCCGGTAGGAGACGCCGAAGGCCAGAGCCACCAGCACCGGAGCCTGCACACCCGCGGCCACAGCAGGATGACTCACCAGCCCTCAGCCGGCTGGAGGCCAGAGTCACGCAGATTGAGGGCCAGCTCACGAGAGTCTTGGACCAGCTCGAGTGGATCGGGGAGGTACTTATTCAGACTGCATCTGTCCAGGGCCACCGTCCTCGACCATTCCCAGCCCGGTCTCACGATCATGAGGCTGGACCCTCCAGGCCGCCTGGTAGTGATTGATATATTTTTCTTTCTTTCTTTCTTTCATTTTCTTTTTATATGTATAAACTTATGACACATCTATCTGTATATTATTTTATTATTTTCTGTCATGTGTGTTTTCATTTTTGTTAAGTTGTGCATGATATATCAAATTGAGAGGGAGTTGTCTCAGACAAGTGTGGGGTCACCGTGCCCCTCCACTTGTCTTGACCACCGGCGTGTCCTACTGTAGCGCTACAACTCCAGCAGAATATGAATCGAGGATCTTTTTGTACGCATTATACCTGTAATATTGAGCACCGAGCAGTCCATCGTCCAAAAAGGGGTAACTCTTTCTCCCTTGTTTTAAACTAATTTTTGTACAACGGGGACGTTGTACGGTTTTAAGTGTGGGGTGTGGACGGTCGAAAGAGATATTTTTGAAATTTTTGCAGAACTGATCAATTTTTCAATTTTTAGCAATATTTTTCAAAATTTTTAATGAATTGCAATTTTGAAATGAATGGTTTGTGATTGTGATAGCATTAGTATTTTTCAAGAAATACTGTTTAGTTGTGATCATGCTATTAGTTAGTCAGATAAGTTGAGTTTTACGAGTTAGAAGATTGAGCCGTTTTAGAATTGGAATTTAGGAAGGAAAAGTCAATCTGTGGCCTTTGTTGTTCGAGCCGGTAAGCCTAAAATGGGTGGGCCTTATGCACCTTACCACCTAAGATCGTCTGGTCTGGGATGGTATTTCTGAAAGCTCGCTACACGGACAACATCGAAAGTCATGGACAATTCCTTAATGGCCTTTAGAATCTGAATGAGTAAGTACACTTCATTGTGGACAGAAAGTTTGTAATCAAGGGTTCTCTAGAAAGCCATGAATTCCAAAGAACAACTCAATTATGTTTTCACAAACTATTCCATTCTAACTCGAAGAGCAATAAGCTTTGAAACTAAACACATTCAAAAACTGTTCGATTCTCTATTATAATTTGTTAAAAACTCTCTTGCTTGGGGACAAGCAAGGCACAAGTGTGGGGTGTTTGACAACGCCTAGTGATATCAAGTATTTTAGGCGTTGTTGAGCCCTGTTTTTGGTAAAATTATATCATATATGCATGGGTATTCTCACTTTTCGTGTCAGGACTTGTCTGGAGAAAAAGAACATAAACAGGGACTAAAAGTGTACAAAAAGGAAAAAGTATGGAAAGAATGCAAAAATCAAGAGAAGACGTACGCGCACCGCGGATTTATATCCTGCGCGACGCGGATGTAAGGCGGTGGAACACATTTAAATGACGAAAAAACAGGGAACGGATAAGTACGCGCGCCGCGGATTTCACATTTGCGCGGCGCGGTCACGGGAAATTTGCAACTATAAATAGAGGCATTTCCGGCCGAAAACCCTAGCAAAGACCTGGTGTAAACATCGACCTAGAAGCTCTTTGACTCGAGGAATCCATTTCAGAAGCTATAATTTGGTATTTTCATGTTTTTAGATTTTATTTCATTTCAGTTAAACATTTATAAGCTTGAGTTGAATCTTTGGGTGTGACAACCATCGATCTCCAGCTTAGGGTTCTGTTTTTAGTAGTGTTTAGCTACTGATTTTGAGGTTTGGATATTGGTTTTGATAAATAAAATCATTCGGTTAATGTTAATATTGATTTTTCGGTGTTTGGATGCTAGTTTGTTGTTTGGTTGTTTGATTGTGATTGAAATTGTTTGTGATTTGGTTGGGACTGTTTTCCCTTGCTGAAAACAGTAGCTAACTTGGTTAGGTTAGGCATTAAATCTTGGCTATTAACTGTCTCTTAGAACTGTTAGTTATTAGCTAGTTTGTGCTATGCTTGGTTTTGCTAGTTTGAATGCCTTCAATTGCTCCTGATTCAGAGATGCACTTCTGAGTTCAGAAAGTAACTAGGTTATTTGGACATAGCTAAGCTTGGCTTGGGTATTTGAATATTGTTTTCAGGTAGAAAGATAGAAATTAATTCCTCCGACTATAGCCGTGACACTATTAGTTGGTAATCTCTCATCTAGGCTGACCACGTAGCTCCTGTGGATCGACCCTGACTCCACTATACTAGTGAATGTTAGGTTATTTCTTATTTTTGACCGCATGACGACCTCTGCGTGCACGTCACCTACTAAAATTCTATGATAGATTTTTGTATACCTATGTTCAAATAATTTGAATCTTTGTCAAATGATTTCCCAGATAGAACACAAAAGGACAAAATTCTCTTGAATACTGTTGAAAGATCGCACTTTTCTACATGTTCATTACCACAAAGAAAGATACATCAACACGATCAGCTTTTACACAGAATATACATATAGTTTTCTAAAAACGAATGTTTATAATACGATACCTTGAGTTTATTTTGGAATTGGAGTAACATCTGTGACCATGATTATGAGATTTGACGTATCCGATCAAGTAGATTAGCACAGTCGTCAATGTTCCCGTAATCTCCACTCAACCGCCGCCTTCTCCATAATTTCCGACCTGCGAATCACAAAATCGCCTCCCACTGAGAACCCAATCGAAACATCAAATCGTCAATTAGAAATCAAAGCAACCAAAAAGAATATACTCAATTTGACATACCCGGAATCGGAAAGAAGAAATATACACTGCAACATATCTATTGGATCGGTGAACGAATTGGGGTTCGATCCTTGCAAGTTTCTTTTAGGGCTCAATAATGTTGATCTCTCGGAATCGACTGGAAGCAGTTTTGGATACTGAAGCCATGGGTATAGTTGGTATAAAAGAAGAAGATATAATCAAGAAGAAAAGGAAAGCGTAACGGATGGAGAAAAAGATGGAGAAAAAAGATGAACATTTGAATTTTAATTTGAATCATTAAACACGGTCATTAAGGAATTACGTTAAATTGACAAAAAACTAGAAAATCAGAAATTCTATAAATTGACACGTGTACAAAGAGGGTTTAGAAAATAGGACACGTGGCAAAAGTTATTTTTATTTATTAGGTATAGTAGATATATATATATATATATATATATATATATATATATATATATATATATATATATATATATATATATATATATATATATATATATATATATATATATATATATATATATATATATATATCTTATCCTAATAAATAAGTAACTCAAAGCCACATGTCATCTCCTCATTGAATTTGCCACATGTCATTTTTTCATAATTTTAGATTTCTTAAAAAAAACTAATTGGTTTGAAATGTTTCTAACTCTTTAATGATCGGTTTAATTATCATTCAATTTCAAAATTAATTGTTATCATTCAATTTCAAAATTAATTGTTTTTTAATATTATATTATTTTTTAATGTGTAGAAAGATTTGGAAGACAATAAAGAGACAATTGACGTCATAATATTTTGAAGAACGATTACAATCATAATAGTGAATTTGAATTTAGTACCAGTGACATTCTCATAATTAATTATATTTATCAAAATACAAAGTCGTAATAGTAAAAATCAAAAGCAAGATGTCACGATACACAAACAAATTTTTTATGTAAAATATTAATGTTTAGATATTCTTAATTAATAATTTTTTTGTATCATCCCGTGTAATACACGGGTCTTACAACTAGTATATATATATATATATATATATATATATATATATATATATATATATATATATATATATATATATATATATATATATATATATATATATATATATATCTCTGTGTGTGTGTGTGTGTGTGTGTAGAAGTTCAAATGTGATAGTGAGAATTTTGTGCAAACGGAGAGACGCAATCCTAACCATTCATTTTGGAGATCAAAAAATAAAAAAAAATAAAATAGACAAAAATAATGAGAAAATTTTAAAAACAATTCTAATTATTTTTGCTATTTTTTGTATAAAAAACTAGAAAAATCTAAAAATATTTAAGTGGAATTTAACATATTCTAATAGAATATTACGCATTACGCATTTAGTGTAATATCCTATTAAAATGTGACAAAAATGCTAAATTTTTTTTATCTTTTTACTTTTTTATTTATTTTAATAAAAAATGACTAAAATGATAAATATATATATTTCAATATTTTCATTTATTTTGAAATTTGAATTTTTTTTGTTTACTCCCAAAATAAATGTCTACAACACGTTCACATTGATTAACATTTATAATACACAACCCTCTGATGAATTGCTTAAAGGGCTGAGATTGGTTCTCTCTGTTCTCAACTTTTTAACGGTTATATATATATATATATATATATATATATATATATATATATATATATATATATATATATATATATATATATATATAAGTTCAAATGAGACCAAAGGATTTTCGTGAGATATGGAGACACAATCATAGCCACTTATTTTGGAGATAAAAAAAATTAAAAATAGCAAAACACAATGAGATTTTTTTAAAAAAAAATTCTAATAATTTTCGCTAGTTTGTGCATCCGAAAAATGTTTTAAAAAATAAAAAATATTTTATTAGAATGTTGCACATATTCTACTAGAATATTGCACATATAGTGTAATATTCTATTAAAATATTACAAAAACGCTATTTTTAAAAAAATTGAACTAAAACATAACGAAAATAGTAAATAATATTATATTTTTTTCAATTTTTTGTTTATTTTGCATTTCTTAACTTTTTTGTTGTTTACACCAAAAATGAATGTCTTGGATTGCCATCTGTTGCTATCCATCTGCTCCACTTTTTCGTTCATTAAATTATCGTCTATTTAAGGTTTTAAGTATCGCCGTTGTTGGATTATTTACTGGACGATTTTACAAAAGTATGATGGATATTGCTGAATATATTGAGATTTCGATCTACGACAATTGATCGAGTAATCGTGTCAATTGTGGCTTGTGGGTGGCATCAATAATACCTTTTTAGATCCTATCAATTCCATCGTATATTGATTCACAAATACCTTTTCCAATTTGTATGATTATTTTGCTTGCAATCCTTTGTAATTGTTCAATTTGGTACTCATTTAGCTATTTGGGTTTTCAATGAAGAAAGGTTGGTTGGGAGTTTGAGTTGGAGATGGTGGTTACGTCTAGGAGTGAGAGAAACGAGTGGGGTGTATGGGGTGGGGTGGGGTTTACTTTTTTAATCTTTATTTATTAAAAAAATAAAAAGTTAAAAAGAAAACGAAAAGGAGAATAAGATCATTTTACATGGAACATGTTCAAGTGTTCATTTTGGTAACCACAAAGGCCATCCACATCAATTTTTAAATACCTGGACCAATAGTGTAACCTTAGCCAAACCACATAGACCTCTAGTATATATATATATATATATATATATATATATATATATATATATATATATATATATATATATATATATATATATATATACACACACACACAAGTGTGTGTTGACGCTTGTATTTTGAGTAAACTGCAATTTTGGTCTCTATGGTTTGCAAAAAATTGTGGCTGAGGTCCAAAATGTTTTGAAGTTGCACCAATGGTCCAAAAAGTGAAAAGTTTTGTGGATTTAGTCCCTCATGCTAATAGCCGTTTAAATACACCCGTTAAGAAGAACACATGTCCTCCATGTGAGGGCATTTTGGTCTTTTGAAGCATGGTTTTTATTTTTATTTATTTTCGTTGGTTTTAAAGGTATCAAACATCTATTTCTTCATCACTCAATTGAATTTTCAAAACCATATTCACAATGGTGCTCTTCTTTGGGGAAAAGAAGCTATTGTGCGTACGTCTTGGACATCCCTCAACTAGGTCATCAATTTTACGCTTTCCCTACATAGGTAATTAGCATTTGATACATGTTTATGTGATTAAACACTGATTGTAGATTAATCTTTTTTTTTCTTACTCGATTATTTAGAATTTCCAATGTGGGTTTATGGCACGATCCACCAATGTGCCGCCGTTCAAGTGATGTAATAACTGGGTTGCTAAGAACATTAAACATGATTCAGGTTGCGATAGGAAATTTACAAGCTGAAGCACGAAATATGTAACTCTATTTGGCTGTAACGTGGGTTTTGATCCTGGTTTACGTTTTCTTTAGGATGTAAGGCGCACATGGTAGGTGTAGG
Organism: Cichorium intybus; assembly: GCA_023525715.1. Taxonomy (NCBI): domain Eukaryota; kingdom Viridiplantae; phylum Streptophyta; class Magnoliopsida; order Asterales; family Asteraceae; genus Cichorium; species Cichorium intybus. The sequence goes on from CM042010.1 coordinate 114,399,128, forward strand.
TTATTTCAAGTTATTGGCAAAAAAACCCGTTATTTTTGTTGTCTTTTGGAGTTTTTGTTGAGTCTTTTTAGTTTAATTTGACCAGAATTTTGTAATGGTCAGTTTTATTTGTATTCTCAATTCAACGATATTTAAAGTCCATGTTTGTTTGATCAAATATGATAATGGTAAGTTATTAGAATCTAAGCAATTACGCATCTTGGGACAAAATGCCAGCCATGCCATTATGTAATGTCCATGTTTGATCAATCTTTGTTTGGTCAAGTATAAACCAACAAAGGAATAAGTTGTTTGGACAAGTATAAACCATCAAGTACATATGAATTTATAAATCAATGTAAAGTTCGTTGAACGGTTTAAAATTTAAATCCTGTAATTTGTAAAGAGAAAATCTCAGATTCATATCTCATGCATTTAAAACCAAAAAAATATATATGTAAATTGAACGGGGTCAGGACCAGTCCTCCAGTACCCTTTCGTCACATGGCGAACAACATAATCCATGTAAAAAATCGTGTACCCTAGGGGCATTTTCGTCTATTTCTAGATTATATGACCCTATAAAACTGAGTATTCTTTTTTAACGGAAACCCAAACACAAAACACATACACAAATACGCTCTCTCCGACACCGACGGAAAGATGTCACCGGCGATCGAGAAGTCAAGCAGAATTCACCACATTGTCAGAGTCCGACAGATGCTCCGCCGTTGGCGCCGTCGATCCTCCTCATCTTCGCGGCGGTGCATCGCAACCGATGTTCCGGCTGGACACGTAGCGATCTGCGTCGGCAGCAATTGCAGAAGGTTTATCGTGCGAGCGACGTACTTAAACCATCCGATTTTCCAAAAGCTTTTAATGGAAGCCGAAGAAGAATACGGTTTCACAAACATCGGTCCGTTGACAATTCCGTGTGAAGAGTCGGAGTTCGAACAGATCCTCCGGTTCATATCTCGATCGGAACTTGACAACAACAAAAAGTCGAGCCGGTTCGTAAATCTCGAGGATTTTCAGAGGTGCTACCACGGTGATTATGTTAGTGAATCTAAGCCGCTCCTTCATGGATCAGTCTATTAAGATGTAAACTGGAATATACTTAGATTGTTAGTCAATGAGTCAACTCGGTCCGAGTTTGATAATCTAACTACTATTCAACATTTTTTACTGAGTAGAAGTAGTTAGGGTAGTTTCAGAATACTTTTCACCTTTGTTTTGTGTGTGTTTGCTTGGGAGATGGCAAAGATGAGTTGTACTTGACTCAGTCCGAGTCGTCCCGAGTTGAAAAAAAGGAAAGGACATTAATTGCACATTACTTGGTAACTTGTAATAAATACAAGGATTTTCTTGACAAAATGTATAAGATACAAATAAAGATTGCTAAGAATATATTTTTGATATAAAAAATGGTGTAACTGATATAAGATATATAACTCTTTATATAAATTTTTATACCAGTTTGATGAAAAATATGCTATGGTTGAAGATTGTTCAAGTCTCATCAATATTTTCCCATGAAAAAACACCAAACTACTAAATTGGGGAAAACTCTTAATTAAATGATTAATTTCTTTAAAATTTTACACAAAATGGCCGTCAATACTCTACACAGAACTTTTTACTATGTGAAATTGTACCTCTTTTTTAAGCTTTTTTATATTTTTTTTTCACATTCTTTTTTTCAAAATCCCTCTCAAACTAACACTATACTTCACACTTGAAATTTTCTATAAAAAATGATTTTTAAAGATCTTCACAACAAAAAAAACCTTAAAAAGGTTTTCCATAAAAAGTATGAATTCTACAATACTGTGAGTAGTTCCACATAATCTGGATAAGAAGTTTGCATTGAATGGCTTTCAAAAATTTTTTTTTTTGGAAGAATAAGATGTATTTAAACAAATCTCATAAATTTTTTTTTAAGATTTAGAAAAAAATCTAACAAAAGGCCAAAAGAAGCATTATATTTACAGAACCTACAAAAATATTAAAAGTATTGTAAAACTTCAAAATGACATCGTTTTGTACCATTTTTGTAGTACATTTAGTAGTTTTCACAACGGTCCTGCGAAAATATCCCCTTTTTTGCAATAAAGCTACAAAAATACCACATTTTCTTGCGAAAATATGGTATTTCTGTACGAAGACTTATGAAAATATTGTTTTCTCCAACGAAAATATGTTATTTTTGCAGTAAGACCTGCAAAAATACCAAACAATAGAACGTTTTTGTCAAACTTTGTTGTGGAAATGTTAAATCTATGTGAAAAATACTAAACAACATATTTTGACGATGTGAAAACTGCCCCACGTAACGTGGTGTCTTGTTTATGTGGAGGGATGTCGCTAAGGGCATCTGCAACACAAATCTGTAAATAAGTTTACACTATTTTTAAACAATTTTTCCTCCAACCCACCTCTATAATTCATTCTATCTTTTTGGTATCCAAATATAGAGTAACATTAGTCATTTATATAAAAAATAGAGTTAATGTTTCATTTTCCATTTTTAGTCCTTTAATTTTTATTTCTATACATTTCTAGTTTAATTTAAATGCAATAGCAAATATTTACAATCATATTATATATTAAGTTATATTAATTAGTTATAATTACAAAATTGAATATTTATACATCGAATTTATATAAATGTTCAAGTATATATTTAAAAGCTAATAAATAGAAGGGAGATTTTGATAATTTTTATAAATAAAAGAAAAATAATATACTAGAAATATACATTTTAAAGTAAAAATAATATGAAAATAAAGATGGATTGAAAATAATCCACTTTTTACATTATTCTTTACTTCAAAAATAAAATAAAATAAGAACACAAGATGTCACACATGTTTCTTCCTTCTCTCTTTTTTCTTTTGCATTTCTTCATTCTTATGCCTCTTCATAACATAAGAGGAGACACTGCCCCTTCCAAACGTTGATAAAAATAAAATGATACTGATATGGTTGCATATGATGTTATACGTATAGTGCATGGCCTAAAAAAACTTGCAATAGTGCCATTACAATCACCTTCTAAAAATAAAAATTTTGGCACCACCGACGTGTTATTACATTTATGTTTGTTATAAATACTTAAGGGGTCTTTCATTTGTAACAAAATTGTAAAGTGAGTCAACGAATCTACTCAAACCCGCACTATCTGTACTCGCACAGTACTTTCCTACGTGTTGTCTTTTTTAAATTTTGCACCATCCCTCTCAAACTTTAATTTCTTTGACACTTTACCCCATAGTTTTTCTATCTGTATAGTTTGACCCCTTGACAAATTTTCTTTTTATTCGAATAGAAAATGTGATTTTCTTGCTAGATTTAATTTATGAAAAGCATTTGTATGACACGAAAATGAGAAGAAGATTTTATACCATAAACTAGCTTTAATTCTATATCTTATTATTTGCTTTAATTTTTAAATCTAACTACATATGAGACTTTGTCTCTTTATGAAACAAGATAATACTTATCATAGTTATTTGTTATCTTCAATGCTTTATGTAAGACTTTGCTTAACAACCTTTTCCCGAAAAAAAGCATATGACTATCTCAACGTGTTAGATTTTTTGATGTTGAATCGAATTTCCCGCAAGAAAAATGGCACACACATTATTACAATATGTAATGGTGGATTTTTGAAGAGGACAATGAAGCACAAGAAGCAGATTTTGTGGCCAACAAGCCTTAGACATAACGTTGACGATACCGTGATAGGCCTCATCACTTGATCAGAAACGTATGGCTTGGCTTTTGGATGAGCATGAGATAAGGTTGTTGCAAAAAATACACATAGTCAGAAGTGGACCTTCGAGTATATGGACACCCATCCCAATCAACATGTAACATATGAGCTTATACGAAGTGATTTGATAGATGCAAACCATACGATAAGGTACTTTGTAAATAGAAAAAAATCCTTTTCAAAGCGTTCGTGTGAGAAGTGTGAGGATATGTAGAAAATTTTGCAGGATCCCCTTAGATATGTTGTGACGGGTAAAAGTGAGATATCGAAGAGCCCTGTTGAGACTTCAACATTTTGTTGCATCAATGTTGGGTTTGCTAACGTTTGAGAGGGAGTTTAGCATTTGTATCAACAGGCGTATTTGCAGGTTTACAAGAGCTCATTCAAGCTCTTTCAATGATGTCTTTGACCTATTGAGTTTGTTTCAAAGAAATGTCGTCTGAGGTACATTGGACGGCTATCACCCCAAAAATAGCTCAATCGGCCAATATCTTTCATAGCAATTTCCTTAGTTAAGAGTGACGTAAATGAGTAGTGTCGGATGTAAGAGAAAATGATTAAAATTATGTTATTGACGTGTAAAAGAAGGTAAGGGACGTCATTGTCTTGCCGATAAATTAATAAATAATGGTCATAGTGACTGTTTGTACATCGACAGAGACCACATAGTCAGGAAATCACTTCTACCAAGCACATGAGACTTGTTGAAGCCAGTCTAGTGACTTATTTAACAAGCAGATGAAGTCAGGTTTGGAATAGTCGCAAAAACCAACCGGTTGGTGCATATAGACGGTCTCATACAAATTGTCATGAAAGAAAGCATTTTTGACATCCAATTGAGGGATTAACCATGCTTTAGAAAGTGCAATACTTAGAACCGTTTGTGTAATAGTTGGTTTGACCATGGGGATAAAAGTTTCATTGCAACCAATTCCCACTTATTGTGAGCATCTATCACCTACCAACCATTCTTTATACCTTTCAAACGAACCATCATAATTCATTTCAAAAAATTCACAACGAATGGATGACGTCCATATCCGGTGTACAGGGTACAAGAACCCATATATTATTTCCAATTAAAGCACTAAATTCGACAGACATTGTATTTTCCCAATTAGGATTGGATAGTGCGTCCTTTAGATTACGAGATAATGTAGATATGGATATGGAAGAATGTAAATTAAAGGAACTTTTTTCTTGGAAATTCTAAACATAGTCTTGGTGTAAATAGTACGATGTGGAGGAGGGATGTCTGGTTGGTTAAGGGGAATTGAAGGTGTTTCTTGGTTTAAAAGAGGCATGGTATTTGTTGGAAGAGAGGTGGACTGGGGCATGTTTTGGATTAGAGGAGAGGTAGGATATGGTGTGTTTTGGGCTGGTAAGGGGGTGCAACAATAGATTGGCCAAAGGACAAAAAAGAGGATGAAAAGGGGTTAACAAGAAGCAATGACTAACGTTAACAACATGTATAACAAATCGGCTGGTAGATCATGGGCTTTGTTTGTGCTGTCAGCATTGGTGTGAGCAGGACCAGAAGAAGAGGGTGGGTTGGAGCTAATATTTGTAGGTGTATTTTGGGTAATAAAATATGTAATAAATGTTATCATGCAGGAAGGAAGAGTTTGGTGGATAAGGTTGAGTGATTTTGGCAAATGGAAATTGGTTTTCGTCAAAAATAATATGATAAGAATGAACTATTTTCTTGGTGGCAAGGTTATAGTATTTTGAACTCTAGATGATGATTTGGGTAGCCAAGGAAAAAGCCTGGTGAAGGACATGGTTGGAGTTTATTTATAAAGGTGGATGTAAGGACATGGTAACACAAGTAAGTAACTGAAGACATTTAACTGTTGGCATGAGGGGAGTTTTTGGTAAAGAATTTGGGTTGTTGTTTGATAATTTAGTAATCTGGTGGGAATGATATTGAGACGGTATGTGGGCATTTAAAGGGTATGGTGCCCAAAAAATCTAGTAGGTGAGAGTAAGGTGCGAATGATATCATTAATCACATGAATATTTTAATCCACTATACTATTTCGGAGGATATATGGGGACAAGAAAAACGAAAAGTCATTCCATGTTGTGAACGAAAATTGATAGAAAAAGATTATTGCATTATGTATGTTATCACATTGGAAAGTTTTAATGAGTTCATTGAAGTGACAAACGAAATTATTAAGGATTAGAAAAGTGGGAAAGATTTGTCATTTGGATCATGGGGAAAATTTCCAATAAGAAGTTGGAGTAATCGTCAAGACAAAGAATGTAGTAACGATATCCTCGAGAACTTAAAATTGGCGATGTCCATAGATCACTTTGAATATATCAAAGCAGAAAAAGTAAAAGATGCGGAATCATAAAAATGTAACTTGACTAACCAAAATAGAAGGTTGTAAAAATCGCTTAACAGTAGCTTGACGGTCGAGTGAGGTTAAGAGATTAATCAGATTAATTGGGGATTATCCGGGTGTAAGATATATATGCGGAGCCCAAGATTGTCTCTCCAAATGAGCCTTTATGGAGAGAGGGAAGACTCCAACATATATACACACGTATAAGACCATGTCGCACCAATATGGAATACACTAACATGTTGGATTAGGTGTCTAAGCCATGACTTGTAATTGTACCTTTTATCCTATGATTAAAAGCAAAGTCCATTTGGGTTGCCCTCATGGGTGGAGGATAGTTCAGTAGAGAGAATAGTTGATTTATTAATTGTATAATAAATCAATAGATTATATATATATATATATATATATATATATATGGTTTATTAATATATTTGAGTGTTAATATATTAATTAGAAACTATATTAATTAATTGAGATTTAATCTAGAACTGATTGGATTTAATTTGGAGATTAAATTAATTAATTAAAAGGTACAGGGACTGGTTTGGCATTTATTCAATAGTTGAATAACTGGACAGGTAAAACCAGGGACCAAAAGTGGCGCCAACCTGGAGGCTCCTCCAGGGTTTGGCGAAACCCTAATTAGGGTTTTGGTAAGCCTGGTCCAAGTGGTCAAAAGCCTTGTCCAGTTGGAGGCTCCTTAGGGTTTCAGGTGTAACCCTAAGAGACTATAAAATGAACCCCCTAGCACCTGATTATTCACGCCATCTTCTCTCTGGATTCACTCTGCTGGACTAATTCTTCCATCCCTTGGGTGTGACTTGCATTTGAGGCAGGATACTTTTGCTGCTGCTTGAAAAGGATCATAAGATCAAAGGTTGGTTTTTCTAATTGTTCTTTAGAATTGAATTGTTTCCTTTAGGTTCTTAGTTCTAATCTTCATAGAAGAAAACATAGATCAATATTAGGGTTGCATGTGAACCTTAGGCAATTTTGTGTTCATTGATTGCATAGAAACCCTTCAGTGGTATCAGAGCTAGCTTGTTTTCTTGTGATTTGATTATGAACTGCTTGCATTGATTCTTGGCCTTGGTGTTTTTTTGCGAAATCTCACCCTTGGGAGGCCTTGAAGTCGACGGCTTGGCTAGGGTTTCCTAACCCTAGCCGCCATGCCCTACTTGTCCCCCTTGATTGCTTGATTTACTTGCCATTTTTATGTGTTGTTATTTTTGGTAACTAAATCAACTAAAATAACTTGAACCCTAATTTCTTGGCTTGTAATTTTCGAGATTCGTAGGGATAATACAGATAAATTAATTTGATTAATTTGGTAATCTGTAACCTAGATTTAATTAGTTTAATTAATTGATTAATTAAAAGACCAATTAAATCAGTTTAAAGAATTAATTAAAATTTTCAAAAAATTAGTAATAATTTGCGAAAATTAAGATTAAATTAATTCTAAAATATTTTAATGAGATTAAAATATATCTTATATATATTTATGATTAAAAGTTAATTTAATATATATAAGAAAATTGGTTAGTCTACCGCTAGTAAGCCTCATTCACAAACTGTCCTATAAAGAGGGTATAAGGCGACTGACTATAAAATGTTAGTCTAATGGGTATCTACTCTTACCCACCGCTCTCCTGGTCAGTCGAGTGTCGTTAGCCGAACGGGTATGATAGAACCGCTAAGCCTCTTAAAAGTATAATGCTATAATTGAAAGTACTAGAACCCTAAACAAATCCCAATCTAGTTACTTTAGGTTAAAAATGTGAATTGGTGCTAATCCATGAAATTGCACATTGCACTTTGTGGAACGTTGGTGGAGCGTGTGTGGTTTACCGGCACGCCAACTGGGGTCCGCAAAGAGTCGCAATGGGTTTCTTGATTTTGTCATTATTAACGGAGTGTGTGTGGTTTACCGGCACGTTAATTAGAGATGACAATTGACTTCAAGAGTACCAAGCAATTTGCATGGTTATTCACACCCGGTTTGTGATCCTCGGTATCCCAGTCACAAACAGCGGGGCATTCCCGAGATTAAAACATGCTATCGAACAGTTCGATAAATCTCAAAGAAACTAGGAATTCCATTATAATATGATTATGTTTCCGCGGTGGAATTGGCTGAATCGTCATTCGCCTACCTTGTAAAATTTGCAATATTGATTACGACATCCCTTTTCGGTATTGTAGATTGTTATTGTAGGATCCTAGCCTCGTATTTATTCTTGGGTGAATATGAGGATTATTATTATTACTCTATCTAATTAAAACTACCTTCTTCTTGTTCAGATGTCTTCTGACCAATCCGTTCCCCACTCAAATCCCGGTAGTGTCACCTCGATTCTGTCATTATGCTCAAAGGTGACGTTGGACGGCACCAACTACAATGACTGGATCCGCAACATCAAAATGGCTCTAAGGTTTGAACATAAAGAGTATGTTCTAGAAACCGAGCTTGTTGATGTGGACACTGAAACCGCTACTCCCGAGGAAATCGCTGCGTACACTAAACACTCTGATGATGCAACCAAAGTGGCCTGCATCATGATCGCTACTATGAACCCTGAACTGCAGCGTATCTATGAGGACTATTGGCCCTACGAGATGCACAAAGAGCTCGCGGAAAGGTTCCGCAAGCAAGAGCGCATCGAGAGGCGTGAGGTTGTAAAAGCTTTCACTAACAGCAAGCCCAAAGAGGGCGAGTCCATTTGTGCACATGTGCAGAGGATGCATGGTTACGTGGAAAGGCTTAGAAAGCTGGAAATGCCGGTTCATGAGTGTAACGCCAAGATACTCTTTTTATTATAATAATAAAAGGGTAAATTGGTCATTTTACCTTGGAAGGGTAAAATGGTCTTTTGGACAGAAAAGTATTTGGTTTGAAATAATATTTTAAGTTTTGGACTTAAAATGTTATAAAAACTGATTTTTGGTCGTTTTACCGAAAAAGGGTATTTTGGTCATTTGACCAAGTCAACGACCAATTATGTAAAAATATTGTTGGTTGTGGCCAAAATGTAAGAAATTGAAGTTTTATTGTAATAAAACTTGGTTATTGTGGTCAAAGTTCAAGAAAATGAACTTTAGGACCAAAATTGTAAAATTTTTGGGTATAAATATAAGAGAGTTGACTCTCTCTTTGACCAACCAAATGTGCAGCAACGGGAGGAGCTTGGAGGGTGCGATTTCTGCAGGAAATCATGAATTGAAGCAAGGAATTAGAACTATGGCTTGGAATTGATGATTCCTAGGCTTGAAAGGTTAGTAAACTTGATTTTAACCAAGTTCTAGAAATGTTCTTGGTTTGATTTTATAGAAACTGAAATTTGTACATTTCAGTTATGATTATGTGTTTATATTGATGTAATGCTTCCATTAAGTCATGCTAGAAAGGACTTAATCAAAGAATATGGAAGTAGGTTGTCATTTTTGATGAAATTGAGAATTTTGCCAAGAACCCTAAATCACGAATTTGTGTGATTAAGGTGTTTTTAATGGATAAAAACTTGTTATTAGACAAAGGTTTTAGTCCTAGAACAATCCCTGATCATTAAGTCGTGTATTAAGGGCTTAAAATGGGTGAAAATGGGGATTTGAAGCTGAAAAATCGCATTTCTGGTCTGTCCAGCAAAGATCGGGTCGCGATCTATTAAGGATCGGGTCGTGATCTAGATCGAGTCCCTATCTCTAAGAGATCGGGTCGCGATCTCTGCCAGCAGCAAAAATCAGCCCCCTGTTAAGTTATTTTGAGTTTTGGAAGTTGGAATTTGGGGTTAGGCTTGTCCGTTTGACCTGAAATTTTAAACATAGGTCTAATATGGTATGAAACTTCATACAAAATTGTCGGAATACGTATACGACCTCCCGAAAGTACTGTAGCAGAATACGCGTATTTCGGGACGTATATTGGAAATTTTATAAAAATGGTTATTGCTTGGAATTGGTTCTATATTAGACTCGTAGGCATTAGAATCAATTAAAATGAATATTAACCTATAATCATTGTGGAAATGAATGAATTATAGGTGTGGGACAAAATGGTTGTGGTGCACGCATATGCAAGAAACAACCGGAATTGAAACGCAGCTAGCATCCAGGTGAGTAATCTCACTAATACCATATGTGATATATGATGATTGAGATGTTACAGGTTGAAACTAATTGTGGGACGAAATTGATGGTTCAAAGATACGTTTAATACGACAATACCAGATAAGCCGTGAGTCTGATAAAGACAAGAACGGAGCTGTGAGTCAATGACATGACAATATCAGATAAGCCGTGAGTCTAATAAAGACAAGAACGGAGCTGTGAGTCAGTCAATATTAATGGTAGCCGTGAGTCTAGGCAACAGCGGGATAACCCGTGAGCCATATCTATCCGGTGCGGCCTTCAGGCTATGATATTATTACAGGTACATGGTGCGGCCTTTTGGCTATGATATCGGGTTATTAAACCCAGCTGGTGCGGCCTGCGGGCTATGAATTGTATATTGAAAATGTTTTGGTGCAGCTTAAATAGCTATGACACAGGGTGCGGCTGTTAGCCATGATACATGATGCAGTCCGATGTGACTAAGAGATATGGGACAGAAATAGTCGTATATGATTATACGTGCAAATAACTGACGTGGATTGATAAATGCAGGTTATTATGTTATAGTCTGTAAGACTATAATTTAGGATGTAAAATCCTAAGAGATATTCGGTCAGCCAGTAAGGCTAGGAGTTTGGATTCGATATCCAGACAAATACATGATTGTATTTAATACGTGTTATTTGTAGATTTGGTTACTCACTGAGCTTTGTAGCTCATACCGTTGTTTACTGTCCCTGCAGGTTAGCATGATACTGGTAGGGGACAAGATAGAGTCCGTGACTCGTGAAGTAGGACTCTTAGATGCTGTTAGTAGCAGCCCGGCTTTAAAGGAGACTACGGTATTTTATACTCTCCTTGATACACTTGTACCCGTATTTATTAAAAAATATACCCCTTGTTATGGTTTTATGTATTGAAACCTTTATTTAAAACGAAAATTTTTCAGGGGTGTTTTTGTTTAAAAGCCGGGTGTTACAAGTTGGTATCAGAGCCGAGGTTTAAGTGAACTAGGTGTCTATAGAGTAGATTCCTGGACTTAAACCCTGAAACAGTAGACATGATGAACTGTTAGGTGTATATAGTTGTTAGTATACATATATAACCTAACTATTGCTGACTTCTAACGTATAAGAAGTATGAGCAGCGGGTATTACTGGGAGGAATTTAGGGCGCGAAGCTCTAGGAAATGAAACAACCCTTTGTCAAAGCTCCGTTATACGTGGAGCAAAAATGGGACGAATAGCAGAAAATCCACATGATGAGCAATGTTAGCTGATGTGGTCAGATAAAGAAATCGGTTGCTCACCTTGGCTGATATTCAAGGTGAAAGAACAGTAGTTGAGACTACGTGAAAAGCAGTGGATGCTTCGGGAGAAGTTACCACAGACTGGGTCCAACCTTGAAGGGAAAGGACCAAAACAGAGCCACTATGTATAGTGATCAGTGCAGGAAAGGCACTAAGGAAAATTGTAGAGTTGAGACTCTACCGTTGACATGCTGAAATTGCAGATGATAGGAGCAGATTGCTCGAGCTTGTTGTATGGGACGGAAGTGGTTACAGCGTGGAACTATAGATCACTTCTTTATGAAATACTCACATGTGAAATGTGGAGTAACGGGTGATGAACCCAGGAAAGAAAGAAAGAACGAATGGTCGAAAAGGACCCATGGTACCATGAGCATCCCAGTAGATTGTGGAAGAAGCTCGTGAGGAGACTGATATAGTCGCAGATGTCATTGTTCTGAATATAACTCGTGTATGTTATATTTGATCCATGAAGTTATGCTTTGGATCGATGACTTGATGTCTTGTTTGAAATTTTCATCAATGATTTTGGATGAAATATTTGAAATAGCTATTGTAGATAACGAGTATGTTCAAGATATTGAACACCTGGAAAGTAGTCTGCCTAGGATTTACGGGACCCTTTCCTTATGAATCTGAAGCCGATGACTACCAGTGAATCTGAAGCAATTGTGCTTATAAATTGGTTAGCAATGATTTATGCTAACATGAATTGTAGAAATATGAACATGATGGTTCAGAAAGCAGAAATGAGCGGATGAAAATCCATGGTAAATGACCGTTGTTGAGAATACGGTTAGCTTCTTTGCTTAAACTCGGAAAAGAGTTAGTAAAGGAATGATGTTGTAGTTGGCATACGTGGTATGGGCCAAGATTAATAAAGTGGTGAAAGTAGTGTACTACTTTAAATAAATTTTCGGATGATTCTTTTGAAAAGAACTTCCAAGATTTCTGTCAGATTGACAGGAAGAGCTTATGATTAAGCTGGTATTGGGAGCCGTTCCTATTATCTAGACTCTGTGTTGATTGGCCTCTGCAGAGATGGCAGAGTGGTAAAACAATTGGAAGAAATTGTTATTAAATTGGGATCTCATATGACTGCAGGTGTCATCAGATGGAGCCCTATCTGTTTGAAAAGAAGAAAGATAAGTTAATGTGTATGTACATTGACTACTGAGAATATGATATTCTCGAAACCAGATTGAATATGAGGTACATTGTATCAGATACTGGAGTACTTCACTGAGTTATGTGATATGTTAAATTCTCCAAGTATGAAAAAAAATTTGGCTAAAAGAAGTTTCAACTCTGTGGGCATGATAATACTGCCAAAGATGATGAAATAAATCCAGTGGGGTAGATGATGTGATAAAACTGGAATCGCCCGAGGAATCTGACTGACATTGTAGTTCCTTGGATTTGGCAGGTTACTATAGGAGAGTTGTAGAAAACTGCTCCTTGATTGCTGGCTAGCTGAATAAAGTTGACCAAGAAAAGTGTAAAGTCTGAGTGGTAGAAAGACCACAGATATGTTGTAAAGGTTTGGAATAAACCTTGTGTGAACCTCTAACATTAGCAATGATGCTAAGTAGAGAAGATGGATTGGATCATTGAAAGGTATTCAACGTTGACTGTGGATACATGATATTGCGGTAGCAATTGTGAACGTGGCATTTAAGCTTTGGAAACACTACTTGTATAGTGCAAAGCTTATTGCGATAAGATCATAAAGGTTGAAATACTTAATTGATCAAAAGAAGCTAAAAATGAGATAGCAAAGATAGATGGGTTACTTAGAGATTTCGGGTATGAAATCTAGTACCATCTCAGAAAGGCGTATGTGATTACAGATGCCTTGAATTAGAAAGAGTAACCTTTGTAGGTTACATCCACGTGTATGAACGTGGCAAATTGATTACCTGCGTTGATTCGGGTAGCACAGAAAGATGTGTGCAAGTCTGAAAACGTGAAAAGTGAATATATGATTGAATAGTAAGGAAGTTAGTTGGAATATCACAGTGATTTAAAACCCTTGGCGGTTGTAAATGTGAATTCCAAAGTCAAACGAAATATAAAAATCATCTTGAAAAGATGTATTTTGTATCAGATATGCAGCATACCCGGGGCAATACCAAACTGTATAGGTCGATAAAACCTATGTCTTGGTGGCCGGGGCTGAAGAAAGACATTAAAAGACATGTGAAAAATGTTTGACTTGTGTGTAACTACAGTCAAATCATTAGAAATATGTGGACTGTCGGTCCCAAAATGAAATGGGACGAAAAATATTATAGACTTTGTAGTAAAGTCTTTGCAAGTACCGTATGAGTATGACACCATATGGGTGAATTGCAGGTTGATTGATGAAATCAGTGTAGATTTATACTGACTAAGAAGAAGTTAAGAGTGGAAAAGTAGTGAAAGACTACAAAGATAAAGAAAATTGTCGACGTGAGTTATCGGCGCGAACTGTATCGGATCGAGATACTAGAATTATTTGCTGAATTTAGCATTAATTCTTAAAATTTTTAGCTCAAAAGTACTAGTAAGTACTGTGTGCAAATCCCAGATGGATTGACGAGGTGAGATATTGATGCAGACCTTAGGAAATATGCCTGAAATCGGCATAACAGACCCTAGTGGAAAGCTAGACGACCGTCTATCCTTGGTAGAAGTTGTAGATTAGTATAGGTATTATACTAGTGTTTTATTGACTCGTAGGAAGTATTGTATAGACTACCGTGATGTACGCCGATTTGCTAGACAGAAGTTGGGGAGAAGCCATTGACTAAACCTGAGATTGTATCTCAAATAGAAGAAAAGATTTAGCGAGTTCGGAAAAGCTTGGAAATAGATCAAGATCGACAAGAGTAGTATGTGGATTGTCGAGTAAAACCATTGAAACCCCAAGTAAGGGAAGAAAGTGGAACTCAAAGTAACCCTCCGGAAAGACTAGAAATTGATGTGGGACAAAAAGGAAAGATGAGTCCTTGTTGATTGGACTTTTCCGTATATCCCAAACGCAAGAAATTGCGATGTGTTGATTGAATATCCTTGATGAATTTCAAGATGATTGTAATGTTTTCTATGGGTCTCAGGGTTCTGAGAACATAGATTGATAGATGTTAACGAATCCCTCATGTGAAATGAGGAAGATAAGTGATTATAGTGCCCGGGACAACCGGATGAGTGATATACGCGTGGTGATGTAACCACGAGATACGAAGTTTGGTATGGTTAAAGAGCTGTGGCAATACCATAAAAGTTTCCATGTGATATGAGAAACCGGAATTGTGACGAGAAAGAATTTCTCTCGTTTGTTTGTATGATTTCGGGGACGAAATCTTTTGAAGGAGGGGAGAATTTGTAACGCCAAGATACTCTTTTTATTATAATAATAAAAGGGTAAATTGGTCATTTTACCTTGGAAGGGTAAAATGGTCTTTTGGACAGAAAAGTATTTGGTTTGAAATAATATTTTAAGTTTTGGACTTAAAATGTTATAAAAACTGATTTTTGGTCGTTTTACCGAAAAAGGGTATTTTGGTCATTTGACCAAGTCAACGACCAATTATGTAAAAATATTGTTGGTTGTGGCCAAAATGTAAGAAATTGAAGTTTTATTGTAATAAAACTTGGTTATTGTGGTCAAAGTTCAAGAAAATGAACTTTAGGACCAAAATTGTAAAATTTTTGGGTATAAATATAAGAGAGTTGACTCTCTCTTTGACCAACCAAATGTGCAGCAACGGGAGGAGCTTGGAGGGTGCGATTTCTGCAGGAAATCATGAATTGAAGCAAGGAATTAGAACTATGGCTTGGAATTGATGATTCCTAGGCTTGAAAGGTTAGTAAACTTGATTTTAACCAAGTTCTAGAAATGTTCTTGGTTTGATTTTATAGAAACTGAAATTTGTACATTTCAGTTATGATTATGTGTTTATATTGATGTAATGCTTCCATTAAGTCATGCTAGAAAGGACTTAATCAAAGAATATGGAAGTAGGTTGTCATTTTTGATGAAATTGAGAATTTTGCCAAGAACCCTAAATCACGAATTTGTGTGATTAAGGTGTTTTTAATGGATAAAAACTTGTTATTAGACAAAGGTTTTAGTCCTAGAACAATCCCTGATCATTAAGTCGTGTATTAAGGGCTTAAAATGGGTGAAAATGGGGATTTGAAGCTGAAAAATCGCATTTCTGGTCTGTCCAGCAAAGATCGGGTCGCGATCTATTAAGGATCGGGTCGTGATCTAGATCGAGTCCCTATCTCTAAGAGATCGGGTCGCGATCTCTGCCAGCAGCAAAAATCAGCCCCCTGTTAAGTTATTTTGAGTTTTGGAAGTTGGAATTTGGGGTTAGGCTTGTCCGTTTGACCTGAAATTTTAAACATAGGTCTAATATGGTATGAAACTTCATACAAAATTGTCGGAATACGTATACGACCTCCCGAAAGTACTGTAGCAGAATACGCGTATTTCGGGACGTATATTGGAAATTTTATAAAAATGGTTATTGCTTGGAATTGGTTCTATATTAGACTCGTAGGCATTAGAATCAATTAAAATGAATATTAACCTATAATCATTGTGGAAATGAATGAATTATAGGTGTGGGACAAAATGGTTGTGGTGCACGCATATGCAAGAAACAACCGGAATTGAAACGCAGCTAGCATCCAGGTGAGTAATCTCACTAATACCATATGTGATATATGATGATTGAGATGTTACAGGTTGAAACTAATTGTGGGACGAAATTGATGGTTCAAAGATACGTTTAATACGACAATACCAGATAAGCCGTGAGTCTGATAAAGACAAGAACGGAGCTGTGAGTCAATGACATGACAATATCAGATAAGCCGTGAGTCTAATAAAGACAAGAACGGAGCTGTGAGTCAGTCAATATTAATGGTAGCCGTGAGTCTAGGCAACAGCGGGATAACCCGTGAGCCATATCTATCCGGTGCGGCCTTCGGGCTATGATATTATTACAGGTACATGGTGCGGCCTTTTGGCTATGATATCGGGTTATTAAACCCAGCTGGTGCGGCCTGCGGGCTATGAATTGTATATTGAAAATGTTTTGGTGCAGCTTAAATAGCTATGACACAGGGTGCGGCTGTTAGCCATGATACATGATGCAGTCCGATGTGACTAAGAGATATGGGACAGAAATAGTCGTATATGATTATACGTGCAAATAACTGACGTGGATTGATAAATGCAGGTTATTATGTTATAGTCTGTAAGACTATAATTTAGGATGTAAAATCCTAAGAGATATTCGGTCAGCCAGTAAGGCTAGGAGTTTGGATTCGATATCCAGACAAATACATGATTGTATTTAATACGTGTTATTTGTAGATTTGGTTACTCACTGAGCTTTGTAGCTCATACCGTTGTTTACTGTCCCTGCAGGTTAGCATGATACTGGTAGGGGACAAGATAGAGTCCGTGACTCGTGAAGTAGGACTCTTAGATGCTGTTAGTAGCAGCCCGGCTTTAAAGGAGACTACGGTATTTTATACTCTCCTTGATACACTTGTACCCGTATTTATTAAAAAATATACCCCTTGTTATGGTTTTATGTATTGAAACCTTTATTTAAAACGAAAATTTTTCAGGGGTGTTTTTGTTTAAAAGCCGGGTGTTACAATGAGGATTTAGCAGTTGACATAATGCTGAACTCCTTACCCAGTTCTTATGACCAGTTCACACTGGCGTATCATTTGAACAACAACCAGGCAAATCTAGTTGAGTTACACCGCATGCTGCGTACGGCTGAGGACGGGATGAAGGGAAAAGCTGTGCTCCCTGTCAACCCGCCTGTCCTGGCTATTGGCTCCGGAAAGGGAAAGAAACGGAAAGGCCCTCCTAAGCAAAACTGGAGGGAAAAGACTCACGTCGGGTCATCTAGCGGTGCCCCGAAAGGTAAGCCTTCCGAAATTCTACATGTTTGGAACCCCAAAGAGGCCGACTGCTTTTACTGCAAGCAGAAGGGTCATTGGAAGAGGAGCTGCCCAACGTATCTGCAGGATGTCAAGGACGGTAAAGTGAAACCGTCACAGGCAGGTACATACTCTATATCTAATAACTCATCTTTTTCCCGTTCATGGGTCCTTGATACAGGATGTGGTTTTCACATCTGTTCTGATTTGCAGGGCCTAGAGGAAAGTAGGGAACTAGAGCATGGCAGACTGAACCTGGTCATGGGCAATAGGCGAACGTCACCTGTTACCAAGATTGGTGTTTATGGACTGATGCTGAGCAGTGGAGTTAGATTAGATTTACATAATTGTTGCTATGCGCCAGATATGGAAAAGAACATAATTTCTTTTCATGCACGATTTAGACAAGGCTTTCATTATGAGTTTAATAAGTTGAATGGTTCAATTTTGGTTTTCAAAAATGATGTTTTTATATTTAATGCTATGCCTTGTGATGGTGTTTATGAATCTATTATGTGTGTTGATAATTATGGTAAAAATGTATTAACTATTGATGCTTCAAGCGGTGTAGAAAAGGCATGTCTGTGGCATTGTCGCCTTGGCCATATAAACAAGAAACGCATCGCCCAACTCCAAAAGGATGGAGTGTTGGAATCATTCGACCTTGGGTCGGATGATGTATGCGAATCTTGCTTACTTGGCAAGATGACAAAATCACCATTCAAAGGTTCCTTTGAAAGAGGTGAAGGTCTGTTGGATATCATACACACAGATGTGTGTGGTCCCTTCAGAACAACCACTAAAGATGGCACGCGGTTCTATGTGACCTTTACCGACGATTTTAGTAGATATGGATATGTCTACTTAATCAAGAATAAGTCGGATACCTTTGAAAAGTTCAAAGAGTTTAAGAATGAAGCAGAAAATCAATTGGGCAGAAAGATAAAGATGCTTAGATCCGACAGAGGCGGTGAGTATCTTAGTATCGAGTTTCTCGATTACCTCAAGGAATGTGGAATTGTTTCACAGTTGTCGCCTCCAAGAACACCTCAGCTGAACGGTGTTGCAGAGAGACGCAACCGAACCTTGTTGGACATGGTTCGTTCCATGATGAGTCGAGCCTCACTTCCAATCCATTTCTGGGGGTATGCCTTAGAGACTGCCGCCCATATCCTAAATCTTGTCCCAACCAAGAAGGTTGTGAAAACACTGCACGAGATGTGGACGGGGAAAGTTCCATCGTTGGCACACATCAAAGTCTGGGGCTGTGAAGCATTCGTGAGACGAGATACTTCAGATAAGCTCGCAGAAAGAAGTGAGAGGTGTTACTTCATCGGATACCCGAAACAGTCTTTTGGATACTTGTTCTACAGACCAAGCGAGGATGTGGTCTTTGTAGCGAGATGAGGGTTCTTTCGAGAGAGAGAACTCTTATCCAAAGAGGACAGTGGGAGTACGATCGATCTCGAAGAAATTCAGGAGACGCCCGATGAGACAACCTTGGAAGAAACTAGCAACCAACATGAGGAAGAAGTTCCTGTTGGACCCACCGACATTTCATTGCCCCTTAGGCGCTCAGGTAGAGTTAGCATGCCGCCCGAGTTCTATGGTTTCCATATTACTTCGGACGGAGACACGTTAGTCAGTGATCGTACATTGACTAATTTGGATGAGCCAACTATCTACCGTGAAGCAATGGCAGGCCCCGAGTCTGCAAGATGGAAAAAGGCAATGGACAGCGAGATAAAGTCCATGTATGACAATCAATTTTGGAACTTGGTTGACAATGTACCGGGTCGAAAGACAGTCGGATGCAAGTGGATCTTCAAAAAGAAGACCGACATGGACGGAAAAGTGCATACTTATAAAGCTAGGCTGGTTGTGAAGGGATTCACTCAAACCCCGGGGGTTGACTATGATGAAACCTTCTCACCAGTAGCTAAGATTAAGTCAATCAGGATAATGCTTGCCATAGCTGCGTTTCATGACTATGAAATCTGGCAGATGGATGTCAAAACCGCTTTCCTTAACGGGAAACTGACTGAAGATGTTTACATGAGTCAGCCGGAAGGTTTTGTAGACACTAAGCACCCTGATAAAGTATGTAAGCTTGAAAGATCAATCTACGGGTTGAAGCAAGCATCTCGCAGTTGGAATCTTTTCTTAAATGAGAAAGTCAAAGAGTTTGGCTTCTCTAGGAGTGAAGATGAGTCCTGTGTATATGTCAAGGCTAGTGGGAGTATAGTCACTTTCCTAGTGCTGTATATTGATGACATATTGCTCATGGGAAACGACATTCCGACCTTGCAGAATGTTAAGGCTTGGCTCGGGAAGTGTTTCGCCATGAAAGACCTAGGGGAAGCTGCTTATATTCTCGGGATAAGAATACTTAGAGATAGAAAGAAAAAATTGATAGGCCTAAGCCAATGTACATATTTGGAAAAGGTGTTAAAGAGGTTTAACATGGAAAGTTCCAAAGGAGGAGAGTTACCAATCCTAAGTGGTGTTAAATTGAGTAAGACTCAAAGTCCGAGTACCGATCAGGAAATAGCTGAAATGAGTCGGGTACCCTATGCTTCGGCAGTAGGGTCGATCATGTATGCTATGACATGTACTCGTCCCGAAGTATCCTATGCACTAAGCATGGTTAGTCGGTACCAGGGTAATCCTGGAAAAGCACATTGGATTGCAGTCAAAAACATACTCAAATATCTGCGAAGGACAAAGAATATGGTATTAGTCCTTGGTGGCAGTGATGAGTTAAAAGTGAGTGGATATACAGATGCCAGTTTCCAGACAGATAGGGACAGTGGACGGTCCCAGTCGGGCTGGGTATTTCTTTTGAATGGTGGAGCGGTCACTTGGAAAAGTTCCAAGCAAGAAACGGTGGCTGATTCAACGTACGAATCAGAGTACATCGCAGTGAGTGAAGCGTCTAAAGAGGCGGCTTGGCTGAAGAATTTCATCGGGGATCTTGGAGTTGTCCCGAGCATTCAGGAGCCGGTGGAACTTTTCTGCGATAATGAAGGAGCGGTCGCCTTGGCAAAGGAACCGCGAGACCATGGAAAGTCCAAGCATATCGAAAGAAAGTACTACTACATTCGACATCAAATAGAAGAAGGGCACTTACTGGTTAAGCGAGTATCATCCGAGGACAATCCTGCAGATCCTTTGACTAAGGCTCTGAATAGGATTAAGCACAATCAGCATGCTCGGAGCATTGGATTGAAGGATGATGTTAGTTTTAGTAATTAGATAGACTGGAAACTTGTAACAGTATAAATGTAATTGACTCGGTGATTTTATAATAGAGATTTATAAATGAGTATTGTTACTGCCTTTGTCAATTGTTTATTTCTGTGTTTCTATATTTGCATGTTTAACTTCCTTAATAATTAGATTATTTAAAACTCCACAGTCGATCATACTGTTAGGAAGTAAGTATGAACTAAGACTGTCGTGAATTGGTTGCAGACTGTCTAAAGAGTTAGACATTGCAGTAAGACTGCTGCAACGTTCATGAGTACTTAGAAATAGAGATTTGAGTATTGGATGGACCCGCGCTTAACAGATTGCTTCATGGATTATATCACGAGCAATGTTAAGACGATAATATCCGGTGATCTTTAAGTGGAGAGATATGATCTATTATTTGCGATACAAGTGCTTATTGACAATACGAAATCGCGCCAGTAACTCGGTGCTATAAAACGCATTGTTGTATGAATTTGGACCCGTAAAAGTTATGGACATATGAGTCGAAACTTATCTGTCCCATGACCCGATGGGAAACAGATATCTGTAGGCCTCTCGATGATTTAGAAGTTGACTGAAAGTGTTGGCCAACCAGGACTTAATTAATGTGTTTAATTAGTCTCTAAAGTCATATGCAAATCAGAAATCGAGAAACAGAGTATCAGACCAAGATTGATGTTAGTCCATGTCTTGAGTCTGAAAATATCTTGTTGGACGGAGGATCATCATATCACTTATCTTTGGACAGAACTGACTGGGTCAGAGTTCAGACAATTAAAAGTCATAGACTTATCCAAGTGGGAGACTGTTGGATTAGGTGTCTAAGCCATGACTTGTAATTGTACCTTTTATCCTATGATTAAAAGCAAAGTCCATTTGGGTTGCCCTCATGGGTGGAGGATAGTTCAGTAGAGAGAATAGTTGATTTATTAATTGTATAATAAATCAATAGATTATATATATATATATATATATATATATATATATGGTTTATTAATATATTTAAGTGTTAATATATTAATTAGAAACTATATTAATTAATTGAGATTTAATCTAGAATTGATTGGATTTAATTTGGAGATTAAATTAATTAATTAAAATGTGCAGGGACTGGTTTGACATTTATTCAATAGTTGAATAACTGGCCAGGTAAAACCAGGGACCAAAAGTGGCGCTAACCTGGAGGCTCCTCCAGGGTTTGGCGAAACCCTAATTAGGGTTTTGGTAAGCCTGGTCCAAGTGGTCAAAAGCCTTGTCCAGTTGGAGGCTCCTTAGGGTTTCAGGTGTAACCCTAGGAGGCTATAAAAGGAACCCCCTGGCACCTGATTATTCACGCCATCTTCTCTCTGGATTCACTCTGCTGGACTGATTCTTCCATCCCTTGGGTGTGACTTGCATTTGAGGCAGGATACTTTTGCTGCTACTTGAAAAGGATCATAAGATCAAAGGTTGGTTTTTCTAATTGTTCTTTAGAATTGAATTGTTTCCTTTAGGTTCTTAGTTCTAATCTTCATAGAAGAAAACATAGATCAATATTAGGGTTGCATGTGAACCTTAGGCAATTTTGTGTTCATTGATTGCATAGAAACCCTTCATAACATTCCCCTCAGAGAGGAGGCTCGATGAGGATAAACACGGATATGTTAGGCCATGTGGGTGCGAGATATTGGCTCTAATACCATGTAAGATATATATGTTGAGCCCAAAATTGTCTCTCCAAAAGAGCCCTTATGGAGAGAGGGAAGACTCCAACATATATATACAGTTATAAGACCATGTCGCACCAATGTGGGATACACTAACACCGCGGACTAATCAGAGACACTAAATTATAAAGATAATTATTTGAATATAAATGAATCTAACAAAATATCACATAATGATTAATTTTATTCTTAGATACACATCAAATATTATACATTTGCGTATTTTAATTCTTTAATTTTGTTTTTTTTCCAGTTTTGTTTACTTATTTGACCAAAAAATAAATTATAAAAAATAAAAAATAAATAAAGTTATACAAAATGATCGCCCATGCCGATTAATTGGGCACCAAGGACCACCAAGGCTGATATTTGACCGATAATCGCTTGTAGACGGCCAACCGATTATCGTCGATTAATCGACTGCCAAGACCGATTCTGCAACACTACAAAAAACACAATATTGACAAATAGTAGATTTAGTTCGACGATTACATGGAATGAAATATTAAAAGTTAAAACTAAGAAATTAAACACAGAATTACCCGGATGATCGAGACGTTAATGCCATAAGTCTTGAATGGTTAAACTAAAAGCTTGAGGAGTTCGAGGCTATTGAGTCTTGTAAACGTATAGGGGATAAAGGTTTTTTATGCTATTTCATCTCATGATTGGCGTCCTAGTTAGGTGATCTGTCACGTTGAAACTAAGAGGATCAAAATCAAGAGATATATTGTTGTTAATAGTTGGACGACGAACGTAAATTAAGTTTTTGAATGAGGGTGGCAATGCTATCATAGGATTATGTGAGTCCAACAAGGAGTTTCAAAATGAGTCGATTTTCGAATACCGGGGAGCCTATGCTGGATAATAAATCGGCAATTGTTTTGAGCTCTTGGCAATATGTCGAGATATTGGTAAACTGTTCTAGACGAGTACTTGCGAATTATTCTTCAAAATAAAGTACTCGTGAATTTTTGTTATCTTTAAAGATAGTTTAAAGACGATCCTATGCTTATTTAGCGGTGACATTATGGGAAATAATGGTGTGTAGTAAATCATTAAAAAATGTGTCAACGATTCAGTTGGTGCGATGGCGGTTTCCTTTTTAGGCATGGGGTGTCTATGGGAGGAGGAGTGGGTGTCTTTATGATCTATAACTTCAAAGGCTCGGCAATGTATTTTAAACAATGTGGACCATGAGGTGTATTGGCAATTCTCTATCTCTAGAGTTATAGGGATGGAAGTTTTGATATTAGAAACACTTATGGTGGGGTGAAAATTTTCTAGTGTCATGAGAAAAGAAGAGGGAAGTGGAGTATGAGAGAAGAAGAATAAAAGAAGGGGTTGCTTGGTCAACAAGCTAATGCGGTAGACAAGGGGAGGTCGATGAAGGTTTTTTTTCTTTTTTTTTTTTGCGGCTAGGGGCGGTCGACGAGATGTTGCCTTGATCAATAAGGAATGTTGATCGAGAGGGAGAGACGACATGCTGTGAGACTCAATCGATAAGAAGAAAATATGAGGATCAGTCGATGATGATGCCTGATACCATATAAGACTTTGCTTGTTTCATTAAGTGTTCTATTTACCACCAGTACAAAATACATAAAGAGCATATAACGTAAATATGGAAAATAAGAGTTCTAATTGTTATAATATAGAATGTTTGATGATTATAATGATGGTTTAATCTCATATAAATAGGGTTACAAAATGGGCTTTTGGACTAACCTGAACGTTAATAAGATAACCTAAACCTTAATGGGTATTAGTCTAACCCTAAACACTAATATACCCTCGCAGTTTGATCGAGAGGAGATAATTAAATTGGAAAAATAAAAAAACATAAAAAAGAACATAATTAAAAAACAGCGGCAGTGACAGAGCTCTGACAATGGCGGCTAATAATGACTGCTCATCGGAGAATAAAAGAGGAGGAGCGGCAGCCGGAGGCGGTTCCATGGAAGAAGAAGAGACAGTCGCGACAGTGATCATAGAGCCGATAGCAGAGGGCTCCAAAGAAAGGCAGCAAGCAAAGAGAGAGGGCTCGAGCTGCAGCAGACGGAACCAATTCGGGTGAGATCGACGACGACTGTACTATTGATAGAGGAAGAGAGAAATGACTGCAAATCAAAGGCTTTCCGACGAAGAATGTCTAGAGAAGAAGAGGCCATCCAAGGAGAGGGGCCGTAGCAGACGAGGCAGTAGAAGAAGCCGATAACGGAGCTCTGGTTGGTGCCAACGGCTGTATTATTATTTATAAAAAGAATGAGGAAAGGGAAAAATATTGAAGGCACCTTCGATGACTAGAAGTTCGCCGGAGGTGGACGTAGGCGGCGACTCGTTGTGGTCAGCAGTAGAGTTTTAACATAGAGCTCTGATACCATGTTATAATATAGAATGTTTGATGATTATAACAATCATATAAATAGAGTTACAAAATGGTTTTTGGCCTAACCTAAACCTTAATGGTGATAACCTAAACCCTAATGAGTATTAGTCTAACCTAAGCACTAATACTAATTTAATCCAATACAATAAGAGATAATGGTCATCTAGTACATTGTTTGTTTAGCTTCCGAAAGGAATTGAATTCATTTTGTTGAAAAAACCTTGAATCATTTAACGTTAACTTTATGTCTTGCAATGGACTTGGATAATCATTGCTTTCCTATTAGTTTTCTTGCTATGAGAACAACCGAATTTACATTTCGACAGTAGCCATGTGACCGGTTTTGGAAGCATCCAGGGTCGCGTTTGCCCTAACTTAAAGGAGAACACACATGTAGACATGTAGACAGATAAGCTATTGTCAAAATTTCTTCGGTCATTATCACTAAAAATTTGAATAGATAATGACACATAAACATTCTCTTTACGTTAGTTTTTGTAGCCTTAACTTTTTCATGAACATAATTAGCGAACGCAATGTAGAAAAGATAATTCTACACGTTACATTAAGTTTCTAGCATGCTATTTTTTTGCACAAACTATAATGGTATCATAATGTAGTCTAATCTTTCCTTATATAGACAAATGTTTTTTTTTTTTTTATTAATCATGCGGATAAGCATACAAAAAGTCAACGAATTCTCTTTTTGAAGTATTTTTTTGTTTATTTTCTACTTTTACTAGTGGGTTTAGATTGTGTTCTCCAGATAAATACATGGACAAATCGAGATAAATATAGACGTATTATTACTTAATTTTTAACTAGACAACTAAACTTTATAAATCAAAAGTAAGGTTGTATTTGATAGTTTCAGTCTTTCAGACCTGAATGAGTAATGTTTGACCCAGTAAGCATTATCTTATTGATGACTCGGTCAGACGTGTATAGACTCAGTCGGATGTGATTTTTAACATTATCAAACATCCGAACTTGGACCGAGTCAGACATCAGATCTGACCGGATCCGGTCAAACGCAAATCAAACATAGCCTAAGTCCACTTTAATTTCAAGAACTGTTTATTTCAATATTTTAAACTGAAATCCTACAAAATAGACATGAATCTATAATGGTTTGAAAAATTGGATGACTTCTATAATTGTTTTGGAAATTGAATGATTTTAATATGATTTTTTTTAATAAAAATTGTAACATGTTGTAATTAAGAGTAATTTATTATTAGAAACAGAACCTTATGGATTTAAAATGACAGAAAAGGGAAACATTAGGGTTCCAATTTGAAAAAGAAAGAGGGATAATGTCTATGAAGTACAATAGAAAAGGACGTTAGTGATGAAATGACATGGGGTAACATGTTAAATGTCTTTTTGACATAAGGAAGGGTTGGATTCTCTTTAAGATTGGGCTGGAATCACTAAACAACCCCATGACAAATAGTCAATTTAAAGAATAAAAACGTCCACCAATTTCAATGGAATTTAAATGGTTAACAATTTTGACTTTGGTGGTTCAACTTTTACTTTAATTTAAGATTTATCATATCTTGTTTGTGCTCTATTATTGTGACTAAACGACTAATTTATCTACACATTATTATTCTTTTAAATGATGTTGATACGATAAAGGTCTAATATTTGTAAAGAAGATTCATGAATATGTGTGAGAAATGAGAAGTGAATAAAATCAAAGGCACACAATCAATTAATTTGTTTAAAAAGAATTTTATAGTTTGATTTCATATATAGTTTAGTATAAAGATTATAAATAAGAAGATACCTAAAAAATTAGAGAGGTGATCCATACACACCAGTTTTTTGTCATACACAACAATCATATGTTTTTTATGCATATTGTACAATCAATGTAAAACATAAATTGTTATGTACGCCAAAAAATTGTTGTGTATGGATCAGCTCCCAAAAAATTATATAAATAACCAAAAATGAGAAATTTTTTGTTGACCAAAACCAACTTCACAAGATTAATAATCCCTGTTAATGGAAAAGAAATTTTGGATATTTGATATGAAGGTCCGATGAATTTGTGTGATGTTTAAACGAAAACTAAAAGTTTAATGACTTAATTGGTACATGAAAATTAAGAAGTCTGTTAAATAGTGAATTGAGAATTAAAAGCCGTATGAATTGTAAACACGCGCGCCGCGGCCCATTAAGTGTCCGCGTCGCGTGGGCCGTGAACTGCTAGGGTACGGCTAGGGTTTCATGTAAAGCCTATAAATATAAAGGCTGGTCATTAGGGTTTAGTGCTGTCGATGTAAAAGTCAGAAGTCATTAGTCAGAGGAGGCCGATTTACTAGCAATCTAGGTACGCTCTGTAACACCTGTATTTAGCTCTGGAATAAAGAATACTCTCTCCTGCCCGTGGACGTAGGTCATCTTGGACTAAACCACGTAAATATCTGTGTCGTTACTTTGTGTTTATATTTCCGCATTTATATTCTCGTTATTATTCCTGGGCAATAGGTTATAGATTTAGGTCTATTTCCTAACAAGTGGTATCAGAGCCGTGGTATGTCGGTAGTAGATCTAGGTTTTACGGCTGTCGCGTCGCTTCTGTTGAAAGACCGCGTCGCGCCTGTTGAAGGATCGCGTTTGTTGAAGATTGTGTCTATTCAAGCCAGCGTTGTGCCCTGTTGGAGTCCGCGCTGCGGCGACGACGAGCAGTAAGCAATTTCGGATTTACTTGTTTATCAAAGACTACAAGGATCAGTTGATTGAAGATGTCATCTCACAAGTTCAATTTGGAGAAGTTCAATGGCTCGAATGATTTCACTTTGTGGAAGGTTAAGATATGCCTTCTGGTTCAACAAGGATGCGCAGTTGCAGTGGAAGGAGAATATACAAAGGACACGACAGATGCTGTGAAGAAGGAGATCAAGGGGAAAGCACATAATGTTATTCTTTTGAGCTTGACAGATGAGGTGTTGAGGGAAGTTGTTGATCAACCCACTGCTGCCGGTATTTGGAAGAAGCTCTATGATACGTATCAGAACAGTTCTTTGACAAATAGGATGTATCAGAAGCAATGGTTGTATACTTTCCAGATGGCAGAAGGTACTCAAGTAAAAGACCATCTTGATTCTTTAAATCGTATTATTCTAGATCTTCAAGGAGTAGGAGTAAAGATTGATGATGAGGATCAAGCCCTTATTTTGTTATGTTCACTGCCGAATTCACATGAGAACTTTGTTGATACTATGTTGTATGGAAGAACAACAATTACTGTGAATGATGTGAAGGATTCTCTGCTGTCCAAGGAACTCAAACGTAGAGTTTATGGGAAAGAGGAGACATCCGGTTCAGGTCTGTTCGTTGGTAGAGTTGGTAGAGGAAGGACATCAGATAAGAAAGATTGTGGAAATCGGAGTAAGTCACGTTCAAAATCGAAAGTTTCTGCAAAAGTCAAGTGTTATAACTACAAAGAGAATGGTCACTTCAAGAGAAATTGTCCATTGCTGAAAGGGGGAAGGGAGAAAATAGCAACAATGGCAGTGCGATTATTGTTCAGGATGGTTCTGAAAAAGAAGATGTAGGTGATGTGTTGACTGTTTGTACATCTAGTTCTGTTGATGCTTGGGTCTTGGATACTGGGGCATCTTATCATATGACTTTCCATCGTGACTGGTTCGAATATTTTAGAGACTTGAAAGGAACTGTGAAGTTGGGAGATGATTGGGTTGCTTAGGTCAAAGGAAGCGGTACGGTACAGATTATGATGCACGATGGTATGGTCAGAAAGCTTGATTGTTGGTATGTTCCGGATCTTCGTAAGAACTTAATTTCTCTTACTACTTTAGCAAAGAATGGGTTGAAATACTCTGGTGAAGATGACTGGGTGAAGTTCACCAAACGCTCTCTAGTAGTTATGAAAGGAAAGGTGCAGAAGAGTGGGGTTCCTGTCTTAGAAGGAAATTCGGTTAGGGGAACTGTGGCGGTTACTCAATCATTAGAGAGTAGTAATGATAAGACAGAGTTGTGGCATAGAAGGTTGGGACATAGGAGTGAGAAGGGTATGTCAATTCTGAGTAAGCAGGGGCTGTTTGGTGGTGAGCTAACGGTAAAACTCAAGTTTTGTAAAGCTTGTGTCAAAGGCAAGCAACGCAGGGTGAAGTTTAGTTCTGGTAAACACACAAGCAAGTAAATCCTGGAGTACATTCATTCAGATTTGTGGGGTCCCTCTCTGGTCGAGTCTCATAAAGGTCATCGATAATTTGTGACTTTCATTGATGACTACTCAAGGAAGGTTTGGATATATTTTCTGAAGACTAAAGACGAAGTGTTTAGGAAGTTCAAGGAGTGGAAGACGATGATTGAAAAACGGACCGGAAAATCTGTCAAGACACTCAGAACTGATAATGGGTTGGAGTTCTGCAATGCCCCGTTTGACAACTTCTGCAAGGCGGAAGGTATAGTGAGGCACCACACTATACGACACACACCACAGCAGAACGGAGTGGCGGAACGGATGAACCAAACACTGTTAGCGCATGCTAGAAGCATGCGGTTATATGCTGATTTATCGAAGAAATTCTTGGCGGAAGCGGTTAATACTGCTTGCTATCAGATCACCATGAACTGTAATCGACTTTAAGACTCCTCAAGAGGTATGGTCTGGAAAACCCTCTGATTATTCTGGTTTATGTATATTTGGTTCTCCGGCTTATGCTCATGTTAATGATGGTAAACTTGAGGCGCGGGCAATGAAGTGCATATTTCTAGGGTATGCACATGGAGTGAAAGGGTATCGTCTGTGGTGTACAGAAGAAGGGAGAACTCCAAAATTTATTAATAGTAGAGATGTGACCTTTGATGAGTCTGCTATGGTGAACCAAAGAGGAGGTGATACAAGTCATGTAGGGAAAGATCAGGATGCCAACCAGAAGGTGGAGTTTGTCACACAAATTCCAGACAGAATGGTGATAAATGAAGAACAGCATGTCGGTGATGATCAGCATAGACGTGATGAAAATCATGAACAGCCCAATGAGGATCAGTCTGGTGATGCAGAGGCCGATGGAGAGAACAATGAGGATGAATCTATAGCAAGGAGAAGAGAGAAAAGGAACACGAAGACTCCAGCCAGATATGCTGCATGTGTCACCAATGGTGATATTGGTTCTGTTGCATATGCACTAGCTGTTGGTGAAAACATTGGTACTGATGAGCCTCGGTCCTACAAAGAGGCGGTGGCAAGTAAAGAAGGATTAAGCTGGTTGATGGCAATGAATGAAGAGATGCAATCTCTTGAGAAGAATGAAACGTGAGATCTTGTTTCATTACCGAAAGGAGTCAAACCGGTTGGATGCAAATGGGTCTTTAAGAAGAAGGAAGGAATTCCAGGGGTTGAACCCGCAATGTTCAAGGCACGGTTAGTGGTGAAGGGTTTTTCTCAAAAGGAAGGAATTGACTATCACGAGGTTTTCTCACCGGTCATGAAGCACAAGTCAATTCGGGTTCTTTTAGCTATGGAGTGCATTTAATATAGAGCTTGAGCAGCTCGATGTCAAAACTGCATTTCTTCATGGAAGCTTGGAGGAGAAGATATATATGTCACAGCCTGAGGGTTTTCCGGGTTCTAATAAGGATCATGTGTATCGGTTGAAGAAATCCCTTTATGGTTTGAAGCAGTCTCCTAGACATTGGTACAAGAGATTTGATTCGTTTATGACTTCGCATGGCTACATTCAGAATCAGTTTGATAATTGTGTCTACTTGAAGCAGTTGTCCAATGGGTCCTTTGTTTATCTGTTGCTATATGTTGATGATATGCTCATTGCAGCCAAAGAGATGGCTGAAATTAATAACTTGTAGAAGCTTTTGGCAAGTGAGTTTGAAATGAAGGATTTGGGTGTAGCAAAGAAGATATTGGGGATGGAGATTCAGAGAGACAGGAAAGCAGGGTTGTTATATGTTTCTCAGCATAAATATATTGAGAAAGTCTTGCAGTCTTTCGGTATGGATCAGTCAAAACCAGTTGGAACTCCTTTGGCAGCGTATTTTAAATTAAACAGAAGTACTATACCAACCACGGATGAGGAAAAAGACTATATGAGTAGAGTTCCATACTCAAGTGCAGTTGGAAGCCTTATGTATGCTATGGTCTGTACTAGACCTGATTTAGCACATGCAGTTAATGTGGTTAGTAGGTTTATGAGTAATCTTGGGAAAGCTTACTGGGAAGCGGTCAAGTGGATCCTGCGATACTTGAAGGGGACTAAGGATGTTTGTTTGGTCTATGGTGGTAATACTCATAGTAACTTGGTGGGATATGCAGGCTCAGACTATGGTGGTGACTTGGTGAAAAGGAGATCGCTCACGTGTTATATTTTCACTTTGTTTGGATGTGCAGTCAGTTGGAAGTCAACTTTACAATATACAGTTTCCTTGTCTACAACTGAAGCGGAATACATATCAATGACTGAAGGTATAAAGGAGTGTATCTGGCTACATGGTTTGGTGGAGAGTCTGGGGTTGAAGGTGGAGAAGCCTGTCGTGAACTGTGATAGTGAAAGCGCTTTGTGTCTAACAAGGAATCCGGTTTATCATGAAAAGACAAAGCATATTGATATCTGGTTAAATTTCATTCGTGACATAGTTGAAGAAGACAAGTTCTCAATCTTGAAGATCGATACCAAGGTGAATCCGGCAGATATGTTGACAAAGTCGTTACCCAAGGAGAAGTTCGAGCTATGCTTGAACTTGGTTGATGTTCGCAGGAGGTAAGTCCCTACGGGGCAAGCTGGCAGGAGACGAGAGGAAGTTTTTTGGTTTCTAGAGCGAGGTGGAGCTATGTTGAATTCGCAATTCAAGGTGGAGATTGTTAAATAGTGAATTGGGAATTAAAACCCGTATGAATTGTAAACACGCGCGCCGCGGCCTATTAAGTGTCCGCGTCGCGTGGGCCGTGAACTGCTAGGGTACGGCTAGGGTTTCATGTAAAGCCTATAAATATAAAGGCTGGTCATTAGGATTTAGTGCTGTCGATGTAAAAGTAGAAGTCATTAGTCAGAGGAGGCCGATTTACTAGCAATCTAGGTACGCTCTGTAACACCTGTATTTAGCTCTGGAATAAAGAATACTCTCTCCTGCCCATGGACGTAGGTCATCTTGGACCGAACCACGTAAATCTCTGTTTCGTTACTTTGTGTTTATATTTCCGCATTTATATTCTCGTTATTATTCCTGAGCAATAGGTTATAGATTTAGGTCTATTTCCTAACAAAGTCAAACCGAGACAATTTAAAAAACTGGTTAATACATATTGTCTTTTGGAAAAATAAAACTATACATATTTCTTCCAACAATAAAAACTTTTATTTTATAAAACAAAAAGTAGAAAGATTAGAACAAAAATACAGCAACAAAAGCAAAAATAAACATTGTAAATTTAATAGACAAAAAATCAATAAGTCAGAAATAGTGTAGACCAATCGTCCCATTAACCATAGAAAGGAAGGCCCATCAAGTAAAACCCATATATTTTATGGGTTTGACCTAAACCCAACTCTCACCTCACCTAGGATAGATACAAAAAATAGTCGATTGTTTATTTTCATTCTCAAACACAAGTAAGAAAAAAATGCATATTTTGTTAATATACAACATTGTTATAAAATATGATGAAATATGAAGCATAAATCAAAGAATAAAATAAGACATAAGATTGTAAAGAAAACCATTTAATGGAAAATCGTTCTATATTAAATTAGGATTTAACTCTTTAAGCATTGGTCATGAGTCTCTTGTTGTATCTTTTTGTAAGTTATATTTTGAATCTCGATTTAATACATATCTCATACAGTAAAAAGGGCTTATGTCACTCTTATTCTAACTTTTTGAGATACATGTCTATTTCTATTTAGAGCGTTTAAGTTGTTTTTAACTATCTTAATTCTCACTCTTATCCTAACATTTGAAATCAAATTTATAGACCACATATGGCATAGGCCCTTGTTTGTCTTGCGTGGCAACACATAACATGCTAAAATAGCCAAAATGAAGGGAGACTATTATGGAATGTGTAAGGAAAATTTATGTTTGATAAACAAAAATCGAAACAAAGATATAAACGAAGAGCGCATGTCTGTTTTTGACATAGTTTTCTTGATACAAAGCACAAATTATAATGTCAATTGTAATTTTTATGTTTTAAGCTTTTGTACATGTGTTTATAATACATAAAGTACAATCCTGTAAAGTATACCCTCCTATCTTTTACCATTTTTTTTCAGTATTCGGAATAACATCATGGATGAATGTAAATTTTAAAGGTTTGGGCCAATAAAATTTAGGAAATGCTTACATGGCTAAACAACACATGACACACGACATGTGTTATTTCAGAGTCTGTATTTAAATATTTGCATAAATTGCATGCAATGAAAGGCGATTCATTACTTGGTCATGGGTTGATGTTACATAAGATCCGCTCCACTTATCAAAGAGAAGCACAAGAAGGACTACATGTTCAACCTAGTAAACACTATTTGTCGTTCAAGTGAAGTTTTGTCTCATCACGAGATTTAACTTTTAAGGATATTCGAAGTCAAAATAATATATGAGAAATAAAAAATAATAATAAAATAACCATTTAATCATTGTTGGTTGAAAATATGAGATCCATTTTGATGCATGTTCTTAACCATTGTTTTTCAGGCAAAGAAAATAATAATAAATAACCATTTAATGACTATTGTTGGTTGAAAATATGGGAAATTGGAACCGATAAAATCATATTAAATCGTTTAAACAGTTAAAAGTTTGATATTTATTTTTAGGGTCATTTTAAAAGAACCCCTTGAATCTTAAAAACATCCTTTCAATTATGATATTACAATGTCTTATGAATTAGGGTTTTTTTTATAAATATTTACTTTTAATAATTATGATATTTTTTATTTTTTTTTTGTTTTTCTTATATTTTTATAATTACTATTAACTCTTTTTATTTAATTTATTTACTTATTTTTGTATTTATAGTTTAAATAATTTTCTAACATTTTGACATTTAGTTCAAATATATTTTTTAATATGTTTTTTTACGTTTTGTTCGTTTGTATTATTTAACGTTGTAATTTACAATTTTTCTAATTTTTGGCTTATTAATTTTCTAATATGTAGTTTTATTGAACCGTTTATCCTTCAACGAGGGACGTCCACGAGTGGACTTGTGAACATCGGGTTCATAGATTGGAGTTTTTGATGGTGCAAAAAACTCTTTTAATTACCATCTCATAAAGAGCACGCGTGTACTTTAGAACAGCGGGTTCACAATTAGAATTACTCATGATGTCAATTCACACGTATAAGTCATTGTCGGACAATATTAAAGGAAGCATCTTTCAAAAAGAAATTGCTCGTAAAATCATATATATATATATATATATATATATATATATATATATATATATATATATATATATATATATATATATATATATATATATATATATATATATATATATATATATATATATATATATAGAGAGGAAGGGTTCAAATAAGAACCATTAAAAGGTTAAGAACCGTGAGAAACAATATTCATACATTAAGAATCATGTTTTTTTGTTTTTTCACACTTGTTTATTATATGAAAATACATCAAACTTAATATTTCTTTATTTCTTAATACGTTTTACACTATTCATTATATAATAAAAATCCTAGTTATTAAAATGTGAATATTATAACATAATTTTTTCC
This sequence comes from Cichorium intybus, assembly GCA_023525715.1. Classification (NCBI taxonomy): domain Eukaryota; kingdom Viridiplantae; phylum Streptophyta; class Magnoliopsida; order Asterales; family Asteraceae; genus Cichorium; species Cichorium intybus. The sequence goes on from CM042010.1 coordinate 114,433,704, forward strand.
CTTAAAACACATCAATATTGATATTAAATAGCGAATGAATGATAATTATATATCTTTA
>CM042010.1:114436261-114573761 GCA_023525715.1 Cichorium intybus
TACTTTTAATCCCGAGGTCACATGAAAACATCACATTATTCTAGCAAGATTTTTGAAATTATATTGAGACCATTCGCCCATGAATAAAGCATCATCGGCATAAAATAAGTGAGAAAGTATCGGACCATTATTGGAAGTTTTTATACCGGAGAAGATGCATTTTTCTTTTGCCATCTTTAACGCTACGTTTAGCCCGTCCATGGAAATGGTGAAGAGAAACGGGGATAATGGATCTCCTTTTCGAACGCCCTTAGAAATATTGAACTCCTTTGTGGGTGTCCCATTGACGAAGACCGAGGCACGAGAAGAGGAAAGACATCAATGGATCCACTTACGCCATTTCATACCAAACCCCATTTGATCAAGAACTGAGTCAATGTATTCCCAGTTAACAAAGTCTAAGGCTTTATCAAAGTCTACTTTAAAAAGTAAGACCTTCTACTTATTCTTTTTAGCCCACGACCATATCTCATTCACAATCAACAGACCATGAAGTATATTTCTTCTAGCAATTTATGTTGATTGCTCCTCTCCAATTATGTCTCCAATGGTTCCTTTTAGTCTTAAGGCAAGAGTTTTGGTTATGATCTTGTATAAGCATCCGATGAGACTAATAGGCCGATAATCACTAAGCGTAGATGGATCCATAATCTTGAGAGCTAACGATATAAAAGATGAATTGCAACCACTACCCAACGTGCCATGTTCTTCAAAATGTTTAATAAAATTCATAAAATCGTTCAACAACACATCCCAATAGGTTTTTATAAACTTGAAAGTGAATCCGTCAGGTTCGGGAGCACGATCATTCCCAGATGCCCAAACAACCTTTTTAATCTCCTCAAGAGAGAAATGTCTCTCAATTTAATATTTGTTTATATTGTCTAAATATGGATTAGGGAGATGTATCCTCTATCCGGGAGAAATTTTCATTACGTTGCAATAAACGAATTTTGAAATTAAACTAGTAGGAGTAAAATAAAAAAGATGAGCTCAGATGAAGTTTGTAAATTTTCGACGAGGCACAGGTTCATATATATATATATAATATATATATATATATATATATATATATATATATATATATATATATATATATATATATATACATACATACATACATACATACATATGTACGTACATACATACATACATACATACATACATACATACATACATACATACATACATATATATATATATATATATATATATATATATATATATATATATATATATATATATATATATATATATATATATATATATATATATATATATATATATATATATATATATATACATATATACATACAATTACATGTTTATGGCTAATCTAGGAGATAACATCCAAAGACCCCTATTAATTTGACTTTTAAAGTATCTACTATCAAGCCAAAGAAAAGCCTCGCACTATAAATGCAGAAATAACTCTTCGGAGCTCCTCCTCTTGTCTTGAAACGTAACCTCATTTCTGTTAAGCCAAATAGAGACAAAAGTTGCAACCGCAACCACGAGCAGAATTTTCATCTCGATAAAGTTAAAGCCTTCACCCTCCATCCATTCCAGCATCTCTTCAACAGAAAGAATACTTCTCTCTTTTAGCTCCCACCATTTCGAAATTTTAGACCAAATCTCCTTTGTAAAAAAGCATTCAAGAAACGTATGATTGACCGTCTCGACTCCACTTTTGCAGACCTCGCAAACGTCATTATCAGTGGCTATATTCATTTTAGCTAACACATCTTTGACCGCAATTCTTCCTTTGCAGATACGCCACATCAGGATGTTGTGCTTTTTTGGGATCCACTTGCACCATCTATTTCTTCCAAACCTGATCATTTTAGCTAACACATCTTTGACCGCAATTCTTCCTTTGCAGATACGCCACATCAGGATGTTGTGCTTTTTTGGGATCCACTTGCACCATCTATTTCTTCCAATCACCTGTTGGTTCTTTTTGATCAGGTTTCTTCTCAACCAAGCAACCGTGAAGTGCTCGTTCGGTCCTCCAAGGCAAACCCAACAGTCTTCCGTATCTGAAAAAGAGAAATTCGAAATTAAGGTTAAGAGGCTTTCTAAATCTTCTTTAGTTCTACCGTCTCTTATGCAATCTTTCCAAGACCAGACTGAACCATCACCACGAAGTCTCTCATGAACTGAATCGTTTTTTATTGGGTCTCTATTGAAAACCCTCGGATATTTTAGTCGCAGGGGCATATCACCTATCCACCAGTCCGTCCAAAAGTTGGTCTTTTTCCTGTTTCCTACTTTCTTTTTTATCAACTGTCTAGGGTCCAGTGATTCTTCTTTTAGGTTGTCCCATGATTGCACGATTTGTCTCCATGTAGTTCCACTCTTGATCCTCTCCTTGTTGTCAAAATTATCCAGTTTGCCGTGTATGCTGTCAACAACTTTAACCCATAAAAACTCCTCTTCATTCTTGTATCTCCAGAACCACTTCGCCAATAGAGCCTTGTTTAAGTCGTCCAATGAACCAATTCCAAGGCCACCCTTTTCTACATCGGTAATCGCTTTATCCCATTTCACCCACGAGATACCACTCTTCTCTTGATCAAAGCCCCAGAAAAATTGTCTTCTCAAACCTTCCAACTCCTTAAGGATACCCTTTGGAACTCTATAGAGAGAGAATAAAAAGGTTCCTAGACTTCCTAGCACATTTTTAACGAGCGTATGTCTACCCCCATAGGAAAGGGTATTGATCTTCCATTTACTCAATTTCTTTTTGAATTTATCGATTAAAGGTTTCCAAGTTTTCTTGATACGCGTATTGACTCCAATGGGCAATCCCAAGAAAATAGCTGGCATCCTCTCCGCTTTACAACCTATGACCAGCGCCATGTCTTCCACTAGTCTCTTTTCTATACCGAACCCAAAAAGGATGCTTTTCTCCAAGTTGACACGTAGGCCTGCAGATCTCTGAAAGCAGTAAAGAATCCGGACTAAGTTTAGAACATTCTCTATCGACCACTCTCCAAAGAATATAGAATCATCTGCAAAAAATAAGTGGGTTAATAAAATATTGTTTTCTCCTATTTTAACTCCTTTGTAGTTACCGATCTCCGAAGCTTTGGAAATTGTTGAATTAAGGCCCTCTATTATGAGAGTGAACAGAAAAGGGGCGATTGGGTCTCCCTGACGTAGGCCACGCTAGAGAGAAAATTCCTTAGATGGGCTGCCATTGACCAAAACTGAAGACGTGCCTGAGGAGAGACATGCTTCGATCCACTGTCTCCATTTCCTTCCAAAACCTTTCTGCACCAACATAGAGTCAAGGTATTTCCAAGAAACTGAGTCACATGCTTTAGAAATATCCGATTTAAAGATGAAAAGCTTCTTTTTTTTTTCTTTTTAGCCCACTCCATGACTTCATTAGCGATAAGGGGACCATCGAGGATTTGTCTGTTCCTAATAAAAGCTGATTGCGTCTTATCTATTATGTTTGGGAGAACTTTCTTCAGCCTATTAGCAAGCATTTTTGAAAGAATTTTGTACATGCTAGATATAAGACTAATTGGGCGAAACTCCTTCACAACTGTGGGATTTGGCACTTTGGGAATAAAAGTAATGAACGTCGCGTTGACACCTTTGGGGATAGAGGCTGAAGTGGCAAAATCATTGTAGGCATCTAATAAATCCCCTTTCAGGAAATCCCAATGTCTTTTAAAAAAATTCAATAGTGAATCCGTCTGGTCAGGGGGACTTGTTATCTCCGCAACCCCAAATGGCCTCTTTTAATTCTTTTTCATCAAAAGTGTGACACCCCATTTTCACTGTTTGCAAATACCATGGTTTTTCATATAACTACATGAATACAAAAATACGGTTTGTCAAAAACCGATAATTTACATGCTTAAAAACAGTGGGTGTTACAAATCCATATCAAAACTACCATAGTAAGCAAGAAAGGATTAAACCTTGAGTCCAAGACGGGAGCTAACTCGGACTCCACTCCAGCTTTACTTCAACCAATTATACTTTAGAATTTTAACCTGGAATACATGGCAAAACATAAAATACGTAAGACAATAATGTCTCGTGAGTTACATGAGTTTTAGACTTAAACCATTAACTTATTTCTTCCAACTTTTTATAAAATTTGTAACATAAAAGTTCTGTCAAAACTTTATAGTAATAACATACTATAACTTTTTACTTCTCGAAATCATTTCATAACATGCTTTACAAAATAATATCTTTCAAAACTTATAGTAGTAACATACTATAACTCTTTTACTTTCCAAAATCATTTCATAGCATACTTTACAAAAATAACTTCTTTTTTACTTTCTTTGACTGGTTTTATAAGCTTGCTGGATTTTTATACTTAGGGCTTTAATCACCATAAGTGATACCCCAAGTCTCTATGGCTAGAAAGAACGGATCAATCCTCACCATAGAAGTGCTGAGGCAATCTACTTCGCGATGGGGATTTTTCCCTAGTAGACCCCTTACCTAACCCGAGAAGGTTGGAACATAGTTCCCTTACTAACGCTGCTTGCTACAATTACCAGCCATACAAAACATTTTATAGCTTGCTTGAACATTACTTACATACATATAACTTGTGGCTAAGTGCCAAGCTACATTATTTTCTGTCTTTATGGCTAGATGCCAAATTTATAATTTTCATCACATATGTAAAATATGTTTTTATAACATTCTAAGCTTTATACCAAATCATACTTTCCAACATCTTATGACTATATGCCATTCATACTTGAAAACATATACAGTTTGTAACCAAAACATACTTCTTAATCATCTTGTGGCTATATGCCATTCATATTTGAAAACATATATAACTTGTAATCGAAATATACTTTCACATAATTGGTTCATAGATCAATATACTTTCACTCAATTGACTCATAGGCCAATATATATACTTTCACTTAATTTGACTTATAGTTCAAAACATAGCTTCAATTATAGCATTATACTTTCACAAACAAGTTAGAAATAAAACTCTTGCATATAATTTCACATATAAGATTTTATAAGAAATCTTGAAAATACTTACTTGCCATGTACCCCAGAATGGGTAAAAATACTGCATGTACTCACCTCAAGTCGGCAATGTAGAAATCCGTGCGGCAACTCCGCAAATCCAACCAAGCTTAAAACCGCACACCTTATACTCCTATAAGGTATATTAAGTTATTATATGTCATAATAATTAAGCCCCACCTTAATTATATACTTGTATAATTAAAACATTTATTATATTTATTTTCAGCTTTTAACCTCAAAGAAGAAAGTCTGTTTATGACCACTTAAGCTCATCGTAACCTCCACAAATCAAGGATATATTTATATATTCACCTAGCCCATCTCTTTACCTTTCCAGGGATGTAAGGAATATGTATTAATTATTTTTCCTCTATTTTATATGAATTAACCAAAATTGGGTATCAAAATATGTTAAATCCAGACCAGATTGCAAAGATTGCCACTTTAAACCTAGAAATGATTATCAATAAATTCTAGGAAATATATTAGACAAACAAGACCCTAAAGCAAGACTACAGGCCCTGACGTCATGTCATTTGCCCCTTCCAAGAATAAACGAAAAATCACCAAAGTTGACTTATACAATTAGTTCACCCACTGAACCACCTTTGAAGAAATATTAATCGATCAAAATGGGTTAAGAACTGAATTCTGAAATTTGGTAAGGACAAAATAGACATCAAAAGTGAACTAAGGCAAGTGGCCTTGCTCCCAAACGATTTTTGTACAATTTACAATGAATTTCTCAAGGCAGGGGACCAAATTTGACAAAAATTAGACCACTCAGTGAAGATTTCAATATTAACCTAACCTAACAGACGAATTAGGCCAAGGCCTTCTGGATGAAGAAACTACACACCTAGACCTTTCCAGAAATGTATGGCTCATCTCAATTGGTCAAGTACAAGATGTTACACGAATTGTTTAAAAACATGTCCAAAACAGTGAAAATCCGAAAATCCCAAGAATCACATTAGGGTTTAGGATTTCAACCTCTAAACCCATTAAGACATGGATTAAGACCTCTAGGGTCAGAATTAAGTCCAAAGGAACATCATAACATCAGAATATAGAGGTAGGATCCAAAAGCATAAACTTACACAACATAAACACACACATGAAAACATAACGTGAACATGAGTTTTACTTACCTTCAAGATCATAACTCTAGGAGACACAAAGATCAAAGCCTCTCCCTTTCTTTCTGGACTTGATGCAACAACCATAGCCTCATGCTTTCTCTTCTCCTTCCCGCACAAACTCACGGCTTCACACCCACTCACGGCTCAAAGCAGAAAAATAAAAATGAGGAAGGATGGGGATATAATCATTGAGACAAGTGTACGTGGACTCAATAAAGAGGAGCAGAGAAGCCTCCATCTTGACAACACGTGATCAGCCCAAATAAAAGAAAATGGATCCAAGCACCTTCAAGATTTGACAAGAAACATCCCTCAACTTTGTGCTCTTATTTTTCTTTTACCCGCAACAACTTTTATTTCAATTTCAACTTTCCTAATATGACATTTAATCCCCATCCAACATATAATTCAATTATTATTATTATTATTATTATTAGTCGAAATGATCGCGATTTAATTCTACACACCGTTGTCTAAATAAAAAAATTCATTTATTTTCCTAAGGAAATGCATACAGAATAACTGACGTTATTCATAAAAGCTAAATCGAAAATGGGGTGTTACAACTCTCCCCACCTTATAAGAATTTCGTCCCCGAAATTCAATAATAAGACAATAGGTAATCTAGGTTGAAACTTTCATTAGCCCATAATTTCACAAGATTAATAGTCTGTGAATACATTAGCCCATATTTCATTTTTATATTGGTCTATTAATTTACCAATAACCACTAGCCCAACGACAAGAGCCCAAATATGTTCAACTTTAGCCCATTAGGCCTAGAGTCCATCACGGGATGAAAATTCAAAATAAGTCAACGTTAATATCTCTCCAATGTTAACAGATAGGTCCCACACCTTGTTTTCATGTGATATCACATCACTAATAATCAACGGCCAACATCAGTCTGTGTATTAAAGTAATAAGTATATGACACCACTTTATTCACATTTATTCCAAAAAGTCTCTTCAATATCCCGTTATCACCGGTGTCAAGTAGCGAATTTTGAAAAAGAAACGACACTTAGGGTAGCGAAGAGTCGCACCTACCGTAGTTTGTTTGAATTTTGGCACTAAAATGTGAGGTGTCCTTTCGGTTCCAGCCGCAAGATGCTATATATATATATATATATATATATATATATATATATATATATATATATATATATATATATATATATATATATATATATATATATATATATATATATATATATATATATATATATATATATATATATATACAGGTATATAATATCATTCATTTCCACCTTCATTTTTAGTCTCATCCTCTCTTATCAATAGTTTGTTCATAAATGAACTCATATTTAAAGCTGAGTCATGGAAAACAGATCTTCAATGGGCGATCTGTCGAACCCTGGACTTGGTTTTCCGCAAGGAGAGGGTACTTCAAACCAGGAATTTTTTAATAGAGTTCGGTGACTTAACATTCTAGACATCTATCATCCATATTTTGTTTATCTTTCTAATGTTTTGTTTGATTTTGAATTATGTTACAGTCTTCCAGATATACTACCAATAGAGCAACTTCACGGTGAGCCGGAATTTTTTTTCCGAGCTGAACATTAACTCAGAAGATCCGGTGCATGCATCTTTAGACTTTGCACTTGATCAGACTCCATACCTTCTACCAGGTTAAATTCTTTAAATGATTGCTTCTATGAATATTCAATTTTGTTTTATCATCTGACAATTGTTATTTGTAGACCCATTTGTGGATGATCTATCTGACTACAATCCATTCATCGACGTCCCCTCAACGAGTAGTAAGATCATCCCCGTGAATCAAGGAGTCATGACTGACATTCAGAATGAAAGTCAATTACAAACAACTCATAACATCAATATTGAAATGAATCCCGAGCATGGGGTTGGTTTTCAATATCAAAATCACCTTCAGGTGATTCAAAGGAACCTAGAAGGATTTCAAAATCCTGGGTCCATGATTGAAAACCTACAATTACCACCGATAGAAGCTACTTATTTTAATGAATCAATGTCCATCTTTGGTTCAGAAAATCAGGATCATGTTCAAATGATCCCGAATAGCAATAGTACATTTGAACTCAATCTTTCGATTCCAGCAACCACAGTAGCTGGCAGTAGAAGAGGTTTCAGACACTCATTAAGTAGGGAAGTAATAGCTGAACACTTTAACGAACCAATTGAGAAAGCTGCGAAAGAACTCAACATTGGATCGACACAGTTAAAAAAAACGCTGTAGAGATTTAGGTATCGAACATTGGCCCCAACGACAACTTAAGAGTCTGCAAACTTTTATTGATCGTGTTGAGGTAAAGAATTACATTTTTGTTTTTTTTAATTCCTTTATATCATTAAGTTATTATTACTAAAATTATTTATGTCACAGGAATTTGGTAACGAGTTTAGTGGAGCAGCAGGATTATCGAAAGATTTAATACCCAACCTAAAAAGGGAGAAAGAAGCAATAATTGAAGGGTCACAATCGGATCTAACAGACGACACAAAGAAACTAATACAAGCTGCTCATAAGGTTGAATATAAGAAAAGAAAATTTCTGGAAAAGGGGGAAACTTTATCAAGAACTCATACACAGCAGCAATCTCTGCCATCTAATTCTGGTATGAGTAGTATTAATCCTGGTTTACTCGAGCCTGCGAGTGAGGATAATTTTGGAGGCTCCGTAGGTGACCTAGCCTGGTTTCCTCCTTCTTATAGCTACCCCCAACTGGTTCCAAATTGGAACCCTTCCTCTTCACTTCCCTACTTACACACACCCCAAATGAGTCAATATATAACCCATAATCATAGGGTTACGGGTTCCAACCCTATCGAGACCCCACACCCTGGAGCTCCTCCTCCAATAACTGAAAACATACCCCTTCCAAATTCTCAAGAAGGTACAAGTCAACCTAATGATGACAAAGAGTGGAGTGTAGAAGATCTTTTTTTTTCGCTTCCTTCTGATTCTTTAGTTTACGTTAGTAGTTCTGTAAACTTTTCTTAATGTATTAATATAAAGTTATCGTAATGGATCACATATATCAATGTGTTACTACTTTTATTTATTATTATTATTTTCCAATCTTTCTTTCTTTAGTCACTGTAGTGACACTACTTTTATCTTTATTCTATAATCATAATTCGTTTCCGTTATACAACGAAATTTTCAGTTATACTCTTTCTTTTATATTTGTACTATATACTCCATTAACATTTTCAATATATTTATACCTTCTGACCATGTCTCTTTTACCGGTTCCTTTCATATTGTCTCAGGAGTATTAACTATCTTATTAATTTCTTTTACCTTGTCATACTAAGTGGTATATATCCACTGCATTAACCTTTAATACTTATAATCTTACTTATTTTTATTACATAGGCATATAATCCCTATGTTAATCTTATTACTCTCTTCACAATCCTTACTCACCAGACTACCATAATTCCTTTACGATTCCACCAGTCTCAATACATATCCTGTGATTATGATAATACGGGCCCATATTACCATAACCACCTATACATATTGATTCTGCTGTTACCACAAGGTTTCATGGGACACTGGTTCTTTAACATATAACACCATTATAAATACATGGTGTTCAATACTAGAAATCTTACTACTTTATAACATAGCCTTTAATAAATATAGACAGTTATGGAAAACAACATACCATTTTCTTAACAGTCAAACTTTTGCTCAATCAAAGCATTAGCTAAATATTTCTTAGTGTTATATATATATATCTACATATCTTAGGTAATGCATAATGTCTTAATCAATTAAGACATCATATAGCATACTTTCATGAACTAACATTTTTATAGCATGAGTTTAAGCCTAGGAGTGGAACAAGCCAATCCTAATTCGCTTAAACTATGGCTCTGATACCAACTTGTGACACCCCATTTTCACTGTTTGCAAATACCATGGTTTTTCGTATAACTACATGAATACGAAAATACGGTTTGTCAAAAACCGATAATTTACATGCTTAAAAACAATGGGTGTTACAAATCCATATCAAAACTACCATAGTAAGCAAGAAAGGATTAAACCTTGAGTCCAAGACGGGAGATAACTCGGGCTCCACTCCAGCTTTACTTCAACCAATTATACTTTAGAATTTTAACCTGGAATACATGGCAAAACATAAAATACGTAAGACAATAATGTCTCGTGAGTTACATGAGTTTTAGACTTAAACCATTAACTTATTTCTTCCAACTTTTTATAAAATTTGTAACAGAAAATTTCTGTCAAAACTTTATAGTAATAACATACTATAACTTTTTACTTCTCGAAATCATTTCATAACATGCTTTACAAAATAATATCTTTCAAAACTTATAGTAGTAACATACTATAACTCTTTTACTTTCCAAAATCATTTCATAGCATACTTTACAAAAATAACTTCTTTTTTACTTTTTTTGACTGGTTTTATAAGCTTGCTGGATTTTTATACTTAGGGCTTTAATCACCATAAGTGATACCCCAAGTCTCTATGGCTAGAAAGAACGGATCAATCCTCACCATAGAAGTGCTGAGGCAATCTACTTCGCGATGGGGCTTTTTCCCTAGTAGACCCCTTACCTAACCCGGGAAGGTTGGAACATAGTTTCCTTACTAACGCTGCTTGCTACAATTACCAGTCATACAAAACATTTTCTGCTTGCTTGAACATTACTTACATACATATAACTTGTGGCTAAGTACCAAACTTCATTATTTTCTGTCTTTATGGCTAGATGCCAAATTTATAATTTTCATCACATATGTAAAATATGTTTTTATAACATTCTAAGCTTTATACCAAATCATACTTTCCAACATCTCATGACTATATGCCATTCATACTTGAAAACATATACAGTTTGTAACCAAAACATACTTCTTAATCATCTTGTGGCTATATGCCATTCATATTTGAAAACATATATAACTTGTAATCGAAATATACTTTCACATAATTGGTTCATAGATCAATATACTTTCACTCAATTGACTCATAGGCCAATATATATACTTTCACTTAATTTGACTTATAGTTCAAAACATAGCTTCAATTATAGCATTATACTTTCACAAACAAGTTAGAAATAAAACTCTTGCATATAATTTCACATATAAGATTTTATAAGAAATCTTGAAAATACTTACTTGCCATGTACCCCAGAATGGGTAAAAATACTGCATGTACTCACCTAGCCCATCTCTTTACCTTTCCAGGGATGTAAGGAATATGTATTAATTATTTTTCCTCTATTTTATATGAATTAACCAAAATTGGGTATCAAAATATGTTAAATCCAGACCAGATTGCAAAGATTGCCACTTTAAACCTAGAAATGATTATCAATAAATTCTAGGAAAACTATTAGACAAACAAGACCCTAAAGCAAGATTACAGGCCCTGACGTCATGTCATTTGCCCCTTCCAAGAATAAACGAAAAATCACCAAAGTTGACTTATACAATTAGTTCACCCACTGAACCACCTTTGAAGAAATATTAATCGATCAAAATGGGTTAAGAACTGAATTCTGAAATTTGGTAAGGACAAAATAGACATCAAAAGTGAACTAAGGCAAGTGGCCTTGCTCCCAAAAGAGTTTTGTACAATTTACAATGAATTTCTCAAGGCAGGGGACCAAATTTGACAGAAATTAGACCACTCAGTGAATATTGCAATATTAACCTAACCTAACACACGAATTAGGCCAAGGCCTTCTGGATGAAGAAACTACACACCTAGAACTTTCCAGAAATGTATGGCTCATCTCAATTGGTCAAGTACAAGATTTTACACGAATTGTTTAAGAACATGTCCAAAACAGTGAAAATCCGAAAATCCCAAGAATCACATTAGGGTTTAGGATTTCAACCTCTAAACCCATTAAGACATGGATTAAGACCTCTAGGGTCAGAATTAAGTCCAAAGGAACATCATAACATCAGAATATAGAGGTAGGATCCAAAAGCATAAACTTACACAACATAAACACACACATGAAAACATAACGTGAACATGAGTTTTACTTACCTTCAAGATCATAACTCTAGGAGACACAAAGATCAAAGCCTCTCCCTTTCTTTCTGGACTTGATGCAACAACCATAACCTCATGCTTTCTCTTCTCCTTCCCGCACAAACTCACGGCTTCACACCCACTCACGGCTCAAAGCAGAAAAATAAAAATGAGGAAGGATGAGGATATAATCATTGAGACAAGTGTACGTGGACTCAATAAAGAGGAGCAGAGAAGCCTCCATCTTGACAACACGTGATTAGCCCAAATAAATGAAAATGGATCCTATGCACCTTCAAGATTTGACAAGAAACATCCCTCAACTTTGTGCTCTTATTTTTCTTTTACCCGCAACAACTTTTATTTTAATTTCAACTTTCCTAATATGACATTTAATCCCCATCCAACATATAATTCAATTATTATTATTATTATTATTATTAGTCGAAATGATCGAGATTTAATTCTACACACCGTTATCTAAATAAAAAAATTCATTTATTTTCCTAAGGAAATGCATCCAGAATAACTGACGTTATTCATAAAAGCTAAATCGAAAATGGGGTGTTACAAAAAGCATTCTCTAAAGCCTCCTTTTCCCTCGCAGAAATTTTTGAAGTATTTACTAAATCGTGATTCCAGTTGCATTCAACATCTTCCTGAAAAACTTTCTGAAAATAGTCTTTAAAGATCTCCTTAACCTTCATCGGATCTACTTCCCATACGCCGTTGTTCTCTATCCCTTTGATGTTTCTAATGTGTTTTTTTTGTTTATGTTTCTGTGAAAAAGTGCCTTGTTTTCATCGCCCTCCAAGCACCATCTATTTTTATTCTTTTGCTTAATGTCTTCGTTTTCTTTTTTCTCCTTGGATCTTATCTTGCTTAAAATCTCGAGTCTTTCTTGAAAAATCGTGGGCGAATCCCCTACTTCTTCAATAATTCTATCTATTTCTTCTAGTCAGTTTATCCAAATACTCTTTTCTTCTTGTTCTTTTTTCTCTTTTTCCTTTTTCCATTCTTTTATTTTAGACTTCACAAATCTGAGTTTTTGCATAAGAATGAAGATCCTCTTATAATTGCCAGGTAAATTAAATTCCGTCCAGGCTTTTCTGACCATCTCTTCAAATCCCTCTTCTTCCATCCATGAGTTGTATAGCTTGAATGGGATATTCCCATAATTTCTGATTATTTGTCTCATAATGACCGGTTTATGATCTGAGTGCATTCTAACATCGGTAATAGCTTCAACATTGGACCACTTATCTTCAAACTCTTCATTTATAAGAAATCTATCAAGCTTGGACAATTTAGCACCACCCCCCTTTATCCATGTAAATTTAGATCCTCCGATTTTTAAGTCCAGAAGATTGTTATTCTGAATGAAATCGTCGAACTTTCTAGTGAATCCTGCATCGAGTTGTGATCCTCTTCTTTCATTAGCTTCCCTGACTTCATTAAAGTCACCAAAAATGGCGATGCTCCCCTGCCAACTTCCTATTAAAGTAGTAATGAATTGCCACAAGTCTTCACGCCTAGATGGAATTTGGCTGGCATATACATTAACCAGACAGATCTTTTCATTATTTTCAGCCCAAGTACCTTGAACCACCAGACAATCCTCTCTACTAATTACATTTTCTTTGATAAGCAAATATTTGTTCCAAACAGTTAAGATCCCTCCCCAACGCCCAATACCATTAGCATAGGCAAAATCAAAGTCTGTACTTCCCCAGATTTTCTTTATTGTCATATCAGTATGTTTCTTCTTTTCGTTTCTTGAACACCAACCACATAAATTTTGTGTTTAGAAATTAAATTGGTAATCCAACTAACCTTAAAGTCGCCTCTTCCAAGCCCATTTGAGTTTAAAGACAAAATATTCATTGGATCTTGTTCATATCTCCCTTCTTTCCTTTCCCTCTTAAGCTCCTACCTTTTTTAGTGTTTCCGTCGTTGATAAAGCCACAAGCTTCGCCAATTTCAACCAATCTCGTTGAAACACCTGAACTTAGCTCAGAATCCTCCGAGTTGTCTTCCTCGCGCAATTTCCAATTCCAGCTCTTGGAATCGCTTAACAGTGGGTTCTTTTTAGCCTGACTTCGAGTGATTCGAGGGGAAAATTGAGATTGCTTCATCTTTGCCCCATAGCCTGACGATGCCATGTTTTCTTCTTCTTCTATTCGCTTCTCCTTTTTTCTATCAGTTCTAATTTCTTTTTTAACGAAGTATCTTTTGACAATAAAGTTTTAAGGGTATCAGAGCAACCTAGCAAATTGACTTCATTACCATTCTCGATTTTTTGACCCGATTCTTTTGGACTTAGATCCTTTTATATATGTGTATATATATATATATATATATATATATATATATATATATATATATATATATATATATATATATATATATATATATATATATATATATATATATATATATATATGTGTTATTTTAAAATTGGTAATTATTGTGTGACTGTGTGGACCAATCAGAATTCAAGAAAAAGTTAGTTTTCATAATTATAGGAGCGTTTACCAGATTTATAGGATGTTATTTATTTAAAATTAATTGATTTATATGTCAATTACTATTATACCCATGTCCGGATTTAAAATGATTGGTCCATATTTATCAATATACATTTGATCATAGTCACATATATATATATATATATATATATATATATATATATATATATATATATATATATATATATATATATATATATATATATATATATATATATATATATATATATATATATATATATATATATATATATATATATATATATATATATATATATATATATATATATATATATATATATATTCAAATTGATAGATCAAAGGCTTAGAATAATACGCAATTATTATCAATTTATTAAAAAAAAGGATTAGAGTGCAAATTTTAGAAGATGAAAAGGGTATTTTGGTCACTACATCTTAAACTATATTTAACAACTCCTAAAATCTCTCACCCTCCCTCCTCCTCCTCTCTCTCTTTATCCTAAAATATCTGTCAATCTCTACAAATCAGGATAGCATTTCTCTTTCTCCACCTCTATTTCTCTCTCACGTAAACCATCTTTAAAAAAAGACAAGATCATGAAAATCCGTTTTCGATGATACAGACGGTGCAGGAGAAGCATACATCTGCTTCCACTAATAGATTATGAAATCCTAGACCGCCTTTCACAAACATCCGTTAACAGCTCTGGCGAAATTCCAAAACAAGGCGAGAAGGACGGGAATACTAGAGGAGGTGGTGCTGCCGGCGGCGGCAGGGGTAGTGGTGGCGGTGTTAATTGCAGTAATATTCTATTTATATCTATAATTATTTCCATCATCTATGTTCTTGCGTAATAGATTGCACCAATCTATTGCATGTACAACACAAAACGGGATTCGGGGCATTGCAATATTCACTTTGAAGGTTTATGGGATCTAGAAACCATAAACACAACCTAGAGTCACATTTGCATCCTCATCTTTATTAACTATACTCTCTTCTTCTGATTACATTTCCCATTTTCGGAGATTGAAGCTATGTTATTTTTGATTTTATGAAGTTGATGATGAGAAATGGAGATATGCCTAGATTGTTATGGGTGAACAAAAAAACGCTAATGACCAGGGTGAAAATCATTTGGATTTTTGTATATGGTATTCTACTTACTCTTTTAGTTTCTAAATTTGTTGCTTCATTCTTTTACGTGACTTTTGAATTCTTGATACATATTTTTGTTGATTTATTGATTTTGGGTTTTGAATTTTGAAAAGATGTTGGTAGTGAATTTGTGATTTATAGTATGCTTATTCACTGATGAATTTGCGATTTATAGTATGCTTATTCACTGGTGAATTTGGGGATTATAGTATGCTTATTCACATATTCACTGACGAATTTAGGATTTATAGTATGCTGATTCACCGATGAATTTGTGATTTATAGTATGCTTATTGACAACGCCTAGTAATATCAAGTATTTTAGTCATTGTTGAGCCCTATTCTTGGTGAATTTATATCATATATGCTGTGGTATTCTCACTTTTTGTGTCAGTTGTAACACCCCAAACTTTCACACCAATTTTTTCTTTTTTATATTTTACAAATACTTCATTTTACAAAACATTTCATTATACAAACGGGGTATTAACAATCTGTATCATTACTAGAGTTTAATAGTTTATTTCACGCTTTATACATCGGAAGCTACGGTCCCACACTTGACTCTTCTACCACCCCTCCTGCATACCTGAGTACATAGCATTTAAAGAAAATATACGTGAGACATAATGTCTCGTGAGCATTATGGGTTTAGACCCAAAACAATTTTCCAATAAAAACATTATTCTTTAAGTTTCCAATATTTTATTTCCTATGAGCGCACCCATAGGTATTCTTTATTGTGTGATGGTACATTCCTACGAGCGCACCCGTAGGTTTTATACGAGACGCACCCGTATAACTACTTCCCCAATAGCATGAAACGGATTCATCTATCAAGGTAAGACAACTACTTCGCGATGGGAGGTACCATCCCAGTAGTGTCTTTTTGCCACCCCTACCGCAGCAGGCCGTGGTCTTTATCCGGATACTAAACAACTCATCATCAAGGGACAGTCACATTATTTGTTCACCGTATTTCTGATTCTCTTTCTTTATACCTTATAAACATATTTTTCATAAAATACTTTTAAAGTCATAAAACCACTTTGACTCCAAAACATTTTTTTAAATAAAATTCATTTTGCTATGTACCCGAAAATCCACATAACACTCTCCTCGAGCCACCTAGGAATCAGTTAGTCCTTTGCACTTCTTTTTCCTTCGCTTGGTTCACCGTATTTGAACCACCACCTATTATTTACAAGATATACGTTGATATTTAATTCATATATATAACAACTAACTTTACAGCACCAGAGTGCCATACTACGCAACTACGGGTTATAATTAGACTAAAACTCTCATTATAATAACTTCCTTTAGTTTGTAAATTTTCCCAAAATACGCATATTTTACTACAGTACCCTCGGGAGGTCGTATTTCGGTTTCGACAATTTTCTACACAGTTTTGGGCCATAATAGACCTATGTTTAAAATTTGAGGTCAAACGGACAAGTCTAACCCCAATTTCCAAAAATCAAAACTCAAAACCCTATTCAGTACATTACACGGTCGTGTAATATTTGGCTTGAAAATTACACGGCCGTGTAATTTTGTTGACCATTTACCCCCTTCAAGACATTACACGGTCGTGTAATGTTGCCCTTACAGATTACACGGCCGTGTAATTCTGCTGGGCTGTTTTCGGGTCCGATTTTCGTTCTGCAGGTTCTGTTTTCGCGTATTAAGCTCTTATTTCACCACTTAATTGTTAGGGGATTATTCCAAGACATAAACCTTCAGTTTACATCAGGTTTTAACCCGTGGAAACACTAATTCCAACTTCAATTCCATAAAATCCTGTTTTTAGCATTTTACACCCAAAAACACCAATTTTCGAAATTAGTCACTTTAGGATGTCTTAATACATCTTAAGTGATTCCTAAGACTTAATGAAAACACTGGAATCAGTTTTGAATCTCATGAACCCGTGGGTAGAGTTCATAAGCTCAAAACCCCGATTTTTGACAATTCCATAACACCCTTGAGATTTGTGTGTTGTTTAGTGTTTATAGCATATTTAGTTGGAAAGAATCACTGAAATCATGATTTGAATGACAGAAATCCATGTTCCAAATTCCATCCCGAGAAGATGATGAAGATGATGAATAGTATAGGTTCAAACTAGGGTTTCTTACCTTATTTTTCTTAGAACTCTTCGATTTCTTCTCCAAACCTCCAAGTTCTTCAAGGTTTCTTTCTCCCGTCCCCTTGTTGAAGCTGCTTCTCGTGACTGATGGAGAGAACCAGAAGTTTCTCTCCATTTATACCCCTAATTTTGTCACTTCTAACCCTCAAGTTCTATTTCTCCCATTATGGCCCCAAAAATCAAACTTTTAATACACAAGTGTTTTATTTCTCAAAGTATTGCCATCAATACAAAAATATTTTATATTAAGATCCAAAACATGGCAAAAGACCAATTTGCCCCTTTTTTATAACTTTACTATACACATATTTATTTTATATTTTATTACAAGTTTTCGCGGGTTCTTACAATCTCTCCCCCTTAAGAGGATTCCGTCCTCGGAATCTTCTCATAGTTCGTGAAATTTGGGTATCTTTTCTTCATGTCTTCTAAAGTCTCCCAAGTCAAATCTGAACCCGATGAATGCTTCCATTTAACCAAAACTAAGTCAATTTCCTTATTTCTCAGCTTTTTGGTTTTTACTTCCAGCATTGCTTCTGGTTCTTCTATCAACTTATTCGGGGCCTCTACTTTTAAGTCTTCCAATGGAATAACAAATTCACTCTTCCCAAAATACCTTTTCAGGTAACATGGAACGTATCATGTATACCACTCAACTCTCGTGGTAACTCTAACTTGAAAGCTTGTTCGCCAATTCTCTTTAGGATCTTGAAAGGCCCGATATATCTTGGACTCAGTTTACCCCTTTTTCCGAATCTTACCACCCCCTTCCACGGTGATACTTTGAGCATCTCTAGATCACCTTGTTTTAAATCGTAAGGTCTCTTCTTCAAATCTGCATAACTTTTCTGTCTATCCTGAGCAGCTTTCATATTGGCTTGAATTATTTTTATCTTTTCGTTTGTTATCCTCACAATGTCCGGTCCAGTTACTTTGGTCTCCCCTGCCTCTAGCCAACACAGAGGGGTTCTACACTTTCTGCCATATAGAGCTTCGAATGGTGGCATTACAATACTGGAATGATAACTGTTGTTATAAGAAAACTCTACCAATGGCAAGTGTTCGTCCCAATTTCCACCAAAATCCAAAACACACGATCGTAGCATATCTTCTACGGTCTGAATGGTTCGTTCACTTTGCCCGTCTGTCTGGGGATGATAAGCAGTACTCATTTTAATTTTCGACCCCATTCGTTCCTGTAGTGCCTCCCATAATTTTGAGGTAAATCGTGGGTCTCTATCAGACACAATTGATAAAGGAGCTCCATGAAGTCTTATAACTTCATCCATGTATATCTGTGCCAATGTCTCCAACTGGGTAGTTTCTTTAATTGCCAAAAACATTGCACTCTTGGTCAAGCGGTCAACAATGACCCATATACAATTATGACCTCTTCTAGTTCTTGGCAATCCAACTATGAAATCCATGGTTATGTCTTCCCACTTCCCCGCTGGAATTTGCAGTGGTTGGGTATTTCCATACGGGGCTTGGTGTTCCGCCTTCACCTGTGCACAAGTTGCACATTTGGAAATGTACTTAACTATGCTTTTCTTCATTCCCGGCCACCAATACTGTTCTTTAAGATCCCTATAAGTTTTCGTACTTCCTGGATGAGTGGAATACTTTGACTTATGGGATTCTTCTAGAATCAACTTTCTGATTCCACCAGCTTTTGGTACCCATACGCGGTTTCTGACTGTCTTTAATCCCTGAGTATTTTCTCCAAGCACCCAATCCTTCCCCAGCTTTTCCTTCTTTAAGTCACCTCTTTCCAATACTTGCTTTTGTGCATCTTTAATTCTTTCTATTAGACTTGATTTCAACTCTATCCGCATCAACCTTTCTTGACTTTTCTTTTCGTGAAATTTTCGGCTTAAAGCGTCTGCTACCACATTTGCTTTCCTAGGATGGTAGGCGATTTCACAATCATAGTCATTTATCAGCTCCAGCCACCTACTTTGCCTCATATTAAGTTCCTTCTGTGAGAATACATACTGCAGGCTTTTATGATCGGTGTACAGGGTACACTTTGTTCCGTATAGGTAATGCCTCCAGATTTTTAATGCAAACACAATTGCTGCCAGTTCCAAATCGTGCGTTGCATATCTTGTTTCTGGTTCTTTTAATTGGCGAGAAGCGTACGCTATCACTTTCCCCCGCTGCATTAGTACGCAACCTAATCCTCTATTCGAGGCATCGTTATACACCACAAAGTCTTCAGTTCCCTTCGGCAGAGTAAGAACCGGCGCATTACATAGCTTCTCTTTCAGTGTCTCAAATGCTTTCTCCTGTTCCGTCCCCTATTCAAAATTTACCCCTTTTCTTGTTAGCTTCATAAGAGGCACTGCAATTCGTGAAAAATCTTGGATGAATCGTCGGTAGTACCCGACGAGTCCAAGAAAGCTTCTCACTTCTGTCGGGGTCTTTGGTATTTCCCATTTCATCACTGCTTCCACCTTTGCTGGATCAACTTTAATGCCTTGGATTGAGACAACGTGTCCAAGGAATTGCACTTCCCTCAGCCAGAATTCGCACTTCGAAAATTTCGCATATAACTTCTCTTTCTTTAAAACTTCCAGCACCGTTCTCAGATGATTCTTGTGTTCTTCTGCATTCTTCGAGTAGATAAGAATGTCATCAATAAAGACGATAACAAACTTATCAAGGAACGGTTTACACACCCGATTCATTAAATCCATGAAGATTGCCGGGGCATTCGTTAGACCAAAAGGCATTACTAGAAATTCATAATGCCCGTAGCGAGTGCGGAAAGCACTCTTCTCAATATCTTCGTTTCTTACGCGCACCTGATGGTAACCAGATCGAAGGTCAATCTTATAGAAGTAGTCAGCACCTTGCAATTGGTCGAACAGGTCGTCTATACGTGGTAACGGGTAGCGATTCTTAATGGTAATTTTGTTGAGCTCGCGATAGTCAATGCACATTCGCATCGAACCATCCTTCTTTTTAACAAACAGCACTGGCGCACCCCAGGGTGACGAACTGGGACGTATGAAGCCTTTATCAAGCAATTCCTGTAATTGTGACATCAACTCTAGCATTTCGGTCGGGGCTAAACAGTATGGAGCACGAGCGATAGGAGAAGCTCCGGGTACAAGATCAATTCGGAATTCTACTTGTCTCTCAGGTGGCAAACCGGGTAGATCGTCCGGAAATACCTCAGGGTATTCTCTCACCACTTCAATGTCATTTACTGTTTTCTTTACTTTATCTTCCATCATTATATACGCCACATAGGACAAACATCCTTTCACCAAACATCTTCTGACTTTTGCTGCACTAATCAAACTTGACATTCTCTTGGGTTTTTCACCATACACATACACTTTACTACCATCTGACACTTTCACCGACACTATCTTCTTTCCACATGCAATTTTCGCATCATTGGCCCCAAGCCAATCCATACCAATGACAACATCAAAAGTCTTCACTCCAATTGGAAGAAGGTTCAATGAGAATTTCTGGTCGTCTATACTGAGTTCACAGCCGCGATACACGTGTTTTATCTCCACCTTCTTACCACTTGCCAATTCGACCTCACATACATAATCTAATGGTTCTAACGGTACGTTGAATTTTAGACCAAACTCATGGGACACAAACGAACACGTAGCACCAGAATCAAATAATACGTAAGCAGGCATCTGGTTAATTAATAGGGTACCTGAGACCACGTCTTGTGTCTCCTTTGCTTCTTCCCGGGTGAGCTGGAAGGCGCGAGTCTTCACCTTTTGAGGCTCCGTCTTTTTCTGCGCAGTTGATACCATTGTCTCGCCACCCTTCTTCGGACAGTTGAAACTATAGTGCCCCTTTTCGTGAGATGAGAAACACTCAACTTCGCTGAGCCTCGGATAGGTACATTCCCTAGCTTTATGACCCATTCTTCCACAATTAAAGCAGGCTGTGCTGCCCGTCTTGCATTCACCTGTATGCTCTTTCCCACATTTGTCACACGTCTTCCTACTTCCCTGTTTGCTCGACATCACCACCGACTTCCCTTTCTTATTCCAACTACTGCTCCCGCCACTGAATTTATGTTTATCACCAGAGACTTGCCTCTCCATTGTTCTCCTCTTCCACACATCCTCCACATTCCTTGCCGCTACAAATGCTTCATCCATAGTTACCGCCCGTTTCACTTCTAATTCATATTCCCAAGGTAGACCTTTCACGTAACGGTTGATACGTGCCCGCTCCGTATCGTAAATATTGCCCACAAATGGTAACATATCGCTGAACTTTTTGGTGTACTCAGCAATGGTCAAACTACCCTTCTTTAGTGTAAGGAACTCATCTTCAAGTTTTTCTATGTCCCGAAGGGGACAATATTTGTTCTTTAAGCGAGTAGTGAATTCGGTCCACGACCATTTATAAATTACATCTTTTCCAACTAACTCGTATAAGGTATTCCACCAAACCAGCGCATCATCTTTCAACATTCGCGAAGCATAATAAACCTTGTCTTTCTCATGACATTTGCTGACCTCCATTACTTGCTCTGTTTCCCGTATCCATCACATCGTAACTTTGGGCTCAAAGCTACCATAATATTCCGTCGGTTTACATGCCAAAAAGGTTTTGAAGGAACATCCCTTCTTGTCTTCTGTCCCCACACTATCCTCTTCTGTAAGGGAATCTCCATTAGTTGGTCTCCAAGAGGCATCATCAGCAGAAGGATTAGGACGTGGGTCTCCCAGCCGTGTATTCAGCATTTGATGCATATCTTCCCTCATTTCTGTTTTTAAATTGCTAATAAGGTTTTGTATAGCCTCCAGAGTCACAGGTGGAGGTTGCGGTATTGGGTTTGGCATATCACCCATATTGTCCGCATCGTTGACGGGAATACTCCCACGAGATGGAGTATGACTGGCTGCCCGTCCCTCACTTGAAAGGTTCTGATCACCGCTCTCCATTTGCTATATAAAATGAATAAGATGTACGTTTATTATTCCACATAAATGTATTTATCAATATATCGGAAAGCTGTAGCATGTGATCTTCCTATGGAACTAGTGTTCCCAAGTATCTCTCAACTAATTTCCACAACCAAATTCCTCAGGCTCCCTCGTGACTTCATCATTTCCAAGGCATATCCTGTGGTTACAATAATACGGGCCCAATATTATTTTAACCACCTATATGCTTTGGCTCTGATGTTATCACAAGATCTCCTGATTCCTTGGTTTCTGTGGATTCCAACGTTATAATTTACCGACTCTACCCAGTTAGTTAGTACCTAGTACTACTACTTTACTTATTATTATTAGTCCACTAGTTTAAGCCTAGGATGGTTACCCAACCTAATTCGCTTAAACCATGGCTCTGATACCAAATTGTAACACCCCAAACTTTCACACCAATTTTTTTTTATATTTTACAAATACTTCATTATACAAAACATTTCATTATACAAACGGGGTATTAACAATCTGTATCATTACCAGAGTTTAATCGTTTATTTCACGCTTTATACATCGGAAGCTACGGTCCCACACTTGACTCTTCTACCACCCCTCCTGCATACCTGAGTACATAGCATTTAAAGAAAATATACGTGATACATAATGTCTCGTGAGCACTATGGGTTTAGACCCAAAACAGTTTTCCAATAATAACATTATTCTTTAAGTTCCCAATATTTTATTTCCTATGAGCGCACCCATAGGTATTCTTTATTGTGTGATGGTACATTCCTACGAGCGCACCCGTAGGTTTTATACGAGACGCACCCGTATAACTACTTCCCCAATAGCATGAAACGGATTCATCTATCAAGGTAAGACAACTACTTCGCGATGGGAGGTACCATCCCAGTAGTGTCTTTTTGCCACCCCTACCGCAGCAGGCCGTGGTCTTTATCCGGATACTAAACAACTCATCATCAAGGGACAGTCACATTATTTGTTCACCGTATTTCTGATTCTCTTTCTTTATACCTTATAAACATATTTTTCATAAAATACTTTTAAAGTCATAAAACCACTTTGACTCCAAAACATTTTTTTAAATAAAATTCATTTTGCTATGTACCCGAAAATCCACATAACACTCTCCTCGAGCCACCTAGGAATCAGTTAGTCCTTTGCACTTCTTTTTCCTTCGCTTGGTTCACCGTATTTGAACCACCACCTATTATTTACAAGATATACGTTTATATTCAATTCATATTTATTTTATATTTTATTACAAGTTTTCGCGGGTTCTTACATTAGTGCTTGTTTGGAAAGAAAAGATATAAACAGGAGCTAAAAGCGTATAAAATGGAAGAAGTTTGAAGATAAAGACAAAACAGTCAAATTAGCACGCGCGCCGCTGATATGTGCAAGGGCGCGACGCGCTGAGTCAGCAATGAGGCGGTGGAGAAGATTCAAATGCCGAGAAAACGGGGATAAACCCATACGCGCGCCGCAAAATCTTAATGCGCGCGGCGTGGTCACTTATTTTTCAAAACTATAAATAGAGGGTTTTAGGTCGAAATCAGCAGCAAAGACCTGGCATAGGAACGACCCCAAGGCTTCTTTGACTCCGAGTTTCAGTTTTCAGCCGACCATAATTTGTATTTATGTTTTTCTCTTTTAATTTCCAAGTAGTTTAGTAGTTTTGGTAGCTTTGGCTAGTGTTATTGGGTGTGAAAACCATTGGCATTAGTTTTTAGTTTCTGAAAATTTATGTTTTCTGTTTTGAAACAAGTTGGATCTGAGTTTTTAATAGTTAATCATTCAGTTATTGTTAATTTTTCTTTTTATGGTTTTTATGCTTGAAATGCTTTTGGATGAATTTTGGATGTTTGAATGTGTTGGATGTTTTGATTTAATCTTTGTCACTGCTGATTCTGAAGTGCATTTCTAATTTCAGTAAGTGATTAGGTTAAGTATTGGTTTTTGTTTAGTTGATGCTTGATTTGGATTTGTTGGATGTTTATGACTTCGGGATTGTTTTTGGTAAAAGTTAGAAACTAGATCCTCTGGTTGTAGAGTGACACTACAATTGGTAATCTGTTGCCTACCTTGACCACGTAACTCCTGTGGATCGACCCTGACTATCGTTATACTAGTGTGTGTTAGGTTTATTTTACTATTTTTGATCGTACGACGACCTAGGCGTGTCAAATTTTGGCGCCGTTGCCAGGGAGTTGTGAGCTTGAGAGTAGGCGATCTGTAGGACTTTTAGTTTCTGATTTTTGGTTTTAGTATTGAGATTTTCAGTTGCCTAGTATTTCAATTTTTGGTTTTGACGGGCGTGTTGCACTAGTGCATGCATACCCGTCGGGGTGGGCAGTTATCACCCTTGTGTTTTGACTCGGAGATCGAACGAACCGCTCGCAAGAACTGTGCACGTAGGCGTTTAGATACAATGAGTTTTAGTAATGTTAGTAGTAGTTTAGAGGATGTCTCCCAGGAACCTTCGGGTGAGGCAACGGGGATGCCATTCATTCCCCTAGTTTCAGAATTTCAGTTTGGGAGCACGAGTGCTACTGGTGGTGCAGTTTTACCCCCCGCATCAATACTATCATGCACTCCGCCTTCTGTTCCACCATTTCAACCACAATCTACAAACCCTTTTACATCTACTATGTCTTGGGGAATGCCAACCCGTGATGGCACACCGATACCTATGCAGTATACTACCATTTCTCAACCACAATCACAACCATTACAACCACCATTAATCTTTAAACCACAAACCACTTTCCAAACCACACCACAACAACCATATCAACCAACCTCCGTAACAGCAGCAGTACCAGTACCAGGAGGTTAAGCAGAGCTATGAAGACGAGGAAGAAGGATGTGTTCCGCAGCAGCAACAACCACAACAACAATGGAACCAAGGTCCGGGACCTCCACGAAGAGCACCACAGCAACAACAACCGCAAGGTCAGCAATGGTACAACAATGATCATCAATATAACGGTAATTTAGTTCGACCTTTGTACTTTGCACAACCGAGAGGGCAGTCAGTTGCATCGCACTTCCAACCGCAGGAGTACGATGATTCATGGCCCATTTATATTCCAGATGATGTAGACGCTCAGGTAGAAATTACACCACAACTCTTAGGAATATTGCCTGAATTCAGGGGATATAAACAGGATGATCCATACAATCATTTGTATGAGTTCATAGCAATAGCAAACGCCAATACCCCTAAGAACACGAATAAGAATATTTTTAAGTTAAGGTTGTTCCCGTTTACTTTGAAAGACAAGGCCAAGTATTGGTTTACGTCTCTTCGGTCCAATAGTATCACTACATGGGATCAGCTTAAAGCTCAATTCTTGCAAGAGTTCTTCCCGGCGAGTAAGACGACAGAGATTAGGAGAGCCATCTAGGATTTTCAACAAAAGCCTGGAGAAGCATTTCACGAAACTTGGGATCGTCTGAAAGAGTTGATGAGGTCGTGCCCTCATCACGATATTCCGAAGTGGCAGTTGGTCAGGCATTTCTTTGAAGGGGCAAGTGAGACGAATCAGGCGATGATCAACACATCGTCCAGTGGCACTATCATGATGATGGATCCTGATGAGGCTTGACAGTTTTTGGAACAATTGAGCAATGGATCCAAGGCAAATTTTTCTACTAGAAAGACGGTAGGCACAGCTGCAGCAGTGGGAGCTGATGCAGATTCGAGGAAGGATGTCAAGAAGGAGATAAGCAAGCTAAACAAGAAGTTTGATAGACTGATGTCTACTCTACAGAACGGACCTCAAAATCCGCAAGAAGGAGGTCAAGGAGGGCAGAGAACACAAGAGGCAAATCAGGTTTATGGTCAGGGTCAAAGTCAATACAACAATGGACGACCCTATAGACCATACAACCAAGGTCCACAAAATTTCAACAACCAAAGGCAGAACAACTATCAAGGCCAGTCATCTAATCAGCCTAGGCAGTATCAACCGGCAAATAACAATGGTAATGCAAGTGGGGGCGGTAGTAACAAAAACAGGAGGCCAAGTAATAACTACAATAACAATAATGCCCCAAGAACTCAAGAAGATTTGACTGCAAAAATGTACGAAATGTTCAACACCACGCAGCAGCAGTCTCAGGCTAATGCCAAGGCCATCGCCAACATGGAGAGGCAGATCGCTCAGATGGCTGAAGATCAAAGAAAAAGAGATAATGGCAAGCTACCCAGTACTACAGAGATCAACCCGACCCTTGCTCAGCGGGAGGGAAAGAAACATGTCAATGCCGTTGAGGCTGAGTGGAGGAAGGTGACCGTAGAAGATTTGCTAGGTTATGAAAGTGAAGTTGAAGGCCAGACTGAGGAAAAGGAATTTAAGGTTGAAAGTGGAAGTGAGGAGGCGAAAATTAAGGAAGAAGTTGAAGTTAAGATTGAAAAGGAGGATAAAGAAGAAGAAGAAATTAAGGTTGAAAAGGAATCTCAACTAAACGAGGACAAGGATGTCCTAAAAGAGGATCAGCCAGTGGTGGCTGGAATTAAACAGAGGAAAAAGGATAAGAAGGAAAATAAAAAGCAGGAGGTGCCAACAAAGTCAGCTGGACCCTCAATCAATCAGCTTCAGTGGGATGAATTAAAGAATGCTCCTAAGGATAC
The DNA here is from genome assembly GCA_023525715.1 of Cichorium intybus. Classification (NCBI taxonomy): domain Eukaryota; kingdom Viridiplantae; phylum Streptophyta; class Magnoliopsida; order Asterales; family Asteraceae; genus Cichorium; species Cichorium intybus. The sequence continues at coordinate 114,463,885 of CM042010.1, forward strand.
TAGGATTCTTCAGGAGATGTGCAATAACAAAAGTAAGACACCTACACCTGAAACGGTGAGGTTAACTGTGAAAGCAAGTGAGACCCCGGTTCACCGTTGATTACTGTCACGGTAGGGGATGTGGTCATCAGGAACACCTTGCTGGATCTTGGAGCAAGTGTGAATGTACTGCCAGGTTACTTGTACGATAAGTATAAAAATGAGGAATTAGAGCCCGCTAAGACAGTGTTACAGCTGGCTGACAGTCGACCAAGGTTTCCCGAGGCAAGTTGACCAATGTGATAATTAAGGTTGGTGACTTTTTCTATCCCGTCGACTTTTTGGAAATGGAATACGAAAGTTTAGAAGAAGCGCCAGCATTAATTCTGGGACGTCTATTTTTAGCCATAGCTGGGGCTGTCATGGACTGCAAGACAGGAGACTTGGATATCTCCTTTGGAACAAGGAAGCACAGGCTAAATATGTTCGGATGTCCGATATCAGTGCCATCGGGGCACAATGATAGGTACTCAAGTAACAATCCTCTCATGGCACCAGGAACTAAGGATAGAGGAAAACAATGGACAAGAGCAGGTGAAGGTGCAACGAAAGAAATTTTATGGGAGGCAAAACAACATCCTTTGTCCACCATTGACAAAGTGCAGCTGCTTGATATGATAGAACTAATGGAGTTAAAGCACCAACAATACGAAAAAGACGCACGGTGCAGGCAAGCTAAGGTTTTCCAACTCCTTGATACTCAGCAGCAGTGGATCAGCCAGGTTAGCGATAGGATGACACAGTTGACATCTTTGCTTGCGACGGTAGTCCACAATATTATGCCAGAAACAAAGAAGATGATGCCTCAGGAAGAATGGGAAGAATGAGGAATGGTCCGTTTGGCTGAAGACGTTAAACTTAGCGCTTTATGGGAGGCAACCCATCTTCATAGGTTAGGTACTGTATTTCTTAGGAGTAATTAGGAACATATTATCATCGTCATTGCAGGTGTTATTGGTTCGAGGCAAGTGTGGGGTTATAAAAGAGAATTTTGAAAAATTGAAGGCCGCGAAGCGGTTTGATGTTTTGCGAGCCGCGGGAATCGATCGGTCGGATTCTTCCTTTATAAGGTACGTCGCATTTCACTATTCACACACATCACCCACGCCGCGCCTCAGAGCTCCGATCAACCGACGCTTTTCTCGCATTTTTCTCGTTCATTTCATTCCTACTATCGAGGTATGCCATTCTAACTAGTTTTTACTTGTTAGAACTAGCGATTAGGCTATGAAATTGGTTGATTTCTCCAGAAAATGAAAAACTTAGAAATCGGCAATGCTGGCTCGTAGGGTGTTTTGTTTGCCAAATGATCACCCTAGAGGGGCTAGTCGGTGCTTCGGCTACCATGTAGTGTGTTTGGATCGAGTTAACAGGTGAAAATTAGTGAGATTAGGGTTGGATTTCGCAACAGTCGCTCGCCGCGCCGCGCTCTAGTTCTTGGGCCGCGCCGTGATTCGGTGGGGAAGATAAGGACTTATTTTGCAAAATTTTTGTTTTGTGTGGTTTCTGTGTGCAGATGGATTTTAGGCGCAATTATCCTTTTCTCCATTCCCCGAGGGTCTGGAGAGTTCGATCACGTATACTCAGAGGAGGGATGCGCTTATTGGTCGCTGGGTTCTCGAGGCGACGATCATAGATCAGGATATTCTCAGGACGGCCGAACTCTAGGCCGAGATCGAGCCTTTTCTTCATCGCACGTGGTCCCATGGGGAGGCTACATTCACGTGTCGTGGTTGGGACTGGCTTATGGCCAACCAGGACGATATAGTTTACACCGAGCTTCTCTTGGAGTTTCTTTCTACGGTCGCTACGCATCGGCTTCGACGGAGGCCCGATCCAGGCTAGTACGATTAAGATTGGGGGAGTCCCCAAGGAGTGCAGTCTTAGGGAGTTCGGGAGACGCACGGGTATATACACGGAGGAGGATCTCTTGAGCCGACACTTCACGTCGTTCCTTTACGCGTGCATTCAGGGGCAGCCCGCACGGGATGCTAATATAGTTGTTTGGGCCATGTTGTCCAACGTATACTTTGAGGCGGGGTCGGCCAGGGAGAGCCAGCTCCGCAACCCGCTTCACCGGCTCATGCACCGCATCGTCACCACCTCTATCATGCAGAGGGAGGGGGCGAGAAGGTGTCCGGTGAGGACATGACATATTTGTGGGTGTTCCTCGACCCTGCCAGGTTCCTCAACCTACCGTATGCTTTGGCGATTTCTCTATCCACCCGGTCAACGGGTGCTCAGCCAACAGTCCCTTGACCGGCAGGCACTACATTACCCGTCTGGCCCGATCTTACCGGTTACTCACTGCTACCACCATGGCCTCCCTGACGGCGATCCCTCCAGTCCGCACATCGGCGGGGGCACTGGAGAACATGCACCTGATCCACCAGCCACGGCCTGGGCATTTTGTGAGAGAGATGACGGAGGCACTGAGGGCACCCCGACCAGCCCATGAGGAGGGACCAGCAGAGCCAGAGCCACAGCCACAGCAGGAGGAGACACCGAGTACCCGCCGATTGGAAGAACGAGTCACTAGGATTGAGGACCAGCTGGAGTGGATCGGGGAGGTACTTTTAGAGATGGCCACACAACAGGGACAGCGCCCCCGACCATTCCCAGCTCGAGCCCACGATCACGAGGCAGGTCCTCCTAGGCCACCAGGTGGCGATTGATGTATTTTTCTGTTTTCTTTTGGGATATATGTACTGTACTTATGACACTATCTTTATCTTTTGCTTGTTTATATTTTATTGGTTTGTTTAGTTTGCATTTAATGTTTTTTTAGTGATGCATGTAATACCATATGGAGGAGTTGTTTCAAGCAAGTGTGGGGTCACCGTGCCCCCTCCACTTGCCTTGACCACTGTCGAGTTTCACTGTTGCGCTACAACTCATGAATTCTGAGTCGAGGATTTTTGTTCGTTTTTTGTACCTGTGACAACCAAGCACCATCAAGCAATCTACCGTCTAAGGGGTTACTCTTTCTTCCTTGTTCTGAAATATTTTTTGTACAACGAGGGCGTTATACGATTTTAAGTGTGGGGTGTGGACGGTCGAAATAGTAGTTTTTTGAAATTTTGCGGGAAATGACCAATTTTCAAAATATTTAGCAATTTTTCAAAATTTTTAATAGGTTGTAATTTTGAAACGAATAGCTTTTGAATGTTTATAGCGTTGGTATTTTTCAAGGAATACTATTTAGTTGTGATCATGCTATGAGTTTAGTCAAATAAGTTGAGTTTTAAGAGTTAGAAGATTGGAGTGTTTTAAGTTTGGAATTTAGGAAGGAATTGTCAATCTGTGACCTTTGTTGTTCGAGCCGGTAAACCAAAAATGGGTGGGACTTATGCACCTTGCCACCTAAGATTGTCTAGTCTGGGATGGTATTTATGAAAGCTCGTTACACGGACAACATCGAAAGTCATTGACAGTTCTTTAATGGCCTTTAGAACCTAAATGAGTACGTACATTTCTTCGTGGACAGAAAATTTGTAATCAAGGGTTCTTTAGAAAGTCATGAATTCCAAAGAATATTCCGATTATGTTTTCACAAACTATTTCATTCTAACTCCTAGGGCAATAAGCTTTGAAATTAAATGCGTTCAGAAAATGTTGAGTTTCTATTAGAATTTGTTAAAAACTCTCTTGCTTGGGGACAAGCAAGGTACAAGTGTGGGGTGTTTGAAAACGCCTAGTAACATCAACTATTTTAGTCGTTGTTGAGCCCTATTCTTGGTGAATTATAATCATATATGCTGTAGTATTCTCACTTTTTGTGTCAGTGCTTGTTTGGAAAGAAAAGATATAAACAGGGGCTAAAAGCGTACAAAATGGAAGAAGTTTGAAGATAAAGACAAAACAGTCGAATTAGCACGCGTGTCGCGGATATGTGCAAGGGCGCGACACGCTGAGTCAGCAATGAGGCGGTGGAGAAGATTCAAATGCCGAGAAAACGGGGATAAACCCATACGCGCGCCGCGGAATCTTAATGCGCGCGGCGCGGTCACTTATTTTTCAAAACTATAAATAGAGGGTTTCAGGTCGAAATCAGCAGCAAAGACCTGGCATAGGAACGACCCCCAAGGCTTCTTTGACTCCGAGTTTCAGTTTTCAGCCGACCATAATTGGTATTTATGTTTTTCTCTTTTAATTTCCAAGTAGTTTAGTAGTTTTGGTAGCTTTGGCTAGTGTTATTGGGTGTGACAACCATTGGCATTGGTTTTTAGTTTCTGAAAGTTCATGTTTTCTGTTTTGAAACAAGTTGGATCTGAGTTTTTAATAGTTAATCATTCGGTTATTGTTAATTGTTCTTTTTATGGTTTTTATGCTTGAAATGCTTTTGGATGAATTTTGGATGTTTGAATGTGTTGGATGTTTTGATTTAATCTTTGTCACTGCTGATTCTAAAGTGCATTTCTGATTTCAGTAAGTGATTAGGTTAAGTATTGGTTTTTGTTTAGTTGATGCTTGATTTGGATTTGTTGGATGTTTATGATTTCTTGATTGTTTTTGGTAATAGTTAGAAACTAGATCCTCTGGTTGTAGAGTGACACTACAATTGGTAATCTGTTGCCTACCTTGACCACGTAACTCTTGCGGATCGACCTTTACTATCGTTATACTAGTGTGTGTTAGGTTTATTTTACTATTTTTGACCGCACGACGACCTACGCGTGTGACTTATTCACTTATTCACTGATGAATTTGAGGTTTTAGTTAATCACTGATGAACATGTCTAATGCAATTTATACTTCAAACCATTTTCTAGGCATGAAGACGACACATTTTCTGGGTATTGTTGTTTGAAAGTGACGCGACTACTTTGAATCTGATATGTTATATGGCTTTTCAAGTCACATACGTGGTGAGGAGGTTGATCATGAACATTGTTGATGCAGATGCTTCATATTTTTTGAGACCATAGGTTGATCATGTTACTTATTAATTTTACATTCATTAGTTGTTTAGTTCTGTTAAATTCATTGATGAATAATCATATTTCTTGTTGATTTTGCATCATTCATTGATGTATTTAGGGGTTTAGTATATCCAAACATATTATTCATTAATGAATAATCAGATTACTTGTTGATTTTGCATTCATTAGTATAATAAATCATTGTATTCATTGATGAATACCAAAATTGAGAGCAACCTTGTAACCAATTTCACATATATTCATGTATGAATTTCATCGAATTGTCATGTAACATATCCCCTGTACGGATGTTCATTGATGAATTTTACTATAATGCCAATGTCGAATGCTTATTCACTAAATTCAATGACGAATATTCACTGTAATGCCATAGGTTGATCATGTTACTTATTAATTTTACATTCATTAGTTGTTTAGTTCTGTTAAATTCATTGATGAATAATCATATTTCTTGTTGATTTTGCATCATTCATTGATGTATTTAGGGGTTTAGTATATCAAAACATTGTATTCATTAATGAATAATCAGATTACTTGTTGATTTTGCATTCATTAGTATAATAAATCATTGTATTCATTGATGAATACAATTGAGAGCAACCTTGTAACCAATTTCACATATATTCATGTATGAATTTCATCGAATTGTCATGTAACATATCCCTTGTACGGATGTTCATTGATGAATTTTACTATAATGCCAATGTCGAATGCTTATTCACTAAATTCAATGACGAATATTCACTGTAATGCCAATGTTATTTACGTATATTCATTAATGAATTACATCGAAGTTGTCACGTTACATATTCCTGTACGAATATTCGTTAATTAATTTTACTTCACTGCCAATGTCGACTAGTTATACACTAAATTCAATGACGAAAATTCAAAAAAAAAACCCACAAAGTGTGATGATATTCTGATGCATAAAAAATAAGAACGTAAAAAGTTATATTCAAGGAAATAGTTATAACCAATCCCATTATTTTAGGTAACTTATAATTATCTTGATTTTATTCATTAATATAGATATACTAAGATTACTATTATACCCTTCTGAAATGATTGGTCTAGAGTTGTCTTCACATTCTTAACCTTTTAATTGTCCTCGTTTGAACCTCTCTCTCTCTCTATATATATATATATATATATATATATATATATATATATATATATATATATATATATATATATATATATATATATATATATATATATATATATATATATATATATATATATATGTATATATATATATATATATATATATATATATATGTATATATATATATATATATATATATATATATATATATATATATATATATGTATATACATATACATATATATATATATATATATATATATATATATATATATATATATATATATATATATATATATATATATATATATATATATATATATATATATATATATATATATATATATATATATATATATATATATATATATATAGGTTCAAATACATCCAGAAATTATTGTGTGATTGTAGGACCAATTGTGGTCCAATCATTTATAAATGGTATTATGGTAAATCAATATTATAATTATTTAAAAATCAAACATATAGTCTCAGGAACACGCTTTCTCACTCATCGAACCCTAAACACCCATCATCATCCTTACCCCCTTCGGCCATTTTCACTCCACCGGAAATCAATCGTTCACCGCCGTCGTTTCTTGCCTTCAACCACAAATTAGCACCACCGCCGTCGGATGTTATTTAGCACCACCGTCGTCGCAGAGGATTTTGACGGAAGAGAATTTTGACGGAAGCAAGGGTTTTGACGGAAATCGGCACCACCGTTGTCGGAAATCAACACCACCGCCGTCGCAAATCAGCACCACGGAAGCGGGGATTTTGACAGAAGAGGATTTTGACGGAAGCGAGGTTTGTGATTTTCAGGTCTAAGATTGAATGCTTGATCATTCTCCGAGAATGGTTGATGTTTTTTAGCACTATAATTTTTTTTTTTATCAAAATGCATTCTCTGAGAATGTTTTTGAGAATGGTTCATGTTCATTCTCTGAGAATGGTTCACATTAACCACAATTGTTTTCTGAAAAATTGATCAGATAACACTTTCCTTATAGTTACTGTTAAATATTCTCAAATAATGAAAGTGTTATGGTTTCCATTCTCAGAGAATGCACATGAGCTACTGGTACATATTATCATAGTGAACAATGAACGAATAACATTTTCAAAGGCATTCTCAGAGAATACTCATTCTCAGAGAATGGTTCATGTTCATTCTCAGATAATGGTTCACATTAAGCCAGTTTCTTATTTTTTTACATATTCTCTGTACATATTCTCAGAGAATGGTTCATATTAACCCAGATTCTTATATTTTTTTTTTACATATTCTCGCATCCTGAAAATCCTCAATCTTGCATCCTGAAAAATCCTCAATCTCGAAGTCATGAACTGATGCGTCTTCTTGCCATTGTTGATTTCTGATGCATGCACATCTTGAAGAATGCAGACGTGGAAGAATTGTTCTTGTCGGAGTTGAATCAGAATATCGGATTGCAATTTTTTTGATCGTGTAATTGGATTCTCTGATGTTGTGTGTTATTGTAACCGATTACAAATTGTGTCCGTAATATTAGGAAACTAAGATTACATGCCGTTGTTATAGCTTGGGTTATATTACTATTATACCCTTAATCGTATTTTTTTAATTATCAATAATTAAATTCTTTAATTTTATTTACAAGAATGTCATTTGATCATATCCATTGATTCTCTCAATCTAACTATCCAAATTCTGTCCTACAATCACACTATAATTACAGAATTCATTTAATACTATATATATATATATATATATATATATATATATATATATATATATATATATATATATATATATATATATATATATATATATATATATATATATATATATATATATATATATATATATAAAAGGATTAGAGTGAAAATTTTAGAAGATGAAAAGGGTATTTTGATCACTACATCTTAAATTATATTTAACAACTCCTAAAATCTCTCCCCTCTCTCCTCTCTCTCTCTCTATATATATATATCCCAAAATATCTGTCAATCTCTACAAATCAGGATAGTATTTCTCTCTCTCCACCTCTATTTCTCTCTCATGTAAACCATCTTAAAAAAAAAAAAGACGGGATCACGAAAATCCATTTCCGATGACACAGTCGGTGGAGGAGAAGCATACATCCGCTTCCGCTAATAGATTCTGAAACCCTAGACCGCCTTCACAAACATCCGTTAACAGCTCTGGCGAAATTCCAAAACAAGGCGAGAAGGACGGGAATTCTGGAGGAGGTGGTGCTGCCGGCGGCGGCGGGGGGAGTGGTGGCGGTGTTAATTGCAGTAATCTTCTATTTATATCTATAATTATTTCCATCATCTATGTTCTTGTGTAATAGATTGCACCAATCTATTGCAGGTACAACACAGAACGAGATTCGGGGCATTGCAATATTCACTTTGAAGGTTTATGGGATCTAGAAACCGTAAACACAACCTAGACTCATATCTACATCCTCATCTTTATTAACTATACTCTCTTCTTCTTACATTTCCAATTTTCGGAGATTGAAGCTATGTTATTTTTGATTTTATGAAGTTGATGATGAGAAATGGAGATATGCCTAGATTGTTATGGGTGAACAGAAAAACGCTAATGACCAGGGTGAAAATCATTTGGATTTTTGTATATGGTATTATACTTACTCTTTTAGTTTTCTTAATTTGTTGCTTCATGCTTTTACGTGACTTTTGAATTCTTGATACTTATTTTTGTTGATTTTCTGATTTTGGGTTTTGAATTTTGAAAAGATGTTGGTAGTGAATTTGTGATTTATAGTATGCTTATTCACCGATGAATTTGCGATTTATAGTATGCTTATTCACTGGTGAATTTAGAGATTATAGTATGCTTATTCACATATTCACTGATGAATTTGGGATTTATAGTATGCTGATTCATCGATGAATTTGTGATTTATAGTATGCTTATTCACTTATTCATTGATGAATTTGAGGTTTTAGTTAATCACTGATGAACATGTCTTATGCAATTTATACTTCGAACCATTTTCTAGGCGTGAAGACGACACATTTTCTGGGTATTGTTGTTTGAAAGTGATGCGACTACTTTGAATCTGATATGTTATATGGCTTTTCAAGTCACATACGTGGTGAGGAGGTTGATCATGAACAATGTTGATGCAGATGCTTCATATTTTTTGAGACCATAGGTTGATCATGTTACTTATTACAAAGCACTCTCCAATTAAACATTTTACTTTTATCGGAACCCAATCGACCCACTTGAAATCTCTGATTCCTTTGATAATGATATCCCCCGTATTATTACTCATTAACAATCTCAAGGATCTAACTGAAAAACAACATAAGCAATCAGCTATCTAACCCCAAGAATCAGTAGCATCACGCAACTTCACAGTGGAAAGAACATCCTTCAAAAGAATAAGCTTGTCCGTCTCATTTCCCCTCCTCAGAATTCTTTTCCAATTCCAGAAAAACTCAACACCATTAACAGTCAAAATACGATCCAATACAACACAATCGTTCTCAGACTCGATCTTGTATAAGGAAGGAAACATCTCTTTAAACGCGCCCATGCCACACCACTTGTCTTTCTAAAAGTGAATGAGATTACCATCTCCTAATATTCTGCACATCAAACTATCGAGAGAAATGTTCCAACCTAAACGCGCCTTGTTAATTTTAGAGATAGACAACTATGTCCAGAGAATAGAAGTCTTAACCAAAGACTCTCCATAAATACCTCTTAACTTATGAATCCCTCTTATACAAGAAGCCCGTAATGAATAATTTTCCGTTTTAATCCTCCACCACCATTTGCCAAGAAGAGCAATATTCAAAGATCGAAGAGAGCCCACGCCTAGGCCACCATTGAACTTAGGAACGGTGACCACATCCCTAGCCACCTAATGAATCTTCCTATTGTCATCCGACCCGTTCCATAAAAATTTCCATCTAATGGATTCCAAAGTATCTATAATTTTCAACGGGGCTTCAAAAAGAGAAAAAATAATATATGGGGAGACTACCCAACACGGATTTAAGGAAAGTAAGTTTACCCCCAAAAGAAAGATTATGCACCTTCCAAGATGAGACTTTGGTCCTAAATTTCTCCACAATCGGCTTCCAATTCCTAACAAGCTTCATATTAGCTCCAATAAGGAGCCCAAGGTAAGTACACGGAAAAGAAGCCGACTCACAATGTAATATATCGGCCAATCGAGCAACCTCGACACATCCACCCTTATACCAAAAACTCTACTTTTAGCAAGATTAACCTTCAAGCCGGAGGCGAGATAAAAGCATCTAAGAATGCAGTTGAGATTAATAAAATTAATAGACCTATAATCTTTAAGAACAAGAGGATCAAACTTTTTGGGAATTAAAGAAATAAAGGAGGCATTACAACCGTTACCTATGCAGTCCGTGCTTTCAAACTCTTTGATCCAATTCACGATACCCGTCTTAAGAACTTCCCAATACGCCTTAATAAATTTGAAAGTAAAGGCGTTCGGTCCTGGAGCTATGTCTCCATCGCAGCTCCAAATGGCATATTTAATTTCTTCCAAATGAAACGGGACTTCTAGAAAGTCTCTATCTTCCCTCGACATTTTTTAATATGTTACTTTTTAACAATGGTCTCGATAGTGTTAGATCTTGTGTTAACAAACAGTAAAATATGTATGTATTAGAGAAACAAATTAAAATAGAATCAACAAACAAAAACGAAAAACTTACAAATACTGAATTGCAGATTGTAAATTAGATAGAGGCTTGTAAGAGCAATGTCCTAAAACAGAAATTCGTCCCTATTCGTGCAATAGTATCTAGACGTCTGAGTTGAGGATACAACTATCTTCAATCAAGTTCTCGCACGAGAAACTTAATTCATGGCGAATCTACAGTATGATTTTCATGAAATTTGAGAGAGTGTTTAAGAGAGAATTTGTGGTGAACATCTATTACGTATATGTCAAAAAACGATTCATATTTGCTTATAAAGAAGAGATTAATCTGTTGTAACTGCCCTTGATAGTTTCTCAATCTTATCTTAACTGCCCTTGATAGTTTCTTAATCTTATCTTAATAAACAAATAATAAAATAAAATAAAAATCTGATAAAAAAACAGATTTTCAAAATTATTGAGACCCCAAGAGCCCCCCCAAGGCCATCTTTTGACCATTAATATAGATGTATTTATCTAGTGATCCACTAGTTAATCCAAGCCCACAATCCACTCCAATTCATTACCAAGCCCATTCTTATGATATTAGTCCATATTATTAAATAATAAAGATGAAGCCTTTTAAACTAGTAAAAGTTTCATCTTTTTTCCTATGTGGGACAAGCATGAATTGACAAAACAAAAGAATGTATAAAACACTAACAGATAGAAATAGTTCGTCAAACTTGGAAGCAAAAAACTTGTAGACCTCCTTAATAACACAATACGGTTTTAACACCCAAATTTCATCAATCAAAAGGGCATTGGTTCTATTTCTCTTTTATGACTGTTGATCATACCATAAAAATACTTGCTATTCTCGTCCCTTCTACCTCCCACTTGATTCTAGCTTTTTGTTTGAGATCAACTCTCCTAGAAGCGTCGATCTCTGAAACTTTTTGCTTCCATTCTTTCCTGTTATTTCTCTATGGCGAGGTCAAAACATGACATTCCGCCTCCAATTACAGCGTATCAATGTCTCTAAGCAGAGATTGCATCTCTTTATTTTCTTTTAGATGCTTATCTCTAACCCAAATACGAATATTCGATTTCAGAACTTGAAGCTTCTTAAGAAGCCACACATCATCCTTCAAGGAAAAGGGATCCTTGCTCCATGCAACTTTGACAACCTCCGACAGCCCCTCCAAACTCAGCCAACTGATGAAACATTTTTGACGACTTAAATATGGAAGGATGAGGACTTGTAAAATCTAGTCACTTTAATATTTTTATTTATATATAATTTGTGCGTATGATATATCTATACTACTTTAAAAAGGAAAAATGGTTTCTAAAAATGGAAACTCTTAAAATTAAGAGATCCAAGTCTTTCAGCTGAAAATACAACTCATATATGCATGAATATGCTAAATTGTTAATTGACTCCATATCCTTCCCGTATCTCCATATATTTTGACTTGGTTTCTTATGTTTCCCCATATCTTGGCATTCTTCTCTCCCTCTAACCACCTTCAGCGACCCCTTCTTCTCAAGAGAGATCTCTCTCTTGCTTAGATCCTGACTCCTTCCCATATCTGGCCGCTGCTTCTTCTTCAAAACATTCACCTCTCCACGTCCGCCTTCAACCATCTCTCTTGCTTATCCCCCTCTTTCAAAACCGTCTTCCCCTTGAACCGGGAGGATATGAGATCTGGAATTAAAATTTGAAATGCGAACTCCACTTTTCTCCCCACAGTTATAAAGGTAGCTTTTCACGTAACCCTACATTTGCCCACCATTGTATCTCTTTTCTAACCCTAGAAATCGACCTCCTTTGCTCCCCGTCACCGCCACCATGATCGGACCACTATGCCTACTCCATGCCTATCCTACGTCTGCTAGACCACCATCGCGCCACCAAGGTTCGCATATCATCACTCTCTCCCGTAAACCAGAATCAACCACCACAGAGCATCATCGCACCACCACAGAGCATCGTCGCACCACCATCACGGCCGCCAACACCTTAGCTGCGAACCACAAACACCGAACAACTATTGCTAATCGACACCATCAACGTCGCTGTCTCCTTCAACGAACATCCGCAGCCATCACTCAACATCGTCATCCCTTGACCCGCTTTCTCCGTTGTTCTCTTCGTAGGTTCTTCTCTCTTTAACTCCCTCTCACTATCTAGATCTTGCCCTCTCTTTCTCTGCCACTGAAAAACCTAGATGCGACCACCTTCTCTGCCAGCTTAGAAATTGTCATCTGCTGTACAAACCCTTTATCCATATCCATAATATTTCACTTCTATTTGTTTTCCCTCTCTACAGATTCGTCACACAACACAATGTTGGGGATAATTACATCATTTTTTCATGTAACATGTACTTGGTGGAGGTAATTACGCCATTTTTGTTGAGGGGGTAATAATCAATCATAGTTTCTTCAAATTTTCAAAAAACTAATGTACATGGCCTAATTTAAAATAGCACAATAGGGCAAATGCATGTAAAAGATATGTAATTTTGATTTATGTGGTGTTTTGATTACTGAATTTAAGTGGTTCTAAATTAGGATGTCAAAAAAGATCAATGTATTATCTAGAGACTAATGGATTTAAATGAAGACCTAAACCCAAATCTAGATCTTCTTTACTATATGTTCATAGGTTTTCGATTTCCATATATATTTTAGCATCTTGTTCTAATTTGTTTCTTCCATTCCATGCCCATGTATAACTTAGGATGGGCCAAATGCGCACATATCTACAAGATGAAAGCAAGGAATATTAGTCTAACAATGATGACTATGACAAAGAAGATGACTTTGAAAGAAAATTAGGTACCTGCTTTTTTGAAGGCTGCATAAAACTTCAAATACTTTTCATCATCCTAAATCAATTTTAGGTTTTCATCCTTATTTGGTTTTAGTTGTTTAGTAATTTGATTTTCAAGGGGTTTACTTTCATAGAGAAAAATAAAAGGACTATATTGAATCACGGGACTTTTTCTAAGTTCTAAGAGCCAAAAAATAATGGTGAGAAATATTACTTGAGTGTTTTTGTTTGTTTTGGTTTAACATTTGTACTTGGTTATGTCATAAGCATTCTTTGAAAAGGATATAGAAGAGAGGTGGGCGGTGAACTTACTGAAGATTGTGGTTGTAGTGACCTTGACATTGACATTTGAGTAAGTCTTTGAAAATTTTCTATATTTGGTTAGATGAAATAACATAAAAAGTTTATTATTATAGGAATTTTTGGTGTCTTTGTTTGCTGATTTTTGCAATTTTGGTTCCAAAAAGTTTTTTCTTGCCATATAGTCATTTGACGTGGAATAAGGACTGAGAATGTTATAAAACTTTCAATATAAGGACCAAAATTTAAAGAGAACTTTTTGGGACCAAAATTTAAAGAAAACTTTTTGGGACCAAAATTGAAAAAATCAACCAAAGATGTAATCTACTGTTTAATTTTTGGTAACATTGCAGTTTGCACAAAGCATGATTTATATATTTGATTCTTAATATTTCAACCTTTTTGGTTCTCCCTGGTTCTCTAATCTCTATTATATATTGACTACTGCCACATACAATATATATTTTATTTAGACGAAAAAAGTTATCCATGATATTATAGTTGTCAAACACAATCAGTTTCAGGTATGAGTTTTTAGTGTTCATTTAACCCCCCCTATTTGTTCAATGGGTTATGCAGTTTGACGTTACTTGCTTAACATAATAAGATATGTTGGTGCTGTTACTATCATTACTATTTTGTATTTACATTAAATGGATTAAAAGTCAGGTGTTGCTCCTGGATGTTTGTGGGTTTCAAAATTTGTTGCTATTCTATTCTTTGGTGTTGCCACTTTATACATGGCAATGTACTTTATATATTTCCCAACCGTTAAGTGTATCTTTACAATAGAAATGTATTTTTACCATGCATTTAACTTTCTTTGTGGATCTTTCTGCCCCAGGAAGAAAAAGGCTCAAAAACATCATGTTATTTCATGCATTTAATCTAAAAAGGTACTAAAGGTAAGAAATAGCATCATGCTTGTACTGTAAATTTGTCAATAAAGAATGTTGGTAAAACTATTCTTCTAGAATAATTTTCCATATAAATTGCTGTTGTGATATTGTTGAAATTTGTTTTTCCCCATTCCGTTTGTGACTTAACCTTTGGTTTTATTTCAAAATTATGTGGAATTAATATAGGTTTTTTATGGCTTGTAAAGAAGACTAAATGTCACTTAGAACCTGGTACCACATTAGCATTTATCTATAATTTGTTTATCTATAATGTTAATTCATTAACATATTCATTCTAATTATCACTCAGTAAACTATATTTTTGGATTTTGTGAATGCCATGCAATTTCCTTACTATTGCTGCTTATATTAATTACATGGATGAACATGAATTAGATAGAACGGTCACGTTTTCTTTTTGTTATAGCATCATACCTTTATTCTTTGTAATTGTGTTATAGTGGTGTGCTGGCTTCTCAGAATTGGTTGTTCATTTTTGTAGAATAACATGTTGATAGTAAAATATGACTAAGTTAGTTTTGTTGCAATTAAACCTCCTAAAAGTACAAGTGTGGTCCGGCTTAAAATTACTTAATTCGTATATCAAATCTTTTTATTCTAAGAATCAAACGTAATAACTTTATTGACACATCACATATTATACTATATAACTATATGTGTTGCTGTTTTAAAAAAATTAAATTAAATTATCGGATAATTTTGAATAAAAATATTGCTATAAACAATAAAAAGTAAGTATACTAATAAGAAAGGGTGTGGACGATTGTCAATAAGGATATGATGTTTCATGGTCAAAACTAACAAGGAGCCATTGTATATCAAAATATTAAAACTTTTCTACAATGGATAAAACATAGTTAAGAAAAAAAATATGATTTCATTATTTTCACATTCAAACGTTACCGACAGACATTAATAACACGATAATAAATGTTTAGCGAATAGTTTATCGTATGGGTTTTTATTAATGTTTTTAAACATAAAATAAGACAAGGTACAAATATTTATATAAAAACAATGATCAGGGTTTTAATTCCGAAAACATATATAGGACGATATGTTCCTATTTGGGTTTTAGTCTTGAACATTTAGGACTATTTCAAAATGGGGATCAAACTATCTTCTTTAACAAAAACAGTTTTCAATCAATTTTTAACATTTGCAAATTCCTTCATATTACACTTCTATTTGTAATATTTAAGTTAAATTGTTCAAATTTTCTCTTTATTGTATGAAATAAAATATTGTTTTCACATACTAATAAGTTATTCAACTTTGAATGAAACGATTTAGATTATATTAAATTTAACTTTTATCATTCAATTTTTGTAAATAGTGTTTTTAATAACCATAAAGGCCAAAATGACAAAAAACTAATTTGAAAGACGTAACAATCAAAAAACTCAGATTAAATAAATAATAATAATTATAATAGTAATACCATAAGAAATTGTTGGACCGCCGTAGAAAAAAATTATTCCCCAGAAAGTAAAAAAAAAACAAATATGTATCATGATTTTATACTAATAGCAAAAGCAAAGCGATTCACCAAGCGATGCGGGCTGCAAAGCCAATCTGAAATTTTGAAATCGAAAAAGATCCCCATCATATCGTTTTTGATTTTAGAATCGACAGTTACGAACCAATTTATTATCCAAATATAGGTACAACAAAAGAAACTCTTCAATACTCGCACCATTCCCCTTGATATATTTAAATTTGTGAAATTGCATATTACAGGAGAGACAACGTCACTATCTGTTCATAGATAGCGTCACTATCTATGAACAGATTACCATCCTTATGAACTTTTAGAAAAATCCTTCCATTTACACCATATTATCCCTTTTTACTTCCTAAACACATAGAGCCTTCAGAATATGTTACTCAATTTATTTATACATCCATAACCCAAATTTTCCTTAGTTCTTTCAAACTATAACATCCATAAATTCATGCAATTTCTTATTAAAACTACACATAACAAGGAATACTCACCTTGATTCTTGTTATGATGTAAATCTCCTTTGGTTTCACCTTAACATTGATAGTTCTAGCCCCAATTCAAGTTCTCAGCCCTTTCTCACGTTCTCAGTGTTTCTAGAGGTATCCTTGACTAAATGACCAACTAAACACCTTAAGTGGGTTTTCTGTTAGCAATACATAGCGTTATTATCCTCCAAGGATAACATTTCTATCTCTATAGATAGCATTGCTATCTATGAAATTTCGCTTGGATTGCAATTTGGGAAAAATTACACAGAAAGAAAACCTATTATTGATAGCGTCGCTATCTCTATGGGAGATAGCATTGCTAAATCCTCTATTAAGGAATATTTGCCCAAATTTTCATATCTTGCAACCCTTTGATCTATAAACTTAAACTTTGCATCTAAACTTCATATTATGCCATGTAATGAACATATAACACCAAGTCATAACACATTCCAAGATTGGATCAATTTCCATAATTTAGCAATTGAGATTATTTTCCAAAACTTCATCACACAAGTCTAAAACTTCCTAAAATTCAAGTTATTGTTATATTACTACAAGTCAAGTTAAATCATAATTTTTTTTTACAATTTTAAAACTTTGTTATCATGGAGTTATTTTCTTATATTGTTTATGAGAAATAGATTTTTAGGAATAGATACCAATATCCTACTCTTTATTAGTATACCTGTTTTTTAGAAATAAAAGGAGTACTTTCCTTAAAAAAGCATTGTTTCTACATTTTTACCTGTTTTTTTAGAAATAAAAGTACTTTCCTTAAAAAAACATTGTTTCTACATTTTGAGAATCAATCGATGATCACGTACCAAATAGTTTGTCTTCACGAGCATCAAATTTGGATCATGTCCCATATTTTTCTTTAATTCTTTTAAAGGTGTGTTGAAATTTAGAGCCATAAACAAACAAAAGAGTTACAATCACAATTCACACAAGGAAAAGTTTTAAAAACAATTGTTTCGACCAATACGATTTAAAGTTAATTAGATATAATAAACAGTAATATATATTTTTTACTTTTCCTTTTTAACAATCTAAAGTTATTTCTCATTTCGAATATTGTAAATAATTTAATATATTTATTAC
Source organism: Cichorium intybus (assembly GCA_023525715.1). Classification (NCBI taxonomy): domain Eukaryota; kingdom Viridiplantae; phylum Streptophyta; class Magnoliopsida; order Asterales; family Asteraceae; genus Cichorium; species Cichorium intybus. The sequence goes on from CM042010.1 coordinate 114,481,785, forward strand.
GACATGATATTCAAAAAAAAAATTATATAGTTATTACAGTATTGCGTTGAAAAGGCAATTTAAAAAGAACTAATATGGTCAAAGTTTTAGTTCTTTTATGAAAATAAAAGGTTAAATGCTAAATTGACATGTTATATAAACATCCAACTCATCAAATGAGAGTAGATCAAGCTTGCAAAGGTTTATTGATGAGAAAAAAAAAAAAAAAAAAACTTTAAAGAAATGTCACCCGTTTGAGTTTTATCGTAAAAAGTAATCTAGGTCTTATCCGAGAAAATGTCGAATTTTTGCGTCTTTCATTTAAATAACCCAACATATTTTGTTTTTAGAAAAAAGAAATCTTCAATAAGTCCCATTATTTTGGATTAATATATAAAAATATTTCAAAATTAATTCTATTTATAGAAAAAGACAAAATACCGATAAACGTATTCAGTTTAGTTATTTCATTCGGTTTACCAGGTTTTTTAAATTGTAAAATTTCAGTAAAGTCTCATTATTTTTTGTCAATTTATAAAAAGTCTCAATGAATTTTTTTTACACAAAATAATAGGGTTTTTTCATAAATAGATTGGACTTTATTGGAAATTTTCAATTTACGAAACCTGGTAAACCGGAAGAAAATGGCTAAACTGAATATGTTAGCTGCTATGTTGTCATTTTCTGTAAATAAAATTAATTTTAAATTTTTTCATAAATTAGCTCAAAATAATAAGATTTTATTGAAGATTTTCATTTAAAAAACGCTTGATCTTCTTCTTCTTTTTCTTTTTGGTCAGTTTTAGCTTTAAAAAGTTTATAAAAACCAATGTAATTCATATTATTTTCTATACAACTTTTTATAAAATTCCAGCTTTTCTTATCTTAAAGTAAATTTATTATAAAAAAACAAAATCCTATGTTTTAGGGGTAAAATAGGCTGGAAACCAATATAGTTTGAATGACTAATGAATGAGGTGAGCATCAATCAAGGACAAACACATATACGTACAAATTTATCACAAAACTCTTTGTTGATTTTTTTCACCTACGAATTGATTTTGAGTTGTTGATTGTCCAGTAGAAAATGGGCAGGGACACAAGATCCATATATATTTATAATATGAAGTCATTTTCGAGTAAACCAACTTAAATTGTCTTTATATGTTATAATGATTTCAGATTACTGTTCTGTCGGCAAGAGTAACATGATGTTATATATGTCAAGATGAAGCATATTTATTGATCAAAACTAGACTGAAATGAAGATTACCTCATGAAGATCACTCCTCTTTTACTCATTATACGATCGTAGTGAGGCTTGTTTATATTTCTAAAGGAAATACAATGATATATTGCACTAATAAATTTATTTTTGTGTGCTTGAAATGCCACGAGGCACAACAGAAAAGTTGATCAAAACTAGACTGAAATGAAGCATTCCGACAATATATAAAACAATCTATTTATTTATCGAATTCCCGAAAAGATTACCTCATGAAGATTACTCCTTTTTTACTCATTATACGATCGTAGTGAGGCTTGTTTATATTTTTTAAGGAAATACAATGATACAGTTGAATTGAAAGCAAGCTGTAAAAATCTTAAAAATATGTTACAAAATGGTGATATCTCATACATTGACGATGATGATTTTTTCAACAAACTTGAATTGTTACAATTTTTTTTATTTTTTATTTTTTTATTTTTTTTATTATTTTTTTTTTTGCCAATTGAACATAGTATAACTAACAAAACACTAAATTTATTAAAAATATAAACACTTATCCAATTTATTGTCTAACATATATAATAATGTTGACCGTTCCCATTATAGTTGCATCAACGAATAGAAGCTTTTCAAAAATTAAACTTCTAAAATCTTATTTTGGATCTACCATGTCTCAAAAGAAATTAAATGCTTTGACTTTAATTTCGATTGAAAATTAATTTCAAGATAAAATTGAGTATGAAAGTGTAACAAATGAATTTGCTTCTAAAAATGATAGAATTTCGATGTTCAGAAAATAGTAATGGTATTGGTTATTTATATATTCTTTAAAGTTACTTGCAATAGTTTCAGTTTGTTACTAATGAACTAACAATCTGTATTTGAGTTTTAAATTTAATGGTGTGGAATTTACTTAATATTCTTAAAAAAAGAAAAAAAAGAAAAAAGAAAAACACTTATGAGCCTTATTTTGATTTGGGATAAACCAAAGGTTTTCTTTGTATTTATGATAAAGTATCACAAACTCTGGAAAGAAAAAAACTTTCGGATTTGTATGGGTTAATTTAATATTAAGATTTTTTCATTCATTCTCATCCAATCAAAAAATACCTTTTGTTATTTATTTGGGAATTTGAATCAATCGGAAGATAAAAAAGACCATTATTATGACTTTTATCCATTATTTGGTCCTTATTAGGTTTAACCTTAATATTTTTAATAATTTTACACAAATATTCACAAGGTCTAAAAAATGTCAGGCCATTAACAATTTGGTTCTTATATTTAATATTTTTTATTATCTAAAAACTAATAAGAATATCAAAATCAATAATTTTTAATTTTCAATAATTAGATATTGATAACGTGCCGTCTGGCACCCGCTAGCGCGTTTCCTAAGGAGCTCCCTGGAGATCCTGATCACGCCAACCGCTGGAGATGTCTCGCCAGGAAAGCTCCATTCCGACCTGCTGGAGATGTCTCGCCAGGAAAGCTCCATTCCGGCTCGCTAGCGATACACTTACTGGAACGCCCCCCGCGGACCAAACTTGGCGCCATGCTCCCCAATCCACACGTGGCGTCCGTACCTGACATAGATTGTGCGCGTCCCACCCAGCCTGTCTGGACCAATGGGGCGTGATGAAGGCCGAGGATCGTGCAGCCAATGGACGACCTGGTCCCCACCTGCCATGGCAGAGATCCTGTCGACCACAGCTGGACCGGCAACACGTATAAAAGCCCTCGCGGGGCATACGGTAAAGGGATCGAAACCACTATACTCTTAACATACACTTAGTATACATTCGCCGGAGATCTAACTTAAGCATCAGAGCGTTTTCCCGGGATCCCCTCCCGGAGAATGGCTAACGTTGCTATTCCCTTGTGATTGTGGTCGCAGGTCAAGCCCTAGGCGACCAGAGTCACCCGTGAAGTGATAATCAGATGAAGAAGAAGACTAATATCGCATCATTGGCGCCATCCGTGTTGTGACACGCAACAAAAAACCACCGTTATAATCTTCGGCAATGTCGACTGAAGGACCAAGCGGCGATGGTAACCAACCGAACAGCCCAATACATGCAATGCCACCCTTGGGCCCAATACTGATAGAAACTTTACCAAACACACCGTCGCCACTAAGAACCAACGCTCCCACACTTCCTCTGCTCCCACAAATATCCGTTCCTTCATCGGTATTCCCACACGCCGTAACCTCACCGGCCATGAGTACGCCACCACCGTATATATCGTTCAATTACCCATTCACACCGTTTCAACCACCAATGGGACCACCGCTATTCACCTCCTCACCCACATCTTTTTTCCAACCGTCCCAGCCAACAAAAACACCATTGTTCAAGAGTTTTACGACAACACCAACGCCCGGAGGACCAATACCAATCCCCACGCCGATAAGTACACCGATATCAAGCTTGGGTGGCATACCGAGCAGCACACCTCCTTTGTTCTACACACAACTGCCAGTTTACCAACCCGTCAACCCTCCCACTGAAACAGTGAGCAACACGAACCCATTACCCCCTCAAACGTACAAATCCCCGTTCGTCAAGGAGATACACGAGTACGATATGCCGAATACAGCTAAATTGCCATACCTGAAGACATATGACAGAACAACCTGCCCAGACAGCCATATTGACACATATGAATGGCATATGCAATCACTGAAGCTGGACGAATGCTTCTGGTGTACACATTTCCGACGACGCTGGACGGGAACGCGGGCGCATGGTTCAAAAGCCTCGTGCCAAGCAGCATTAGGAACTTTGTCGAAATCAAGGAACAGTTCCTATCAAACTTCATGCAGCTGCGTATATACAGAGGGGACATCCGAGAGATCATTGGTTGCAAGCAACTGGAAGGCGAAACGGTTAGAGTTTACTTCAAACGGTTCAATGAAGCAACGCTGAATGTACCAGGGCAAAACGACAACCTAGTAACTGGAGCATTCACACATGGCCTACTGCCAGGACCACTATCAACAAAGTTTCTAGGGAAACCACCAGCCACTCGCCAGGAGATGAAAGAGCAAGTGGAGCGTTTTCTAAGACAAGAAGATGGCACAGCCGACAAGGAGGCATACCTAAAGGCAGCAGCCACCTCTTCATCAAAATCTAGAGAAAGCTACTCACCATATCCCAGCGATAGACGACAACCATTCAGAAGAGATAAACCACCAAAACCCTTTAATAGTCATTACAGAGACGATACGAGACATAGACGGATGGATATTCTGGCTGTCACATAGAAAAGCAAAGCAACGAGAAAAACGCCAGAGCGTCCGAGAGACCAATCTAAGTACTGTGAGTTGCACAAGTGTTATGGACATGACACGGCAGAATGCGCTGTGTTGAAAAAAGAACTTGACCAAAGAATCCAATGAGGAAACCTAAACGACATAGCCAAGTCCATTCGCCCAAAGAATGATAGAAATGACCCACCAGCGAAAAGCAAAGACGCACCAAGGAAAGGACCAGAGATTCTCGTGATCCACAAGCATCACCGCCAGGAACGAGAGAAAATCCCAGCCCTCAACGACCAACAAATCTCATTCTCCATCAGAGACAAGAAGCCAGAAGGATGGAATGGGGACGACCCAGTTATTATCATCCAGGCCAGAATCCGAGACATAGTTATCCACCGCGTACACATAGATAGTGGTAGCGCGGCGGACATCATGTTCGAACATTGCTTCCGCCAGTTGCCACGGGAATGGAGGGTAGACTTACATCCCCTGGCAGGAAACTTAACCGGCTTTACAGGGCATAGCATTATACCAACTGGGATGATTTACCTACCCATAACGATAGAGGATGACAAACAAAAGAAGACCGTTACGCTCGAATTCACGATGGTGCGAGCACCATCGGAGCACAACGTCATCCTGGGGAGACCAACAACGTTATACTTCGGTATAGTCGCATCAACATTACATGGCATAGTCAAGTTCCCAATGGAAGACGGCATAGCCACCGTCCTGGCAACTCCACAGAAGACGCTCAAATGCTACCAGATAATGTTGCCAGCAGACATCGACAGAAAATGGAAACGCCTAAGAGAAGAATCTAAAAAAAGCAGAGAGATAGTTCATTACGATTACCCAGATCAAAAGATACAAGTCGGCAGTACATTACTAACAATGCCTAGTGATATCAAGTATTTTAGGCGTTGTTGAGCCCTGTTCTTGATAAAATTATATCAAATATGTCTGGGTATTCTCACTTTTCGTGCCAGGACTTGTTTGGAGAAAAAGAATGGAAACAGGGACTAAAAGCGTGCAAAAGGAAGAAGTTTGGAAAACAATGAAAAATCAAGGAAACTTGTACGCACGCCGTGGATTTATGGTACGCGCGACGCGGGCTTAAGGCGGTGGAACACATTCAAATGCCGAAGAAACGGGAAAAGATTAGTACGCGCGCCGCGGATTCTTCATCTGCGCGGCGCGGCTGCGGGAAAATTGCAACTATAAATAGAGGCATTTCCAGCCGAAAACCCTAGCAAAGACCGGGTGTAAAATTGACCTTGAAGCTCTTTGACTCCAAGAATTCGTTTTAGCAACATCTCAATTGGTATTTTCATGTTTTAGAATTTAATTTCCTTTTAGTATCAAGTAGTAATTGTAGCTAAGGTCCTTGGGAGTGACAACCACTGGCCTTGAGCACTTTAGGTTGCTGTTTTATGACATTTTGTTACTGTTTGGATGTTTGGAAGTTGGATTTGGTGAATGAAAATCATTTGGTTACATTTAATATTGGTATTTCGGTGTTTTTATGCTTGTGTTTGATTTTGAATGTTTGAATTGTGTTTGGATATTGTTTTGACCTTGTTGGAACTGTTTTCCTTTGCTAAAATCAGTAGCCAATTAGGTTAATTTAGGCATTAAACAGTGGCTAGTAACTGTTCAGTAGAACTTTAGTTAGTGGCTAGTTTATGCTTTGCTTGGTTTTGCTTAGTTTGGATGCCTTTGATTGCTTCTGATTCAGAGATGCACTTCTGATTTCAGAAAGTGACTAGGTTATTTGAGCTTAGCTTAGCTTGGCTTGAGTTGTTTGATCACTGCTTTAGGGTATTAGTGATTAGGAAGGTAGAAACTAGATCCTCCGACTGTAGCGTGACACTACTAGTTGGTAATCTTTCATTTAGTCTAACCATGAAGCTCTTGCGGATCGACCCTGACTACCACTGTGCTAGTGTGTGTTAGGTTTTTCTTTATTTTTGACCGCACCACGACCTAGGCGTGTCAAATTTTGGCGCCGTTGCCGAGGAGCTGTGAGCTTAGATTAGGTGAGTAGTAGGAACTTGTTTCTTGTTTTTGAAAGTTTCATTTGGTTAGTTTAGTTTTTGATTTTTGTGGGCGTGTTGCACTAGTGCATGCGTACCCGCAGGGGTAAGCAATTATCCCCATTGCATTTTGATTCTGAGATTGAGCGTACTGCGCGCAAAATCCGTGCCCGTAGGCGTTTAAATATCATGAATTTTAGTCAGGTTAGTAGTAATCCAGTAAGTGTTGCCCAGGAACCATCAGGTGAGGCAACGGGGGTGTTTTCTATTCCCCCACTGTCAGAGTTTCAGTTCGGGAGCACGAGTGCTTCTGGTGGTGCAGTTTCAGCCCCTGCACCCATACCGTCATGCACTCCACCATCTGTCCCATCATTTACACCCGTTCACAACCACAATCTACCAATCCATTTACCTCTGCAATGTCTTGGGGAGAGCCGACCCGTGATGGCACCCCAGCTCCTAGACAGCAGACACCAACCTCTCAACCACAACACGTTCTTTTTAAACCTCAACCTACATTCCAACCTACACAACCGATACACTATCAACAACCTCCTCAGCCACAATACCATTATCCAGAGACAGAGGAGGGATATGACGAGGAAGACGAGGGATGGGTGCCACCAGCACCACAACCACAGTGGAACCGAGGTCGGGGACCTCCCAGAAGAGCACCACAGTATCAACCACCAGGTCAGCGGGAATATAACGATCATCTTTACGGTAACCCCGCCCAACCTTTACATTTCGCACAACCGAGACGGCAATCGGTTGCATCACATTTCCAACCGCGGGAATATGATGATTCATCGCCAATCTATATTCCTGATAACATTGATTCTCAAGTAGAAATAAGACCTCAGTTATTAGGAATATTGCCAGAGTTTAGAGGGTATAAGCAAGACGATCCTTATAATCATCTATATGAATTCTTAGCGATTGCTAATGCTAATAACCCTAGGATCACCAATAGAAACATTTTCAGGCTTAGACTGTTTCCATTCACTCTTAAGGATAAGGCCAAATATTGGTTTACATCTTTGCCATCGAACAACATTACTACATGGGATCAGCTCAAGGAAAAGTTCCTTCAGGAATTTTATCCAGCAAGTAAGACAACTGAAATCAGAAGGGTCATCCAGGACTTCCAGTAAAAGCCAAGAGAGGCTTTCCACGAAGACTTTGATAGATTGAAGGAGTTGTTACGATCTTATCCGCATCACGAAATTCCTAGGTGGCAGTTAGTTAAGTTATTCTTTGAAGGAGTTAGTGAGACGCATCAGGCCATGATAAATGCCTCATCAAGTGGGACATTTATGTGGCAGGATCCAGAGGAAGCTTGGCAGTTCTTGGAACAACTGAGCAATGGTTCCAAGGCAAACTTTTCTACCAGGAAGACTGTAGGTACGGCTGCAGCAGTGGGAGCCGATGCTGACTGGAAAAAGGAAGTGAAGAAGGAAATTAGTGAACTGAATAAGAAGTTTGACAGGCTCATGTCAACACTGCAGAATGGACCGCAGAATTCATCGCAAGGAGGTCAAGGAGGACCTAAGACTCAAGAGGCGAATCAAGTTTATGGCCAGGGTCAAGGCCAGCATAATAATGGACGACCCTACAGGCCATATAACCAAGGACAGCAGCATAATTTTAGGCAAAACAATTACCAGAGTCAATCGACCAATCAGCCTAGAACACATCAGCCAGCGAATAACAACAACCACAATGGAAATAGCATCAATAACAACAACAGGGGGCCCACTAATGTTACCAACAACGCCCCGAGAACTCAAGAAGAGATGATTGCTAAGATGTACGATATAGTCACTGCTACGCAACAACAATCTCAAGCAAATGCAAAAGCCATTGCAAACATGGAACGACAAATAGGTCAAATGGCTGCAGATCAGCAAAAGAGAGACAGTGGAAAATTGCCAAGTGCTACAGAGGTCAACCCTACTCATAATCAGCGACCAGGAAAAGAGCAAGTTAACACTGTCGAATCTGGGTGGCAAAAAGTCACTTTGGAAGACTTGTTTGAAGTAGGGAGTGAAGTGAGACTGGGGGAAGAAGAGAAAGCTCTAAGAAGTGAGGAAGGTAAGGAAGAAGGAATTCCTGTTGAGAATGAAACTCAACCAGAAATAGATAAAGAGGTCCATAAGGAGGAGCAACCAACGATAGCGGGAATCAAGCAGAAAAAGAAGAATAGGAAAGGGAAGACGAAGCATGAAGCACCCAAATCAATGGGGCCCTTAATGAACCAGCCCCTGTGGGATGAGCTTAAGGATGCCCCTGAGGATACCAGAATTCTGCAAGAAATGTGTGAACAAAATGGGAAGAGCAAAGCACCCACACCAAAAACTGTGAAGTTGACTGTGAAAGCAAGTGAGGCGTTATTGGGAACACTGCCTAAAAAGGAAAAGGACCCTGGATCACCATTGATCACTATAACTGTAGGGGACGTGGTTATTCGGAACAACTTGTTAGATTTGGGAGCAAGTGTTTATATCCTGCCAGGATACCTGTACGATAAGTACAAAAATGAAGAAATAGAGCCAACCGAAGTTGTATTGCAGCTGGCTGATCAATCAACAAGGGTATCTCGGGGAAAACTGACAAATGTCATAGTCAAAGTTGGGGACTTTTTCTATCCCGTGGATTTTCTGGTTATGGAATATGAAAGCTTGGACGATGCGCCTGCACTCATCTTAGGACGCCCATTCTTAGCTACTGCTGGTTCGGTGATCGATTGCAAGACTGGAGACATGGACATTTTCTTTGGGACAAGGAAAAGAAGATTGGACATGTTTGGAAATCCTATATCATTACCTTCAGAAGAAAATGGCAAACAAATGGATAGAAGGATATTAATGGAGCTTGGGATCAAGAGTAAGGAAAAAATTTGGACACGTACGGGAGAAGGAGGAAAAGAAGAGATTTTAAAAGAGACCAAGGACCACCCGTTGTCCACTATCGACAAGGAGCAGCTGCTGGACATGATAGAAATGATGGAAGCGAGACACCAGCAATATGAAAAGGAATCAAAAGAACGAGAGGCAAAGGTTTTTAAGCTCCTGGAATCTCAATAACAGTGGCTTAGCGGTGTGAGCGATCGAATAACCCAACTCACATCTCTCATGTCAATGATCACAAACAACTTCAAGCCAGGATTCAATCAGATGCCATCAAGGGTTCAAGAAGAAGAAGATTCGGCATAGGAGCAGTACGTCTGGCTGAAGACGTTAAACTTAGCGCTTGTTGGGAGGCAACCCATCGTGTCATAAGTCAGGATTTATATTTCTTTAAATTAAGTATGAAAATACATCAATCTTTTTGCAGGTATTAGTGGTCTAAAATAAATGTGGGGTCATCTGAGAAGTTTTGAAATTTTTGAAGACCGCGCCGCGGGTTTTTGAATTACGCGACGCGGGATCGTAAACCAACCCGATGCGCAGGGGTTGATTTGGTGACACGCGCGACGCGCAAGGCGTAAATCCGCGACGCGGGGAACGATCAGTCGGTTTTCTCCTTTATAAGGTAAGCCGCGGCTCACACAAACCACACACGACTCGGAGCTCTGATCAACGAATTTCTCTTGCAATTTTTCTTGCTCAATTTGTTTCCACTGCCAAGGTACGCTATTCTAACTGTCTATTACTCGTTTAAACTAGTGATTAGGTAGTTAATTTTAGTGATTTGCAAAATAGTTCAAAACTTAGAATCGCTAATGCTAACTCATAGGGTGTTTGTTTTGCCAAATGGAGACCCTAGATGAGTTAGTCGGCACTTAGGCTACCTTGTGGTATGATTAGATTGAGTTTTAGCAGGTTAAATCGAGAGTTTGGATCGGGGTTTAGAAACAGCCGCTCGCCGCGACGCTCCCTGCTCTTGCGCCGTGCCGCGGTGCGGTGGGGAAGAAGGACTAATTCTGCAAAAAAAAAATTTTGTTTTGTGGCTATGTGTCTTTTTTGCAGATGATGTTCAGACTAGAGCACGCTTTCCTCCAGTTCCCCGAGGGACTGGCTAGTTCCGCAGAGTACATTTCACGGAGGGACGCGTTGATCGGTCGCCGGGTTCTCGAGGCGACGGTCATCGACAGAGACATACTGAGGGATGCTGGGCTCTGGGGTGCGATCGAGCCATTCTTGAATCACACCTGGACTCACGAGGATGCTTCATTCACCTGCCGAGGATGGGACAGGATCATGGCCACTGACGAGGATGTGGTCTACACCGAGCTACTGTTGGAGTTTCTCTCCACGATCCATTTCGCTCCTCGGGCGTCGGACCCACGATCCAGGATCATCTGTTTTCGACTGGGAGGTACACAGAGGGAGTGCAACCTCCGGGAGTTCGGGAGGCGCACCGGCATCTACACTCCGGCGGATCTTCAGCACCGCCACTTCACGCAGTTCTTCGGTGCGTGCATCCAGGGGCAGCCGGACCGCGCTGCCAACATGGAGATTTGGACACCGCTGTCCAACGTTATATACGAGGCAGGGACCTCGAGGGAGAGCTACCTCCGCGATCCACTTCACCGCCTCATGCACCGTATCGTTTCCACCTCCATCATACAGCGGGAGGGAGGCGAGAAGGTGTCTGGGGAGGACATGACATTCCTATGGGCTCTCCTCGACCCGTCCCGATTCCTCCACCTCCCCTTCGCCCTCGCGGTTGCTCTTTCCACCCATTCGACTGGCGCCTCCGCCAGCAGCCCACTAGCCAGGGGGTATTTCATCACCCGCCTGGCCCGCTCATATGGGATCCTCACTGCCCCCGTGGTTGCCTCCTTGACCGCTCTGCCTCCATCCCGCACTACAGCGCGTACTTTGGAGAGGATGCTGCTCATTGAGCATCAGCGCCCGGGGCAGTTCATCCGGGCACCCACCGAGCCTCCTCAGGCACCCCAACCCGCGTACGCCCAGCCAGGCAGGAGATGCCGGAGGCCAGAGCCAGCACCAGCAGCCCCGGCAGAGCCGCAGACACAGCAGGAGGACCTGGCAGCCAGGGTTGCCAGGATCGAGGACCAGTTGGCATGGATCGGGGAGGTACTCTTGGATTTGGCCAGTCAGCAGGGCCGGGCCCCTCGACCATTCCCAGCCAGGGCCCACGATCACGAGGCCGGACCCTCCATGCCACCTGGTAGTGATTGATGTACTTTTTCTTTCTTTCTTTTTATTTTTTTTGGGATATATGTACAAACTTATGACACCTCTATCTGTATATTTTGTTCATATTTTATTTGTCATGTTTGTTTTAATTCGTTTGTTGAGTTATGCATGATATACCAAAATGAGAAGGAGTTGTCCCAGACAAGTGTGGGGTCACCGTGCCCCCTCCACTTGTCTCGACCACCGGTGTGTTCACTGTAGCGCTACAACTCCGGAATACGAAATCAAGGATAAGTTTGTTCGCAATTATACCTGTGATACTGAGCACCAAGCAGTCTATCGTCCAAAAGGGGTAACTCTTTCTCCCTTGTTTTAAAATAATTTTGTACAACGGGGACGTTGTACGGCTTTAAGTGTGGGGTGTGGACGGTCGAAAGAGAAATTTTTTGCAGAAATGATCAATTTTTCAATTTTTAGCAATATTTTTCAAAATTTTTAATAAATTGCAATTTTGAAATGAATGGTTTGTGATTGTGATAGCACTAGTATTTTTCAAGAAATATTGTTTATTTGTGATCATGCTATTAGTTAGTCAAATAAGTTGAGTTTTACGAGTTTAGAAGATTGAGCTGTTTTAGGATTGGAGTTTAGGAAGGAAATGTCAATCTGTGGCCTTTGTTGTTCGAGCCGGTAAGTCTAAAATGGGTGGGATTTATGCACCTTACCACCTAAGATCGTCTGGTCTGGGATGGTATTTCCGAAAGCTCGCTACACGGACAACATTGGAAGTCATGGACAATTCCTTAATGGCATTTAGAATCTGAATAAGTAAGTACACTTCATTATGGACAGAAAGTTTGTAATAAAGGGTTCTCTAGAAAGCCATGAATTCCAAAGAGCAATTCAATTATGTTTTCGCGAACTATTCCACTCTAACTCAAAGAGCAATAAACTTTGAAACTGAACACAGTAAAAAATTGTTTGATTCTTTATTATAATTTGTTAAAAACTCTCATGCTTGGGGACAAGCAAGGCATAAGTGTGGGGTGTTTGACAACGGCTAGTGATATCAAGTATTTTAGGCGTTGTTGAGCCCTGTTCTTGATAAAATTATATCAAATATGTTTGGGTATTCTCACTTTTCGTGCCAGGACTTGCTTGGAGAAAAAGAATAGAAATAGGGACTAAAAGCGTGCAAAAGGAAGAAGTTTGGAAAACAATGAAAAATCAAGGAAACTTGTATGCGCGCCGCGGATTTATGGTACGCGCGACGCGGGCTTAAGGCGGTGGAACACATTCAAATGCCGAAGAAACGGGAAAAGATTAGTACGCGCGCCGCGGATTCTTCATCTGCACGGCGCGGCTGCGGGAAAATTGCAACTATAAATAGAGGCATTTCCAGCCGAAAACCCTAGCAAAGACCGGGTGTAAAATTGACCTTGAAGCTCTTTGACTCCAAGAATTCGTTTTAGCAACATCTCAATTGGTATTTTCATGTTTTAGAATTTAATTTCCTTTTAGTATCAAGTAGTAATTGTAGCTAAAGTCCTTGGGAGTGACAACCACTGGCCTTGAGCACTTTAGGTTGCTGTTTTATGACATTTTGTTACTGTTTGGATGTTTGGAAGTTGGATTTGGTGAATGAAAATCATTTGGTTACATTTAATATTGGTATTTCGGTGTTTTTATGCTTGTGTTTGATTTTGAATGTTTGAATTGTGTTTGGATAGTGTTTTGACCTTGTTGGAAATGTTTTCCTTTGCTGAAATCAGTTGCCAATTAGGTTAGTTTAGGCATTAAACAGTGGCTAGTAACTGTTTAGTAGAACTTTAGTTAGTGGCTAGTTTATGCTTTGCTTGGTTTTGCTTAGTTTGGATGCCTTTGATTGCTTCTGATTCAGAGATGCACTTCTGATTTCAGAAAGTGACTAGGTTATTTGAGCTTAGCTTAGCTTGGCTTGAGTTGTTTGATCACTGCTTTAGGGTATTAGTGATTAGGAAGGTAGAAACTAGATCCTCCGACTGTAGCGTGACACTACTAGTTGGTAATCTTTCATTTAGTCTAACCACGAAGCTCCTGCGGATCGACCCTGACTACCACTGTGCTAGTGTGTGTTAGGTTTTTCTTTATTTTTGACTGCACGACGACCTAGGCATGTCAATTACCACCCAACCTACGAAAGGATGTCATATCTTTGCTCAGAAAATACAAACACGTGTTCGCTTGGGAGCCAGCGGATATGGTGGGAGTAGGAAGATCGATTATCGAACACAACCTCAATGTTACGCCAGGAAGCAACATCATCAAACAAAAACTGTTGGATTAGGTGTCTAAGCCATGACTTATAATTGTATTTATCTTATGAATAAAAGCAAAGTCCATTTGGGTTGCCCTCATAGCTGGGGAATTGATGTACAGTTCAGTAGAGAGAAAGATTGATTTATTAAGGGTTTAATAAATCAATAGAATATATATAGATGGCTTATTAATATGTTTAAGTGTTAATATATTAATTAGAAACTATATTAATTAATTGAGATTTAATCCAGAATTAATTGGATTTAATTTAGTGATTAAATTAATTAATTAAAGTGCAGGGGCTGACTTGTAATTATTCAATTGTTGAATAACTGGCAAGGGATAAGCCAGGGGCCAAAAGTGGCGCCACCCTGGAGTCTTTTATAGGGTTTGGCGAAAACCCTTCTAGGGTTTTAGAAGCCTGGTCCAAGTGACTTGCAGGCTTGCCCACTTGGGAGGCTCCTTAGTGTTTCAGGTGTAGCCTGTGGAGGCTATATAAGGAACCCCCTGGCACCACCATATTCACGCCATCTCCCTCTTTTCTCTACTCTGCTGGATTGTCTTCTCCTTGCTTGGGTGTGACTTGCATTTGAGGCAGGATCTCTTTGCTGCTTGCTTGAAGGATCATAAGATCAAAGGTTGGTTTTTCTTAATTCATCTTTAGAATTGAATTGTATCCTTTAGGGTTTTAGTTCTAATCTTCATAGAAGAAAACATAGATCATATTAGGGTTGCATGTGAACCATAGGAATTTTTGTGTTCATTGTTTGCATAGAAACCCTTCAGTGGTATCAGAGCTAGCTTGTTTTCTTATGAATTGATTTGAACTGTTTTGTGCCTTGGGTGTTTTGTGAAAATCATCCCATGAAGATGGCCTAAAATCGATTCCAAGGCTAGGGTTTCCTAACCCTAGCCGCCATCCCTAATGGTCCCCCCCTTGATTGCTTGATTTGCTTGCCATAATTGTGTGTTGTTATTTTTGGTAACAAGATTAATTAAATAACTTGAACCTGCTTGATTGGCTTGTAAATTTGGAGAATCACAAGGACCATTACAGATAAATTAATTTGATTAATTTGGTAATATGTAACCTAGATTTAATTAGTTTAATTAATTGATTAATTAAAAGACCAATTAAATCAGTTTAAAGAATTAATTAAAATTTTCAAAAAATTAGTAAAAATTTGCGAAAATTTAGATAAAATTAATTCTAAAATATTTTAATAAGATTAAAATATATCTTATATGTATTTATGATTAAATAATATATATAAGAAAATTGGTTAGTCTACCGTTAGTATGCCTCATTCACAAAACTGTCCTCTAAAGAGGGTATAAGGCGACTGACTATAAAATGTTAGTCTAATGGGTATCTACTCTTACCCACCGCTCTCCTGGTCAGTCGAGTGTCGTTAGCCGAACGGGTATGATAGAACCGCTAAGCCTCTTAAAAGTATAATGCTATAATTGAAAGTACTAGAACCCTAAAGCAAATCTCAATCTAGTTACTTTAGGTTAAAAATGTGAATTGGTGCTAATCCATGAAATTACACATTGTACCTTGTGGAACGTTGGTGGAGCGTGTGTGGTTTACCGGCACGCCAACTGGGGTCCGCAAAGGGTCGCAATGGGTTTCTTGATTTTGTCATTATTAACGGAGCGTGTGTGGATAACCGGCATGTTAATTAGAGATGGCAATTGACTTCAAGAGTACCAAGCAATTTGCATGGTTATTCACACCCGGTTTGTGATCCTCGGTATCCTAGTCACAAACAGCGGGGCATTCCCGAGATTAAAACATGCTATCGAACAGTTCGGTAAATCTCAATGAAACTAGGAATTCCATTATAATATGATTATGTTTCCGCAGTGGAATTGGCTGAATCGTCATTCGCCTACCTTATAAAATTTACAATATTGATTACGACATCCCTTTTCGGTATTGTAGATTGTTATTGTAGGATCCTAGTCTTATATTTATTCTTGGGTGAATATAACGATTATTATTATTATCATATCTAATTAAAACTACCTTCTTCTTGTTCAGATGTCTTCTGACCAATCCGTTCCCCACTCAAATCCCGGTAATGTCACCTCGATTCTGGAAACCTTGTTGATGTGGACACTGAAACCGCCACTCCTGAGGAAATCGCTGCGTACACTAAACACTCTGATGATGCAACCAAAGTGGCTTGCATCATGATAGCTATTATGAACCCTGAACTGCAGCGTATCTATGAGGACTATTGGCCTTACGAGATGCGCAAAGAGCTCGCGGAAAGGTTCCGCAAGCAAGAGCGCATCGAAAGGCGTGAGGTTGTAAAAGCTTTCACTAACAGCAAGCCCAAGGAGGGCGAGTCCATCTGTGCACATGTATAGAGGATGCATGGTTATGTGGAAAGGCTTAGGAAGCTAGAAATGCCTGTCCATGAGGATTTAGCAGTTGACATAGTGCTAAACTCCTTGCCCAGTTCTTATGACCAGTTCACACTGGCGTATCATTTAAACAACAACCAGGCAAACCTAGCTGAGTTACACCACATGCTGCGTACGGCTGAGGACGGGATGAAGGGAAAGGCTGTGCTCCCTGTCAACCCGCCTGTCCTGGCTATTGGCTCTGGAAAAGGAAAGAAATAGAAAGGCCCCCCCAAGCAAAACTGGAGGGAAAATACTCATGTCGGGTCATCTAGCGGTGCCCCGAAAGGCAAGTCTTCCGGAATTCCACATGTTCGGACCCCCAAAGAGGCCGACTGCTTTTACTACAAGCAAAAGGGTCATTGGAAGAGGAGCTTCCCAACGTATCTGCAGGACATCAAGGACGGTAAAGTGAAACCATCACAGGAAGGTACGTATTCTATATCTAATAACTCATCTTTCTCCCGTTCATGGGTCCTTGATACAGGATGTGGTTTTCATATCTGTTCTGATTTGCAGGGCCTAGAGGAAAGTAAGGAGCTAGAGCATGGTAGACTGAACCTGGTCATGGGAAATAGGAGAACGTCGCCTGTTACCAAGATCGGTGTTTATGGACTGATGCTGAGTAGTGGATTTAGATTAGATTTACATAAATGTTGCTATGCGCCTGATATGGCAAAGAACATAATTTCGTTTCATGCATTGTTTAAACAAGGTTTTTATTATGAGTTTAATAAATTGAATGGTTTAATTTCAGTTTTCAAAAATAATGTTTTTATATTTAATGCTATGCCTTGTGATGGAGTGTATGAATCTATTATGTGTGTCGATAATTATGGTAAAAATATTTTAGCTATTGATGCTTCAAGCGGTGTAGAAAAGGCATGTCTGTGGCATTGTCGCCTTGACCATATAAACAAGAAACGCATCGCCCAACTCCAAAAGGATGGAGTGTTGAAATCTTTCGACCTCGGGTCGGATGATGTATGCGAATCTTGCTTACTTGGCAAGATGACAAAATCACCATTCAAAGGTTCCTTTGAAAGAGGTGAAGGTCTGTTGGATATCATACACACAGATGTGTGTGGTCCTTTCAGAACAACCACTAAAGATGGCACGCGGTTCTATGTGACCTTTACCGACGATTTTAGTAGATATGGGTATGTCTACTTGATTAAGAATAAGTCGGACACCTTTGAAAAGTTCAAAGAGTTTAAAAATGAAGCGGAAAATCAATTGGGCAGAAAGATAAAGATGCTTAGATCCGACAGAGGCGGTGAGTATCTTAGTATCGAGTTTCTCGATTACCTCAAGGAATGTGGAATTGTTTCACAGTTGTCGCCTCCAAGAACACCTCAGCTGAATGGTGTTGCTGTGAGGCGAAACCGAACCTTGTTGGACATGGTTTGTTCCATGATGAGTCGAGCCTCACTTCCAATCCATTTCTGGGGGTATGCTTTAGAGACTGCCGTCCATATCCTAAATCTTGTCCCAACCAAGAAGGTTGCGAAAACACCGCACGAGATGTGGACGGGGAAAGTTCCCTCGTTGACAGACATCAAAGTCTGGGGCTGTGAAGCTTTCGTGAGACGAGATACTTCAGATAAGCTCGCAGAAAGAAGTGAGAGGTGTTTCTTCATCGGATACCCGAAACAGTCTTTTGGATACTTGTTCTACAGACCGAGCGAGGACGTGGTCTTTGTAGCAAGACGGGGGTTCTTTCGAGAAAGAGAACTCATATCCAAAGTGGACAGTGGGAGTACAATCGATCTCGAAGAAATTCAGGAGACGCCCGATGAAACAACCTTGGAAGAAACTAGCAACCAACATGAGGAAGAAGTTCCTGTTGGACCAACCGACATTTCGTTGCCTCTTAGGCGTTCAGGTAGAGTTAGCATGTTGCCCGAGTTCTATGGTTTCCATATTACTTCGAACGGTGACACGTTAGTCAGTGATCGTACATTGACTAATTTGGATGAGCCAGCTAACTACCGTGAAGCAGTGGCAGGCCCTGAGTCTGCAAAATGGAAAGAGGCAATGGACAGCGAGATGAAGTCCATGTATGACAATCAAGTTTGGAACTTGGTTGACAATGTACCGGGTCGAAAGACAGTCGGATGCAAGTGGATCTTCAAAAAGAAGACCGACATGGATGTAAAAGTGCATACTTATAAAGCTCGGCTGGTTGCGAAGGGATTCACTCAAACCCTGGGGGTTGACTATGATGAAACCTTCTCACCAGTAGCCAAGATTAAGTCAATCAGGATAATGCTTGCCATAACTACGTTTCATGATTATGAAATCTGGTAGATGGATGTCAAAACTGCTTTCCTTAACGGGAAACTGACTGAGGATGTTTACATGAGTCAGCCAGAAGGTTTTGTAGACACAAAGCACCCTGATAAAGTATGTAAGCTTGAAAGATCAATCTACGGGTTGAAGCAAGCATCTCGCAGCTGGAATCTTTGCTTCCATAAGAAAGTCAAAGAGTTTGGCTTCTCTAGGAGTGAAGATGAGTCCTGTGTATATGTCAAGGCTAGTGGGAGCATAGTCACTTTCCTGGTGCTGTATGTTGATGACATACTGCTCATGGGAAACGACATTCTGACCTTGCAAAATGTTAAGGCTTGGCTCGGGAAGTGTTTCGCCATGAAAGACCTAGGGGAAGCTGCTTATATTCTCGGGATAAGAATACTTAGAGATAGAAAGAGAAAATTGATAGGTCTAAGCCAGTGTACATATTTGGAAAAGGTGTTAAAGAGATTTAACATGGAAAATTCCAAAAAGGGAGAGTTACCAATCCAAAGTAATACTAAATTGAGTAAGACTCAAAGTCCGAGTACCGATGAGGAAATAGCTGAAATGAGTCGGGTACCTTATGCTTCGACAGTAGGGTCGATCATGTATGCTATGACATGTACTCGTCCTGACGTATCCTATGCACTAAGCATGGTTAGTCGGTTCCAGGGTAATGCTGGAAAAGCACATTGGATTGCAGTCAAGAACATACTCAAGTATCTGCGAAGGACAAAGAATATGATATTAGTCCTTGGTGGTAGTGATGAGTTAAAAGTGAGTGGATATAAAGATGCCAGCTTCCAGAAAGATAGGGACAGTGGACGGTCCCAGTCGGGCTGGGTATTTCTTTTGAACGGTGGAGCGGTCACTTGGAAAAGTTCCAAGCAGGAAACGGTGGCTGATTTAACGTGCGAATCAGAGTACATTGCAGCAAGTGAAGCGTCTAAGGAAGCGGTTTGGCTGAAGAATTTCGTCGGGGACCTTGGAGTTGTCCCCGAGCATTCAGGAGCCGGTGGAACTTTTCTGCGATATTGAAGGAGCGGTTGCGTTGACAAAGGAACCGCGAGACCATGGAAAGTCTAGGCATATCGAAAGAAAGTACCACTACATTCGACATCAGGTAGAAGAAGGGCACTTACTGGTTAAGCGAGTATCATCAGAAGACAATCCTGCAGATCCTTTGACTAAGGCTCTGAATAGGATCAAGCACAATCAGCATGCCAGGAGCATTGGATTGAAGGATGATATTAGTTCTACTAATTAGATAGATTAGAAACTTGTAACATTATAAATGTAATTGACTCGGTGATTTTATAATAGAGATTTATAAATGAGTATTGTTACTACCTTTGTCAATTGGTTATTTCTGTGTTTCTATATTTGCATGTTTAACTTTCTTAATAATTAGATTATTTAAAACTCCACAGTCAATCATACTGTTAGGAAGTAAGTGTGAACAAAGACTGTCATGAATCGGTTGCAGACTGTCTAATGAGTTAGACATTGCAGTAAGACTGCTGCAACGTTCATGAGTACTTAGAAAATAGAGATTTGAGTATTGGATAAACCCGCGCTTAACAGATTGCTTCATGGATTATATCACGAGCAATGCTAAGACGATAACATCCGGTGATCTTTAAGTAGAGAGATATGATCTGTTATTTGCGAGACAAGTGCTTATTGATAATGCGAAAACGCGCCACTAACTCGGTATAAAACGCATTGTTGTATGTATTTGGACCCGCAAAAGATATAGACATATAACGGGACACCAACGAGTCGTCAACAGGGATTTCCACGCCGTCCTCTGGTTGGAAACCATAACGGGACACCAACGAGTCGTAGTATTTCGAACCAGGAGCGGCGTCCGACGAAGAACTCATTTTGTACAGCGAATGGAGAAAACCAGAGACGGAGGAAGACGAAAAGATCGATAAGGAGAAGTGAAACCGTAAAGTGAACTAAGAGGGAATATAAAGAAGACGGATAAGGAAGGGTCGTGGGCGGGAGTTTCAAAATCCAACCGTGATGATTGACGCCGTCTGAGTAACGGTCACGTCAACGCAGGGTTAACTCAATGCTAGCCCCAGTCACCATCACTAGCTGCGCATACGCAATAATACCTAAGGCTAGAGAGACTTGATAGCGTGCCATCTGGCACCCGTTAGCGCGTTCCCTAAGGAGCTCCCTGGAGATCCTGATCACGCCAACCGCTGGAGATGTCTCGCCAGGAAAGCTCCATTCCGGCTCACTAGCGATACACTCACTGGAACGCCCCGCGCGGACCAGACTTGGCGCAATGCTCCCCAACACACGCGTGGCGTCCGTATCTGACATAGATCGTGCGCGTCTCACCCAGCCTGTCTGGACCAATGGGGCGTGATGAAGGACGAGGATCGTGCAGCCAATGGACGACCTGGTCCCCACCTGCCATGGCAGAGATCCTGTCGGCCATAGCTGGACACGTATAAAAGCCCTCGCGGGGCATACGGTAAAGGGATCGAAACCACTATACTCTTAACATACACTTACTATACATTCGCCGGAGATCTAACTTAAGCATTGGAGCGTTTTCCCGAGATCCCCTCCCGGACAACGGCTAACGTTGCTATTTCGTTGTGATTGTGGTCGCAGGTCAAGCCCTAGGCGACCAGAGTCACCCGTGAAGTGAGAATCAGATTGAGAAGAAGACTGATATCGCATCAGATATCAATATTGAAATATTTTAAGACAACACAATATATTGCAAAACTAAACTGTGAATTTTATCCAACCGTACATGTTTTACAACAATTTTTTATGTCGATTATATATAACTATATAAGCATATTTATTTTAATTTTGGAAAACATATAAACTTTGATATGTTTTTAAATGATAAATAAATGTTAGATATAATATAATAATAATAATAATAAATTGATAATAATAATAATTAAACTGTGATTAGTTAGTTTTCCAACAATTTTTTGTGAAACCTTCGATGGGGTATTCCTAGCCATGGATCAAATTTAATAAAAACTAGCAACAATGTGACAATAAGGATAACAAAAATGTTTTTTTCTATTTTAGAATATATTTTATTTCAAAATAGATTTAGCTTTCGGACGTCAAGATTGAGACTCGTGTATGATCCTAGATAATTTCTTTTCAAAATTGTTTGTCAAATTATACATTTGATTAAGGGTAAGTTGGTAAATTAATGAGAAACCATGCATATATATATAGAAAGGCTCGAGGCCTTGATTCAATCATCGTTTGGGATTCTTGCCCAGAATGGGAAACCTTCAATGGGGTATTTTTGTAATTCTTCTTTTCAACTTGGAATCTCTGTCTATTGCTTGTCCAACATGTGAATCCCCATCTCCACCTACTAAACCACCACATCTCCCACCAATTATCGTCAGACCACCACCAAAAGTAACCCCACCTGTAGTTAAACCACCGCCAAAATCATCGCCACCCTACTTTCCAAAACCACCAACCACCACTCCCACTCCGGCTCCACCTACTACTAAACCACCTTATTTCCCTAAGCCACCCTTTGTACATCCACCAGTCGTTAAACCACCTTATGTTCCAAAACCACCAACCACCACTCCTACTCCAACTCCACCCACCGTTAAACCACCGTATGTCCCTAAGCCACCCTTCGTACATCCACCTGTTGTTAAACCACCTTATTACCCAAAGCCGCCATTCATACATCCACCCGTTGTCAAACCACCATCCGTACGTCCACCATATGTACATCCGCCAGTAGTAAAACCACCATTTGTACATCCACCTGTCGTTAAACCACCTTATGTTCCAAAACCACCAACCACCACTCCTACTCCTACTCCAACTCCACCCACCGTTAAACCACCGTATGTCCCTAAGCCACCCTTCGTACATCCACCTGTAGTTAAACCACCTTATTACCCGAAGCCGCCGTTCATACATCCACCCATTGTAAAACCACCATCCGTAAGTCCCCCGTATGTACATCCGCCAGTAGTAAAACCACCATTCGTACATCCACCATTTGTCCATCCACCTTTTTGGCCAAAACCACCTCCTTTGTTTCCACCGGTGGTAGTTCCACCTATACCGCCGGTAATTTTACCACCAATTTTTCCACACTACGCATCACCACCACCACCACCACCAGTCACAAAACCTCCACCAACTCCAGTAGTTTTGCCACCACCAACTACTAAACCGCCATCTCATCCACCAATAGTGCATCCATCTCCACCACCAGTTGTAAAGCCATGTCCACCACCACCACCTCCGCCATCAGTGCCGTGCCCGCCACCATATAAATCGGTGCAAGAAAAATCTTGAAGTGAAAATCTGTAATGGGAAATAAAGTGTATTATCATTTCTTGCGTGTTTATGCTCTTAATAATTCGGAATTCCTTCATCATAGGAAAACTCGTGATCTATTAAGAAGTTTTGATGCATGTTATAAATTTATTTTATTTTGATAAATTTATGGTTGAATGCAGTTTTCATTCATAGATAAATTGAGGAGTACATCGTGGTTCCTTTAATACACGAACAAATGAGAAGATAAAAAGCAAGAAATAGAATAAGAGATAAATATGAATAACTAACTATAGGATAGCTATGATCGACTAATGGATAATAATCAATCTTAATACTCCCCCTCAAGTTGGACTGTGAAGATCACGAACTCCCAACTTGCTGCGAAGAAATTTGAAACGTTCTGCTCTCAGTGCTTTGGTAAAAATGCTCTCAGTGCTTTGGTAAAAATGCCAGGGTTAGAAACTCAGATCGGATGGGGTAGGGCTTTATCTCATTGCTATTTACTCGTTCACGAAAGAAATAGCAATCTATTTCAACATGTTTTGTTCTTTCATGGTAGACTGGGTTTACTGCAATATGTCGAGCAGCGTCATTATCACACATCAGAGGTGTAGCACCATTTTGATATGTACCGAGATCCTTATGCAGGCATCATATCCACATTACTTCACAGGTGGTATTTGCCATTGCTCTATACTTCGTTTCACCGGATGATTGGGATACAACACTCTAGCGTTTTGTCCTACATGAGACGGGAGCACCAACGAGGCTAATGAAATAACCACTACAAGATCGCCTAGTAGTGGGGCAACTAAGCCAGCTAGCATCACAATAGGCCACGAGGTTAAGATTCCCAGCAAAAGGTAAGAACATACCTTGTCCCAGAGTAGTTTTTAAATACCGAACAATGCAGTTAGCTGCATCCATGTGTGAGCATCAAGGGCAGCTCAAGAATCGACTCAATTGATTAACCGAATAGGTTATGACCGGAAGTGTTACAGTTGTTAAAAGTTATAGAACGATTTTCTTTCATATATCATTTAACACGAAGCCCCTGCTTAAATATGCAGGGTTTTACACTTTATAGGAATTAAAGGAAATACAGCAAACAGGAAGTGGGAAACATCAGAAAAAGGATTGTCGGATCTGAGTTGGAGAAGTGATTAGGTTGACCCATACTTTATAAAAAGTGTTTATTTTAACACTCCCCCTCACGTTGAATGGTGGGATTCCCAAAATTCAACTTGACCAAACAATTGTTGAGAATTTTTCCATTTACGGCTTTCGTCAGAATGTCGGCTACCTGGTCTTCTGATCGAATGAACGGTAGTTCAATGATTTGAGTTTCTAGTTTTTCTTTGATGAAATGTCTATCCACTTCCACATGTTTAGTTCGGTCATGTTGTACAGGGTTTTCTGATATTTGAATAGTAGCTTTATTATCACACATAATTTTAATGGTTTCTTTACGGAAGAGACCAACTTCGGTGAGAAGTTTTCGTATCCATAGGGCTTTTACGACTCCTCGTGATATTCCCCTGAACTCTGCTTCAGCACTAGAGAGGGATACCACCTTTTGTTTCTTACTTCTCCATGTGACTAAATTTCCGCCAACTAAGGTGAAGTATCCCGAAGTTGATCTTCGATTTCCTTTGTCTCCTGCCCAATCTGCGTCAGTATAGATCTGGGTTTTTAGATGCCCGTTTGCCTTAAACAACACTCCATGCCCTACTGTTCCTTTGAGATATCTGATAATTCTCCATACTGCCTCCATATGAGAAACTTGGGGTTGATGCATGAATTGGCTAACTACCCCCACAACATATGATATATCAGGACGAGTATGTGAGAGATATATCAATTTCCCCACAATTCGTTGATATCTTTCCTTGTCTGCTGATTTTGCCTTGTTTTCTATACATAGCTTTTGATTTATCATCATCGGAGTCTCTGCCGGTTTGCAATTGATCATTCCAGTTTCTGCTAATAGGTCTAAAACATATTTCTTCTGACAAATAAAGATCCCTTGTTTTGACCTTAAAACTTCAATTCCAAGAAAGTATTTGAGCCTCCCTAGGTCTTTCATTTCGAACTCTTGAAACAAATTCTTCCTTAGTTTTGTTATTTCCTCCTCATCGTTGCCTGTAATTATCATGTCATCAACATATATAATTAAACAGGTTATAAGGTTATTTCTTCGTTTAAGAAACAAAGTATGATCAGAGTTACTTTGTTTGAAACCATATTTTCTCATAGCTAAAGTGAATCTCCCAAACCAAGCTCTCGGGGATTGTTTTAATCCGTAGAGAGATTTTTTAAGGCGACAAACTTCTCCTGGTTTAAAGTTCTTCGTGAAACCAAGGGGGGCTTCCATATAAACTTCTTCTTTTAGTTCTCCATGTAAAAAGGCATTTTTAACGTCAAACTGGTGTAATGGCCATTCTTTATTTGCAGCAATGGAAAAAAGGACCCTAATTGTATCAATTTTTGCAACCGGAGAGAAAGTTTCAGCATAGTCAATACCATAGGTTTGAGTGTAACCTTTGGCTACCAATCGTGCTTTATATCTCTCAACAGTACCATCGGGCTTATGTTTTACTGTAAAGACCCATCGACATCCTACCGGTCTCTTTCCAACTGGAATAACACATTTTTCCCATGTGTCATTTTTTAATAGGGCTTTCATTTCATTTTCCATTGCGTCTTTCTAGTTTTTCATCTTCAAGGCTTGATCTATGCTAGTTGGAGTTTCTTCAGAGTATAGTGTAGCATTGAAAGCCTTAGCTTCTTGAGTCAAGTTACCCTTAGCCATATTTGCCATAGGATATCTAGAACCTCGAGATTCTCTTTCTGGAGAATATCTTTTTGGTGGAATCCCTCTGTTAGTTCTTGGTGGTAACATATATCTTTCTGTTGGTTGTTCCTGTATTAGTTCTTCTTGTTCTCAGATGTCAAGTTGTTCTTCTTGTTCTGTGGCAGTTTCATGATCAGAGGTAACAAGGTCAACATGTTCAGGGGAATCATGAGTATGAGGAGACTGAGTGTTACATACCTCGGATGTCAGGTTGGGAGACTGATCTGGGATGGCACTAGAGTTAGGATTTGTATATTGTGTAGACATGTTGTGTGATTTTTCTTGAGCAGTTTCGTTGGGTGACTCTTGAGTGCTGTGGATATTTTCTTCTGATGTTGCCTGAACATACTCTAACCAACTTAGTGCGTCTGAACACTCTATCTCCCTCTGACCACTATGTTGGGAGGCATAGTAGTATTCTGTTTCAAGAAAAATCTGATAATTCTGATAATTCTCCATACTGCCTCCATATGAGAAACTTGGGGTTGATGCATGAATTGGCTAACTACCCCCACAGCATATGATATATCAGGACGAGTATGTGAGAGATATATCAACCCCAAGGAAAGATATCAACGAATTGTGATAAATCAGCAGACAAGGAAAGATATCAACGAATTATGGGAAAATTGATATATCTCTCACATACTCGTCCTGATATATCATATGCTGTGGGGGTAGTTAGCCAATTCATGCATCAACCCCAAGTTTCTCATATGGAGGCAGTATGGAGAATTATCAGATATCTCAAAGGAACAGTAGGGCATGGAGTGTTGTTTAAGGCAAACGGGCATCTACTGGGCAGGTAGTTTGATGGATTATTCCTTTTGATTGAAAAAATTGTTTCATAGAAGTGTTAACGAACTCCCCTCCATTGTCAGACCGAAAAATTTGAATATTTTTTTGAAATTGGGTTTGAATCATGGTATGAAACATAACGAATTTGTCAAGAACTTCAGATTTATTTTTTAAGAAATAAATCCATGTCATACGAGTGCAGTCATCAATAAACAACACAAAGAAACGAAGATTTTGTCCTCCAATGATCGGCGAGGGACCCCATACATCGGAGTGAATTAGTGAGAAAGGGACATCAACCCTGGTTTTATTTGGTTTGAATGTTTGTCTATGGCTTTTGGCTAACACACATGTTTCACACAGCGATAAATTTTTAGAAGGAAACAGATTAGGGAATAGAGTATGTAAATAACCCGTAGATGGATGACCCAATCTTCTGTGCCATAACCATGCTTCTCTTTCTGTGGTTCCATGAGCCATCATCACAGTACCATTTTGAGTCACCTCGTCCACATAATACAATCCTTGTTTCTCAGTGCCACGCCCAATGATCGCCCCCGTCCTGATATCCTGTAAGATACAAAAAGTGGGGTGCATTAGAACTGAGCAGTTTAGTTCTTTTGTAACATGACTTATTGATAACAAGTTTTGTGATAGAGATGGAACATAGAGACAATTAGAGAGTTTTAACATAGGAGAAAATTCAATTGTTCCTCTTTGTTTAACTTCCATTTTTTCACCATTTGCAGTTTGTATCTGTGCTTTCCGAGGTTTGGATAGCGAAATAAGATCTGATATTTCATAAGTCATGGTGTCGGTGGCTCCGTTGTCAAGTATCCAACTTTTATCTCGTAAATTATCACAAGAAAAAAATTATATTTGCATTCCCTCCATTTTGTGGATCATTTCTGCAATTTTTTAAACCTTTATTTATATAAGAAATAAAGGAATAAACTTCAGGGGTAATTTCTGCCATTTCTTTTTTTTTTTAGGGTAAAAATCAGATTTTATGGTTTTAGGATTAAAACACGGGAGCTCTTCATTCCCGTTAACTGCATCTGTGAAAAAAAGAGAACTCCCCTCTCTCGATCCCGCATCCTCGCCGCCAACCCCATCGGCCAGCAAAGAGAAATCGCCGGCGGCGGTTTTGTTGTTCGGAGCAACGTTACTCGATCCCGCATCATCTGATTTTTCCATTTGTTTCGGTCTAGATCTGTCTCCGTCTTCGCCGATCTTGAAGCTTCCGTCGCCGTTTGGAGCGGCGGTTCTGTTGTTCACGGCGGCAATGCTCGTTCGGTCGGTGTTCACGGCGGTTCGGTCGATGCTCGTTCGGTCGATGTTCACGGCGGTTCGATCGATGTTCTCGGCGGCGATGTTCACGGCGGTTCGGTTGAGACCTTCCGCACACTTTTTTTGTTCCGTCGCCGTTGGCGGAGGTGTGGGTCGGAGCTGATGTGAATCGGAGATGTGGATCGAGGATGTGGGTCGGTTGGTGGCGCTGCTGTTGCCCGCGGTGGCGGAGGCTTTGCCTCTCTCCCCTCCATTTTCTCCGGTGAGGACTTCACCCTGCCACGGTACAGATCCGGGTTCGATTCCCGGTTGTGAGGATGGTTCCTTTTCGTGCCCGTCGAACCACCTTCTTTTTTAGATAAATCCGCCTCCAACGGAATCAGAGGTAAATAATCTCATCGCTAAGCATTGAGGTAATTTTGGGTTTTGTAGTTGGAAATTTTTGATCAGATTTGCTAGTTGTATAGCCAAATCCGTATTTGGATTATCACCTTTTGTCATTTCATAGATCTATCGATGTGTTGATTTAGAATCTCACACTGCTCTGATACCATGTTAAAAGTTATAGAACGATTTTCTTTCATATATCATTTAACACGAAGCCCCTGCTTAAATATGCAGGGTTTTACACTTTACAGGAATTAAAGGAAAGACAGCAAACAGGAAGTGGGAAACATCAGAAAAAGGATTGTCGGATCTGAGTTGGAGAAGTGATTAGGTTGACCCATACTTTATAAAAAGTGTTTATTTTAACAACAGTGAGGTATATGAGTCACCCTACATGACGTCTGTACTGTGATGCATCGACTTCAGGTGTGTTCTCTTCCTTTTGTAGGCGAAGATTTTAATCCATTGGAAAGGCGCTTCGATGATTGCCTTGAACTCCACAATATTCTAATATGTCCAAAGTGTATTTTCTTTGGCTAATGACAAAACCTTCCGCGGACCGACTTCAATACCAAGGAAGTACTTTTAACGGACCTAGGTCCTTAATGTTGAAGCGAGCTTTTAAGTGACTTTTGACTTCTTCAATTTTCACCCTGTCATTTCCCATAAACAAGATATCATCGACATATAACATTGTCTCTATGGTACACAAACATAGAGTGTTCAACTTTAGATTGTTTGAATTCAACCTGAATGAGCGATTTGGTGAATTTTTTATACCAATTTCTAGAGGCCTGTCGAAGCTCGTATAAGGATTTCTGGAGCTACCCGTCTATCATTTTCCTTTTGGTAGCCTTGTTGAATCTTCATGTACACCTCCTCATCAAGTTCCCCATGCAGAAAAAGCATTATTTACATCTAACTGATGAATGATCCATTGCTTTTTCGATGCAACCGCTAACACACCCCGAAATGTGACTAACTTTGCTACTGGGGAAAAAGTTTCCTGAAAATCCACGCCTTCAATTTGGGTGTAGCCCTTTGCTACCAAGCGCACTTTGTAATGTTCAACCTCTGAATTCGGTTTATATTTGATTTTATAGACCCACTTCGACTCAATGGCTCTTTTCCCGGGTGGTAACTCCGTTATTTTCCAAGTTCTGTTTTCTTCATGGGCTTTAATCTCTTTCATCATCGCTTCACGCCGCTTTGGATTTTTAGCTGCCTGAGAAAATTTTTAGGCTCATATTGCGATGTAATGGCCGCTAAAAAAGCACGATGAGTCTTAGAAAATTTATTGTAAGACACATATTGAGAGAGAGGATGTACCGTGGAGGAGTCCGAAGAGACCGATGTGGGCTGTGGATGTTAGAGTGAGGGTGGCAAGTCAGTCACATAATCTTGAAGATGCTTTGGCTTCGTTTTCATGCGTGTAACATGTCGAACCATAGTCTCTCGCTGGGATTGAACAGGGGCACAGACTTTCATCATTTTGAACCGAGGGACCGTTTTCAGTCGTGTTGGTCTGCTGCAGATTACTTTCACTTTGGTGATCGGTGGTTGCACCACCTATATTACCTACGTCGTTTTCCCTCATGCCATTTTCATCTTCCAAATCATTCCTCAGACCCACACCAACACATTCTTCATAGGTCTCGTAAGGAGTGACATCAGCAAGATGTTTATTTGCTAGGGTAATGTGTCCTTAATAGTTGTCGCTGAAAGGAAATTCGTCTTCAACAAACGTCATGTTTCGACTTGCATATGTACGGTGGATTTTCAAATTGTAGAGCTTGTATCCCTTTTGTCCCATCTGGTATCCAATGAAGACACAAGCTTTCCCCCTTTCACTAAATTTGTCTTGTTTGCTGAAGTTGTCGTCTGCATATGCCAGGAATCATAAAACTCTAAAATGATCATATGATGGTTGTTTTCCCAAAAACTTCTCATGTAGCGTTTTATTTTCTATGACACGTAATGGCAGTTTGTTGAATATATAAGCGGCTTTGAGCACAATCTCCCCAAAATTCAATTGGGAGTGATGCTTGAAAGCATAATGCTCTCGCCACCTCCTGTAAATGTCTATGTTTTCGCTCCACAACTCTGTTTTGTTGTGGAGTATAAGGACACGAAGTTTCCAACACAATGTCGTGTTCTTTATAGAATTCCAATATATAACGAGATTTGAACTTAGAACCATCCTCAGTTCGAAGTCTCTTTATTCATTTGCCAAATTAGGTGTGGATTATATTATAAACCAATGTGAGGTAGTGTGAGGCTTCAGATTTATTTTTTATTAAATAAACCTAAACTCCTCAACTACAATAGTCAACCATTGACAAAAATAATGAAAACCATCCAATGAAGCATGTTGATATCTACCCTAAATATCTACGTGAATTAATTCAAAGCACTCAAGAGTTTTCTAAAAACTAATGGGAAAAGGCAATCTACATTGTTTAGCCCAGATGCAAGAATCACAAAAAATGGTTGCAAATACCTATACTATCTAGTCCTTTTATTTATTTGAGGACTGTCTCTGGAGCGTGCCCAACTCTTCTATGCCAAACCTTTTGCTGAGTTAAGACCGACATTGCCACCCTTCTCTTCTTGAAAGGCTCCAAGTGATACAGTCCATCGTGCTCCTTACCCAACCCAATCAGACTCTTCGAACATAAGTCTTGAATGAAACATTTATCCGGATAGAAGGTTAGGAAGCATTCAAATCTCGGGAAATCTTACTCACAGACATTAAATTGAATTTAAAATCTGGAACATTTAGCACACGTTTGAGTTTAAAATTATCTGCCAAACAAACGTCACAAATGTTTTTAACTTTAACAAGATCACTGTTTGGAATGGACACATATGAGTGATCTTGTTTCTCTTTGATCGGTTTTAACCAGTCATCACGGTTTGTGATGTGATCACTTGCACCTGACTTAATGACCCTAGTATTTTGTTGATCAACCTTACCAGTCATGTTCACCACAGGGGTAGTTTCCTTCATTTTCGTTGTCTTTAAAATCTGCATGAGACGATCATAATCTTCTTTAGTGAGATTTACACCTTCATTGTTTACAGTTGCAGCTCGAGGTTGTGATCTTGCTTTGGTTGTTTGTTGCTTCGTGTTTGTGTTCGGTTTTGTCATCCACCACTGTGGATACCCAATGAGCTCGAAGCATCCGTACACAATATGACCGGATTTGTGGTAGTGTGTGCAAAACGTGTCTTTAGATTTTCCTTTGCCTCTTTCTTCTTTTCTTTGAGAACTTTGCTTTCCGGTTTGTCTCATCGAGCGCTTCACGGATGTTTGGAAGGGGAAGGTTTCCGTGGTGCGACGTGATTGACCGATCAATCTCTCTTGTTTGTCTTGACTCACAAGATGATAGGCAGCACTTAGTGTGAGTAGGGGGCTATTGCTTAGTATTTGTGTTTTTACGACTCTAAATTCATCATTTAGCCAGGTTAGACAATCATAAAGTCGTTCTTTATCTCGTATCTTAGGTAATTCTTTGGTGACTCCACATGTGCAACCATTACAGTTGCATATGGGTATTGGGCTTATCGGCTGTATCTCGTCCCAAACTCCCCTCAGTTTCGTATAATATGCTTAGACAATCCTATTTCCCTGTTGGATTGTGGTCATAGCTCTTTTTAATTCATATGCATGGGGTGCATTTTCTTTCCCAAATATCTCTTTTGGATCTAGCCAGATATCTCTAGTTGTGGTGGCGTATTTCACGCTACTTTTAATTTCCTTTTTCATTGTCGTTACAAGCCATCCGCGAACCATGGTGTTGCACCATCTCCAGTTCATCGTATCATTAGATCCTTCTGCCGGCATGGGAATCGTTCCATCAACGAAAGCGACTTTATTTTTGGCCAAGAGTGTGTTCATCATCTCGTTACTCCCATTGTTGTAGTTTCCATCTCGAAGGAGGTTTTTCTCCAAAAACGTTTTGACCCGGATGATCGGCCGGAGCGAGGAAGTAGGGTGAGGAGACATTTATTCCGGTTTTTTCTCCCTGTGATGAGCTCCCAACGTTATCGGGACCGCCTACCACCATCACCGATTATGCTATGCCCAAATTTGCTTCCTCTGATACCATGATAATTAATTAGGGTTAAATGCAGTTTTCATTCATAGATAAATTAAGGAGTATATCGTGGTTCCTTTTATATAGGAACAAATGAGAAAATAAAAGGCAAGAAACAGAATAAGAGATAAATATGAATAACTAACTATAGGATAGCTATGATCGACTAGCTATGGATAATAATCAATCTTAATAAATTTCTTGTTTTACAGGCATACATACACACCCTAACACACATACATCAACGAATCCCGTTTTTTATCAAGCAGAGTTCATTTATGATTGATCTCTAACATCAAATATTACTAGAATATCATTTGTATGTAATTGGAGGTTTTGAGCTTTAATGGTGAACACGTCGAGATGGAGAAATTCATTGGGGTTTTAATAGGATAACTATAAATTATGAGATTCATGTGTTAGAAAAAAGTTTTCGACATTGATGATTGATTATAATCAAAAGAAACCAACGAAAACGAGTTTCTATATTATTAAGGCCTTAAGGGTGGTGAGGCTTGTCTTTGGTTAAAAACATGCGCAGTAATCGAGTTTTTCCCTATCAACATTAATCGTATAATCATAGGAGCAAAGGTGTAACCTCTACATAAGTCTTTGTACATTTTAGGAGGATGATGATAGAATATGGTTGTTGGATCATGATGATTCTTAAAACATAAAAGCATGATAGTAGAAGCATAATAATACTCGCATCATGCTTCACCCATATATCATGTACATCGAATTGCTTGCAACAAAAAAGACAAGAAGAAGTTAAAAAATGCATTTTCTTCGACGGTCTTGAAAACCAAAAAAGAGTTCCACAATCGCTTCACACACCAAAGTATCAACCTTTTCTATTAGATGCTGTTCCATGAAAAATTGCAAGAACGCCTTGTTCTTCACCTCTCCAAATCGCAACAAAAGGATGAGCAACAAAACACACAGTGCAATTCAAATATGCTTAATTACAAATTAAGTCGCTTAACTTATGTTAATGTTAATTAATCCATAATATATGTAATGAATTAATAAACTAGTCCTTCATATCATTCTTCTAACTAATTAGAACTTAAATTGTTTTGTGTGCGATCCAATACCCCCACACATTCTTCCCAGTGTTAAGACTTGTGTGGACATATTTCCAACAAACTCCCAATTGCACATGTC
This sequence comes from Cichorium intybus, assembly GCA_023525715.1. Lineage (NCBI taxonomy): Eukaryota > Viridiplantae > Streptophyta > Magnoliopsida > Asterales > Asteraceae > Cichorium > Cichorium intybus. The sequence continues at coordinate 114,515,325 of CM042010.1, forward strand.
ACAACAACTGTATAGTAACACGGATAATGCTTATTATCTAGAAATACATCACCGCCCTGAAAAGTATGAAACAATCATCTATGTAAGTGATCAAATTTCGCTTTGTTCTTGATATCCTTATCAAGGTGAGACATGAAACAATGTAAATCTCCAGTTATCAATATTTCGTTTCTAGATGGCGATTCGCGGTGACTTCAAAAGAGACTGCACAATTGATCCAATATCAATCTAGTCTAAGCATGACCATGCATTTAGTGTTAGTATCGAATCATCCAATGGCTCACATATATTAATGTTACCATAATGCAAAAGTAACAAACAAACTTTGACTATATAGACCTCATTCACTCATCACGCCACACCTGCACATCCCAAGTAAAACTTACAATTACTAACAACATTGGAGAATGTAAAAGCATAACTGACTGTGAGTCGAGTGCATCTCTGCTTTAATGAAAAAAGATGTTACCATCTTAGAATTTCTTGTAGCATGACCTACGAAGCAATCTCTAAGTACGGCTCACTCTAATACTTGGTCTCAGTCAAGTACATGTGAGTGTAGTTGCATCTCTATAGATAATCAACTAACCCTTCACATCAGTCTTAAAATCGTTACTACCTCCCCGTGAAGAACAAGTGACCGTGGAAATTTTCAAATCAACTAGTATTCATAGAGGTAAATAAACATGAAAATGGAACATAAATCTGTACTAATGATGATAAATGCTCCCATCATATATTAAGATCTCCACATAGTAATCACGTCATAAAGGTGCATATTGTTTAAGTTTCCTAACAACAAAATAACTAAGATAAATACATTCAAGTCAAGTTGTTGGAAAATCTAATGTATATAGATCAAGTGGAGAATCATGCTTGGTCTATGAAATGTCTTGGTGAAAGAATCAGCCAAGTTACCGTCCAATGCAACTCTAGTAATGATATTCATGTATCTCCGACTATACAAGAATCGTCTTTATCGGTTTGGAAAAAGGAATCAGTGTAACCCTTTACAGTAAGCTCTTTTGACACGTAATATATTAGGCCTTATACATATCATGACATACATGATCGACCCCACATCTGAAGCATACTGGGCTTGACTCATCATGTCTATCTCATCAATGGAACTAAGAAATTAAGTCATACTTAATGTCAAACCATGCTGCATAGGCATGAACCATTTCGTGGAGTCCTACATCTTGAATCTCTTTAGGACTTTATATATGTATGTACTCTAGCTTATCCCAATGATACGTCTAGATCTATCTCTATTGATATTGATGCCCAATATGTATATTGCCTCTCCACTTGCTTTTTGTCTCGGAATCTTCTACTTTGGTCTGAAGTGTTTATGAAAGCATATTTATACAGAACACCTTCGTTGAAGGTCACATCCTGACTTTAGAGAACCCTACAATTTTGGCTATCCAAGAAACAATGCATATGCCATCCAATCTCTACCCGATAAAGATACACTTATTCACATTCGCCTCTGGTTTGTCCTTTTTGGTGTCATTAACTTTGACATACAAAACATATATGAAGACTCTCAAGTGTCTGAGGGATATATCTCGACCTCGTCATTCCTCTTCAGGAATCTTGAACCACATATGGACTAAGAGTCCTCTATTTATTAAAATAAGGCAGGTTGTGATATTCACGACATTTGCCTAGAATATCTTTGGAAGCCTTGTATGCAATCTCATGCTTTTCGACCGTTCATTTAGTGTTTTGCGCATCTGCTATGCCACTTCATTCTGCTAATGTTTCTTAGGAACCGTCTTTAACATGATGATTCAATGCTCAACGCAGTGATCAATGTGCTATCGACTGTTGTATTCACCCTAATTTTCTGACATTAGGCACCTGACGTGAGACCAGTCTGAGTCTTAATAACAACCTTCCACTTCTTGAAGGTTGTGAAGACTTCAGATTTATTTTTTAAAAAATAAACCTACACCTTCCTCGTGGCATCATCAACCAAATTAATGTTATACCGGGAACCCCCTGTTGAAGATACTGAAGTCGGCCCAGATACACCTGAATGAACAAAGTCTAGCTTTTATGCTATCAGAGCTTGCAAACCACCCTAAAAATGTGACATTCTCCTATTTGTCGAGGGACAGGGTTCAAAAATTTCAAAGTGATATTCTGGAATCTTACCCTTAGGCGTCAACATCTTCATTCACTTCTCACTCATATATCCGAGTCTTTGATGCCACATAGTAGACGTATTCATCTTTTCTTCCATAGAGTTTGCTTCTATTGCAGAAGCCCTAACCATATACAAGGTTCCACGCTCATACCTACAATAACTACTAGGTTACCTCTTGTCACCTTCCACTAGTGATTCCCAACCTCAACATGGTGACCCTTATCATCAACTGCCCTATTGATATCAACATCCTCTTCAGGTCCACAATGAAATTGACATTTTTCAAAGTCCACTTCGACCCAAGGATGTTTAGAGGACTACATTCCATATTCTTTTGATATTTAGGCTCTGATAGTTTGCAAGTAGCACCTTGCCAAGGTAATGCCTGAAATTCTGGATTACGTCTCTATAATGGCTTGCATGGATCGAGGCACTGTAATCCATTATCTATGATTCGATGGAACTCTCTAGTCTCTACACAACAAATAAGTGCGTCATCATAGTCTTCTGCCACATTCAATTCATTCATTGCTTTATCTGTTAAAGGCTTAGTGAACTATTGTTTAAAATGTCTGCTTTCTTTGCAATTCCAGCCAGTGATGTCTTTCCTGTCTCTGAAATTTCCTCTCCTTATTTATTTACTTCTTCCTCTACCACCACGTCCTCTATTGGACCTTCTTTGTCGTTCTTCCATGCTTAACAAGTTGCTTAAACATTCTTCTGCATTCCTTCTGCGGATATTCTCTCCAAGGATCAAATCACGAATTCCTTCAAACATAAGCTTTTATGACCAGATGCATTGTTGACTGCAGTCATCGTTTCAAACCAACTTTAGGAGCAAATATAATATTAGTAATGCTTGGACTTCACATTCGAACCCAATATCAGCATATATCAATCTTGATATTATTGAGTTGAACTCGTTAAGATGATTTGTCACCAAACCGCTTTCTTTCAACTTTGTATTGACCAACTGCCTGATTAGAAACACCGTGTTCGCTGTAGAGGGCTTCTCGTACATATTAGACAACACATTGATTAGTTTGAAATGTTGTTCTCTCATTGATGATGTTATAGGCAACGTTCTTCGACAATGACAATGACAATCGGATGACTCTAAGGTCCTATTGATCTAATAAATCTCATCCTCCTACTTCATAGTCTCAGGTTTACAACGGTCGAGGGTAGATGTAGCTTTTTCTGGTAAAGATAGCCTTTTATTCTGCATCCTTTAAAAGCTAAAATCACGACTTTCATATTTTTCGATTTTAGTCTTCCCTTCTTCAGCTATAGCTCTGATACTAGTTTGTTAGGACTAAGCATTTCGACAAACACACTTCTTACATGATTATTTAGACTAACGAAGACGACAAGAAGAACCAAACAACAATACAATGATTTAAGTGGTTCATTTTGATCTAATCTGATCGAGCTACTTTACTATTAAAGTAGAGAGATTTTGTATATAATTAATGTTATATGAAGTATACAATGCATTCTATATAAGTTCACAGCTTACTCACTTCACATACATATCTTGGTTATAATATTTGAGAGGTATTTATAGTGGACAAAAGACGAATGGAAAATACTAGGATCAAATAAATATGATCGGCCAGGTCTAGATTGGCAATCAAAACCTAGTTGGTTGACCAACTAGAAAGGTCTCCACCTGTCAAAATTGGTTGATTTTTAGTTTATTTTTAGTTTTTCTATATTATATATTTTTCTATTGTTTTAGTTGAAGGATTTTTCTAGCAAGTTTTTTTTTGTTATCAATTAGAATATCTAAGCTAGCAATAAGTAGAAAATTAGCTTGGTTACTTATTAAATAATATAGGTGCTTTTTAATTTCTTGTGCAATTTCATGATCTCTTTACTAAAGTGAGCATATGATTTTTCTGAGCACACATTCGTACCAAAATAAATGTCACCACTTGATTTTTATGTGCTACAATTGATATTATGTGTACTTCGTGGTAGTGATATACTTATATAGTATATTATTAGTGGTTAAATAGTTATGCTATGTGGGTTCTTATATGTGGTTATATGTATATGTCTCTATATGAGGTCATCCATTAAGGTTTATATGTGGATAATTTGTGTAGGTCTTTATATGAGGCCATCTATTAAGGTTTATATGTGGTTACCTAAGCGGTTTTTGATATGTGGTTATCTGATATGGTGTTAGACTGTTAGCTGATATGCAGTATTTTCCATCTTGTTTATGTGATTATGTATAGTTCAATAGTATAGTTGCTATGCTAGGTTTCCTTGTCACTTGGTATGCTTTTAGGACATCCACATCATTACTAGGCAGGTTATGATTTTGGTAGCACTTGGCCATTGTAGGAGTGTATTGACATCAAATGATTATTCTAGAGCATCTTTAGGCAAAAAGGTTGTATGCATTCAATGTCAATTACAACACAAATTACATAGAAAAGAAAGGAACAATAAAAATTACAACACAAATAACGAAACAATAAAATACCACAACTCAAAAAATCAATAACAATAATTAATGATTATTCACACTCTACCATAAAAGGCTACTCCACTAAACCAATTACTTCGTCTAGTTAGTTCACCCCCGACTTCGATACACTATCGTAAGTTCTTTAAATACAGAACTTAAGTCGTGTGTATAATCAGATGTCTAACTCCTTTCTCAACACTACTTTGAGTGAAGATGGTGGATATTTCTCTAGCTTATTCTTTGGTACGCTTGCACTAGCTTTTACTTTGAAGGAGGATAAACCAAGTAAATCTAAGTTAAATTCAATGTAATGTTTAAGAGAGGTTTCCTAAGTCTTTATTCAATGTGTATTGATAGGTTTCTATTCCACAAAATTATGCAAAAAGAAGAGAATAAAGAGGGATTTTAGGGAAACAAAAGTTAGATAACAATACATGTCCAACCTTCTATAATACTCGGACTCCCACATTAAAACACAATTTTGACTTTGACGCCGCGAAAATTAAGGCCCAAGTGCTACACCAAACCCTTAATCAGATTGGTCAAATTTTATGTTTATGTATTCATGTTATGTGTAAGAAAGCTTTTAAAAAAATATTTTAAAGGTCATTTTAACAATTAAATATTTCCATTTGAATCAGTGGCGAATCGAGGATTTAAGCTCACAAGTATCCGATTTAATTAGGTAAAATATAAATGGTTTAAAAATTTTGGTTGTCGAATCAGATTATCAACAACATTAGTTGGCCGGTTTATCAATAACTTTAAAGTCTTACATTTATAAGATTCCCATAAAATCATTTTAATTCAAATTTGATAATTATATTTTGTTTTAGCTATTTATTATTTTATAGTTATGAAAATGGAATTGATATATCCTATAAATTTATATATAACATGTCTTTAAAGCTCAAAACTTTAAGTGTGTAAAATTTTAATATATATGTACTGAAATGGAGGATGTTTAGAAAAAAATTTATCTTATTCAAACTTTGTTAATAAGATAAAATATATTAAAAAGGTTACATTTTGATATAGAAAAATATAAATATAAAATAGACTACAGTAAAAGAGTTACATTTTAATATTAAATTTTTTTTAACTAAATTTCATATAAGAAGCCTATATTATACTTACATGGGCGGGAAAATGACTTATTAGGATAACCAACTATTTGATTTGTTCACGTTTGGTCACTTTCATTTTTTCGTGCTTTATTTGCCATCAAACTATTTATTTTGTTCATGATACATCCTTACGACCTGGAATAGCAGATTACAGCCTAAGTAGCATCCACGTGGCAAATACGTGGTAAATAGGTGGCATTTACGTGACTTTTGAGGGTATGAAAAATGACTTATAAGGGTAACCAACTATTTGATTTGTTCATGTTTGGTTACTTTCCATTTTTATTCGTGCTTTATTTGCCATTAAACTATTTATATTGTTAAATCTAAATCCTTATGTCCGACAATAACAAGTAGTATCAGTTTAATCTCTCAATGTCGTAATACAAGTATTACGGGGGTTGATCACGTGTAGCAATGTTCTCACCCATGAAATTTGTATCCTACCATATTATACAGACACACAACTAGGAAGTATATATTGCCTACAATCCATATATTCCCTTTAAAAATGGTCATTTAATCACCTTATAGCAAGCTACAGAATACCGATGAATCTATAAAATATGAATGACCAATTGATAAATAAAACGGGCCATTAAGCATGCTACGCAACGGAGTCCAAAAATAAAAAATATTAAGTTTTTTTTAAAAGGGAAAATGAGTTATAAGGGTAATCATACACGTAATCAACCCACGTAATACTTGTATTATGACATTAAGTGATTAAATCAACATTAGTTGTTATTCCCGGTCATAAGGATTTAGGTTGACAATATAAATAGTTTAATGGCAAATAAAGCACGAATAAAAAAGGAAAATGATCAAATGTTAACAAATCAAATAGTTGGTTACCCTTATAAGTCATTTTCCTTACCTTCAAAAGCCACGTAGATGCCACGTATTTGCCACGTGGATGCCACATAGGCTGTAACCTGTTATTCCAGGTCGTAAGGATGTATCATGAACAAAATAAATAGTTTGATGGCAAATAAAACACGAAAAAAAAGAAAGGGACCAAACGTTAACAAATCAAATAGTTGGTTACCATAACAAGTCATTTTCTCTTTTAGGGCATATCGACTCCTTATGCATCTCTATCTAATATCCTCCTACCAACATCTTCTATATAGAAACTTATTACATAGCTACCCTGTAATTATGATGCAACTTGCCACGTATTTCATATTGCAGATCTATGTCATCGCCATCAAAACAAACAACCATTGGGTTCTTTAAATCTCTTCTAACTAGTGGTTTTCTTAGTTAGTTTTTTTACTTAGAAAGAGGGTTTCTGAACCAAGTGTGTCCAACTCTATTAACAAAGGGTGTCCATCTAAATTTTTCATACAATCTCAAATAAAATTCTAGAATTAGGTGTGTCCATGGACACATGTATTGACAATGTAAATTCTCAATTGATTTGAATCATATGAAAAATCAACATCATTTTTTTACAAAATCATTTCTATTTATAATATTTTTTGAAGTCCATTTTTAAAATAACCTCTCATCTTGATAAAAAATAGAGTTGCAAAGAAAATCACCCAACCAAGATAATTACATATTTAAAACTCTTTTGTGATAATCTCGGATTTGAATCTCCAATAAGTCTTCGTGACTTGTATACAATGACATGATTTCGAGATACAAATGTTTTTGTCCAATATAGCTTAAATGGACTTTGAACTAGGAATGGCAACGGTTCGGGTTCGGATCAGGGCGGAGAGACCCATACCAGACCCTAAAAGTTTCGGGTCAGGTTAGGGGCGATGCCCTATCGGTTTTCGGGTCGGATATCGGGTCATTGAATATAAATATCATATATATATATATATATATATATATATATATATATATATATATATATATATATATATATATATATATATATATATATATATATATATATATATATATATATATATATATATATTCTTATCTGGTCGGGTCGGATCGGGGCAAGGAGACCCAACCCGACCCTATATCCTAAATTTTTGGGTTTCGGGTCTCGGGTTTTGGGTTGCCCCATCGGGTTCGGGTTTTTTTGACATCCCTACATACATGATATATATGGAGTTCCGGTGTTTGAACACTTCCTCCTACACATTTTGTACCTTCGGGAACATCTAATATAGTAAAGTTCAATTGAGAACCTAAAAAGCGTAGGAACCTAAAAACCATTTTATGAACTCTATTTCTACACAATATTTTAAAATATATATATACACCAAAAAATTTTATATCATGCGATTAGAAGATTTAAATAAAAATTTAAAAAAATCATTTTTTTCATATGCATATGCATATGAATATGCATATGAAACAAACGATTTTTTTTTTAATTTTTTTTAAATCTCTTAGACGTTCTTTGAAAAAACAAATTGAAAAAAAAGTTTATATATGCATATATGCATATACATAGAATATGCATATGAAAAAAATGATTTTTTTAAATATCTTATACGTTCTATATACATCACTTTAAAAAAAATCAAAAAAAAGTATATATATATATGTATATATGCATATACATGTGAATTTTATATGCATATGCATACAAATATAAAAAAAATGATTTTTTGAATTTTTTTAAAAAACCTTTTAGACGCATATAAAAAAAATTTGGGTGCAATTTTTTTTGAAAAATATTGCATAGAAAAAAGTTACTAGATTCTTTTTAGGTTCTCTCATGATCTTGACTCGTTTTCTCTCTCTCTCTCTCTATATGTATATATGTATATATATATATATATATATATATATATATATATATATATATATATATATATATATATATATATATATATATATATATATATATATATATATATATATATATATATATATATATATATATATATATATATATATATATATATATATATATATATATATATATATATATATATATATATATATATATATGTGGCTAATCGTGTGGAGTTAGATTGGTTTTCAACTCCTAGATTAGCGATTAATTCATTGTAATATCTGTGTACTTTTTTTTTTGGGGTCTCTAGCTCCTTGCTAGGGTTGCCTCGTTTGGTTATAATACGTTGCCTTTCCAATATATATATATATATATATATATATATATATATATATATATATATATATATATATATATATATATATATATATATATATATATATATATATATATATATATATATATATATATATATATATATATATATATATATATATATATATATATATATATATAGGAAAATGATCAAATGAGAACCACTAAAAGGTTAAGAACCGTGAGAACCGATATTCACACATTAAGAAACAAGTTTTTTTGTTTTTTTTCACGCTTGTTTATTATTTGAAAATACATTAAACTTAATAATTTTTATTATTTTTAGTACGTTTTACGTTATTCACAATATAATAAAATTGGGAGTGTTAAATTGTGAATATCAAAACGTAATTTTTTTTAAAATACATCAATATTGATATCTAATAGCAAAGGAAGGATAATTATATATAGTTATGTGTTTGGTAATTTTATTTTGATAAAAAACAAGTGTTAAATATAAAAAAAATACAACGTGGAAGATTTTAGCAGTCATAATAAGAGATTTTGCAAAATTTGTAATATGGTGGCTGATCATGATAGCAGGAATTGCCCTTTTAGATACTTTTACTTTCATAGTTTTTGGTTAAGAATGAGATGTATTGAAAAATATGTAATAAGGATAATGATGTTTTGGAGTTGTAATTGGAAGTGATTATAATTCTTAGATAATATATGCATTTTTTCTTTGATTTTGTACGCATGCTTGGTTTATTAAATTATATTTTTAGGTTTATTGATTTGATCCTGGGTTAAGTATTTTACAGATTTAAATTTGTTGGATGTTTATTTGTTTGGATCTTTATTTGAAAAACAGATGGAGCATGGTGAAACAAGTAGTAGGGAACCATATGTAAATAATGCAGATACAGAGGATTTTGACAATGTTTCAATCCACGGTGCAGGGGATATTGACACAGGAGTAGATTCTCCTAGAATTGGTAAGTAAATATGCTTTAGAACAAACACTAATAGGTGAATGGTGATGGCATTTTTTGGTTATGTTTTTATTCATTGAGAATGAATGTATTGTAATGCAGTTTTCATTGTGTTTTACAATTTTCAGATGAAGAAGAATCGGTTTTTAGTAATGATTTTGTTTCCTCTGGTGGGACACCATACTGTATACCAAAAACAGATGATCATATCAAGCCTAAAATAGGAATTCAATATCCTTCATTAGAAGCTGTTGTTACAATGTATAAAGAATATGCATTTGAAGCAGGTTTTGATATAAGGAAAGGTTCTCTTAAGAAGACGATTTATGATGTGGTTACTTCTCGTCATTTATTATGTAATCGGGAAGGGAAACCAAACACACCGGCAATGTGGATACTATGGATGTTCAATTCAAGAAAATTAAAAGACGAAAAGATTTACATAGAACTGAATGTAAGGCACGCATTGTTTTTAGGATTATACCTGGTGGTGAAGGTTACTATGTGTATAACTTTGTGGAGAGACATAACCATATATTGATTAGTAAAGCAAATATGCATCTATCACGGGCTAGTAGAGAACTTGATTTTTCACAAAAAAAAGTTATATTTATAACATGATAAAGCAGAATGTTGGAGGAGGTAAGGCATATAGATTAATGACTGGCATTCAAGGTGGGTGTTCAAGTCGTGGCGGTTTGGCTATTGATTAAAAGAATTACATGCGTAACCTTAATTGTTTCATTGCGGGTAGTGATTCTCAAATGATTGTCAATTTGATGGAGGATAGAGTAAAATATCATCCAAACTTTTCATTTGAATATAGGGTGGAAGAGAAGCAATTGAATGCATTGTTTTGGGCTGATGAGACTGCAAAATGTAACTTTCGAGAGTTTGGTGATGTAGTTTCATTCGATGCAACTTTCGATACAAACAGGTTAGATATTTGGTGTGTTTCTGTATTTTGTTTATTTTTGGAAAGAGAATATTATTGTGAATATGGTGGTGCTAATGGGTTTTTGATTTGTGTATAGGTACAATATGGTATTTTTCCCATTCACAGGGTTAGACAATCATAAGAAGTGTGTCACATTTGGGGCTGGGTTGCTTAGTAGGGAGGACACGGATTCGTACGTATGGTTACTTACATGTTTCTGAAAAGCGTTTGGTAAACATCCTACTATTTTGTTGTCTGATCAAGATCCAGCTATGAAAAAAGCAATTGCTCAAGTTTTTCCTGAGTCGCATCATCGGTTATGTATGTGGCATATAACTACAAAGTTGGGATCTAAGGTGATGTTTTCATTTTGTTTATTTATGGTGTTGTGTTAATTTAATATTTTGTTTCAATGCATTCTCAGAGAATTGCATGAAAATTTGTTAGGGATAAAACTGTCCAAATCTGCTAGTGTGTCGATTATAAAGAATCAAATATGTTAGGGATAAAACTGTCCAGAACCAAACATTTCTGTCCCAGGTAGCATACACGGTTCCATTATAAAGAATCAAATTTGTTAGGGATAAAACTGTCCAAATCTGCTAGTGTGTCGATTATAGCATTAGACTTTCATTACTTTGTTCTTTTATAGCAACCTAGAATTAAATGTTGTTATAGTAACCATAGTAAAACATCTTAAATGGTAGAAAACTACATTGCTATTTCTTTCATTTTGGGAAAATTTTAATTAAGAAAACTTACAATTTTATCAACAACAGTTTAGACATTTTGGCCGTACCCTCCTTTTTTCTTACCGCCTTCACTCTTTTCCTGCAAAAAAATAATAAAGTTAGTGAATAGTCAACAAATACAAATCCAAAAGGTTGAACAACCTGCCACAGTTTTTGTGTTTACAGGGGGGATTAACTGTTATGATACGTTATACCATTCTCTGAGAATGTTGTTACATCTTTGATGGTTTTCAGGCATTCTCAGAGAATGGATTACATTTTTTATGGTTTAATGTTGTTAACTGATATGAATAACTTTATAATTTTAATTTTTTATAGGTACCTGCAGAAGTTTTTAATAACAAACAGTTCAAGGATCGATTTAATTCTTTGATTTGGAATTCTAAGTTACATGCTTCAGAATTTGAAGATGGATGGCAGAGCATGATTAATGAGTTTAAACAATCTGACAATAAGTGGTTGAAGAAGATGTACGGTATGCGTACGTGTTGGATACCAGCATTCTTTAGGAATGTTCCTATGTCTGGGTTAATGAGAACAACATCCTTTTCTGAGAGCCAGAATTGGTCGTTTTAAAATTCTACACTTCCTGGATCTTATCTTCTTAATTTTATGATGACATTTGATTCTTTAATGGAGAGAGAAAGGCATAACCAAAACTTGGCTGATTTTAACACTTCTTCAAAGTATCCAAGAATGGTGACATGTCTTCCCTATGAAAGGCATGCTTCAAAAGTTTATACAAGGAAAGTGTTTTACCAAGTTCAGGAAGAGTTGTGTCATTCTCAGAATACTTGTTTGATTAGGAGCTTCAACTTGGATGAAGATGTTGAAAACTATGACGTCCTTGAGAAGAAGAAGAATGTCACTTTAAAGAAAGTGTTAAATGAAGATGAAAATGAAACTGTTGAAGAATATCATTATGATTCTTTGCATAAAGATTCTTCATATAAGGTATAATAACTTTTATTGTATTCATATGAGTTGAATTTGTCATATTCATGTGTCTCTAACTGTTTGTTTGTTGGATTATTGTCAGGTGACGCATGTAAAAAAAGATGAGTTTCTGTCATGTGAGTGTATGAAGTTTCAACAGTATGGATTTTTATGCAGGCACATCTTTTGTGTTATGAAGTTTTGTGAATATGAAGAAATTCCCAATAAAATATATAGCTAGGCGATGGTGCAAAGATGTTATTCCTACAGAATTATTGAGGCAGCGGTTCAAGACTTCACACACCGATGGCGATGTTGACAGGACAGCCATTGACATTTTTTCCATGGTTAATCATTGTGTGTCTGTATTAAGTAAAGATTCTGTGAAGCTAAGGGAGTACCTCGAAGAACAAAAGAAACTTAAAGCTACATTTTGTGATAGTCTATCTAATCAAGGAGAGGTGAGCAGGAAAGCATAGTATGAGAAGATTTTAGGTGTTTCACTTCCTGATGAAGTAGAAATTGAGAATCCTTCAGATATTAGAAATAAATGATGTGGCGCCAGAGGTAAAAGACTCAAGAGTAAAGCAGAAATTTTGAGTGAAGCATCTTCGAAACCAAAAAGATTGTGTAATTGTTGCAAAAAAAATGGTTCACCATGACAAAAGAAATTGTCCTGATAAACCAAAAGATGTCTAGTAATTGGTTGTGGGGGTTTATAGTTTTTTTTTTCAGAATTGTGTTCACTTTTATGTTTCCTTAACCTAAGAGATTTTTTGTAAATCTTATTAGTTGTTACTCCATTCTCAGAGAATTCATAGTATTTTTTTTCGTTTTTACAGATTCCAGTAATATGTTTTGTTGGATTTAGGCATTCTTATAGTATGTGGGTTTAAGCCGTTCTCATAGAATTGATAGCATTTTTTTTCGTTTAGTGTTATTCTCAGGGAATGCTTTAAAGTTGTTCTTTTTTACATATTCCTGTTAATTGTTTTGTTGGTATTACCCATTCTTAGAGAATGTATATTTATTTGGATTGTACTGAACAACATATTATTTATTTGACAATGAACTAGTAAACATTCATTAATAGTACAGAAGAAAGGATCATTTATTTGGATTAACAACATTCAACGTTTATAGTACATCCATTGGGTGTGCATTTCATCAAAACAACATTCCTGGTGCAGTCTGAGTTTGTTTCGAGGGACTGAATACAACTCATTCCCTCAGTCAAACTATATTATATACCGACCATTATCTTCTCGGATGTACCTGCCCACCCACCATCCTTCATTGTACCACGCATCAACAATTTCCCCTAGTTTGAATTCAGCCACCACCTCCGGTGGGTATGGTCTGATCCTCTTTTGAGGGATCACTTCAACTAGGGGTGTCCCGTCGTCTTTCACCAGTGTCTCGTACTGAACTTCATACCTTCCATATGATAGTGACAGAATTCTACCTGCATAGAATGAACCAATTAGACTAGCCTCTTTTCCCTTCACTTCAACTCGATCACCTATGGTTAGTGTCATTTTTTGTTAGATTGGAGATATGTGGAAAACATGTATAAGGTTGCTTGCTTTTATAGCCAAAATATCATCTATGTTTGCTGTGAATTACATTTTCTTTTAATAAATTTTTTTATGTATATAATGTAGTCTTTTCAATTCTTGGCGTATTCAATTATGTGGAAGATGCTGCTCACTACTCCACTGTTTACTTTTTCAAAAGCTGCATGTTTGTGCGGTTGGGGTGAATCACGTATTTTGATGCACTATTATTGTTTCATATTCTCTAAGAATTGTTACAGAAAGTATATGTTTTTTAACATTTACCAAAAATGGTTTACTGATTCCTTGATCACATATCACAGTCCTTACAGTTTCTGTTAAATATTCTCAAATAATGAAAGTCTTATTGCTCACATTCTCAAAGAATATATATTTGTTGTAACTATATATATGCTAATATAATGAAACTTTGCAGATACACAATTGAAAACAGCCGACACATTCATATAATATATAAATGCAGAATTCAAAATCCTAACCAATTTTTCTCTAGACAGACAATCACAGTTATAACCAAATCCTAACCAATTGTTCTCTAGACAGACACCCACATCTTCATCTTTTCATTCTTTTTTCTTTCGTTTTCCTGCTTTTCCACCTTTTGATTCTTCCTCAACCACTTTCTCTCTTGCTTTTTCCTTTTTTTCTCAAGCAGCATGGCTTTTTTATACACATCCATTTTGGCAAATTCTGATGCTAGTGTTAAAACGTCATCCCTGTACAGGTTGTAGTCAGATGTTAACAGGTTATACATGTATCTGTACCGTAACCGTCCTAAATAGGTTGAATCATTCTTTGGTTTTCCATTCAGTTCTGTTTTCCATTTTCCTCCTACATGCCCTTTGAAGCACTCCATGTGCCTCATCAGATAAATACCACAGTTTGGTCCTGGTTTATTGACTTTCCACTCCATTTTCATTTTTGGAGGGTTCATCTTCCATCAACTTTATATGTTATGGGTGGTTCACACTTTCTAACCAGTGACAGAAAAATTTTTGCTGCAAAAAATGTAATCATGTTATGAATTTTTGTTAACTCAAATGAGAAATAGTATAATATTTAAAACATACCACTAATCAAGTTATAGATTTGCCTTTCCTTTTGCCTTCTTTTAAGTCGAAACATAGAATGTAATATTTGTCACCATCAATCATTGGAAAAAAACCTGCAAATCCATAAGTTTAAGAGGTTATTTTTATGAATTTTTCCAATACTAACTAAATATATAAACATTATTTTTTCTTACCAGTCCAACATCTATCAAATTGTCTTTCACATCCCAATTTGGGATGTACAAGTTCATCAATTCCATAAAGTCTCCCAACCGATTAAACTCAAGGTTCATTTCATTTAACAGCAGGTCAGACTGCAAAATATAACTCATGTATGAGTATTCCACCAATTAAGTTATCTATTATCTGAGAATGACTTTCACTAATTCATTCTCTGAGAATACGCTTTTTAATTTATCAATTCTCAAATAATATTATTGTTGTTATTCTGGTGGACTATAGATTAAACTTTGGAAAATATTTTTTTACTTACCATCATATGAGTGTGCAAGAACAAACGTGATGGTGCCTCTGCAGATTTGAATTTTTCTACTCGATTTAGATATGCAGCCCCGCAATCAATGATTGCCCAATGTATGGGGACATTCTCTTGAAAGTAGGTTGCATGTCCAATTGTCAGTTGTTCTATGTCATGCATCTCCCAAATGAAATCGATGCATAAATGGAACATGTATGTTATTATATTTTTTAAAAACATCATTAATTTAAATGATAGCTATGTTTCTTACTCTTCATCTTTGTTTGAAGTTAAAATTGCTTTATACAAGTTTAATTCTTCAGCTTTCACCTTCTCCTTGCATGATGTGATTCTCTGTACATAAGGGGAGCACAAAGCAGGGCCAGGTTTTGGATTCGTCTACTTTTTCCGTCATCTTTTGTTTCCCCTTTTTTGGTGTTTCCAACCTTCATCACATCATCTCCTTGTTTGCAAGACACCTTTGCAGGATTGTTTTTTGCAGGGACTGGTGCTTCAGTTGTTGTTGATGTTGCTTTCGCCATTAGATTTGTAACCTCTTCCATCACTCATAGTTGGTTGAAGAATTGGGTTGCTGATAAGGTTTATAAATTTTCCCATCCTTCATTCTTTTCAGCAATTGGAGTTGTGTAACCTTCTTGGTCATCAATCGTATCATCCATCACTTTCATTTTTGGTGATATTTGGTTTAAAATGTCAGGTTGATCAATCACTAGAAGCTCCTTACCCTTGGACACCTCATCATTCTCATCATACAATTCTGTGGCAGCCTCTAAATCATATTCTTCATTATTATCAATATTTTCATCCCTGTCTTCTAGTTTGAACTCTCTCTGTATCTTCAATTTCCATTGTTTTAATTGTTTGCTGTTTGGAAATTTCAACAGTCCCTGTGTTATTATTCTCTCCATTGTGTGCTTTTCATTCAAAATGTTTACGTATGAATGCCCAAGAACTACAACAAATCCCTGTGTGTACCATAAACAAACATGTTGAAATAGTTAACATTGTGGACAAATATACCAATTTCTATGTTTATTGTGTTTTATTCTCTGAGAATACATGTATAGACATGTATACATATATTTTTTGAAATTGAATTATATGGCCCCATTATCTCATAATACATGTATACACATATGTTTTACAAAGAATATACTAATTTATATGTTTATTTTGATTTATTCTCAGAGAATACATATATAGATGCTCTCAGAACAATAGAATATGGTATACACATATGGCCCCTTTATCCCATTCTTAAAGAACACATGTATTCATGTATAGCCCCATTATCCATTTTCAGAGAATACATGTATACACATATGATTTATTCTCAGAGAATACATGTATACATGTATGGCCCCATTATCCTATTCTCTGAGAATACATGTATACACATATGCTGCATCAAATAAGAATACATGCTCTCGGAACAATAGAATATTGTATTCTATGAAAATACAGTTTTCATATTCTTCAAACATTCCAAGAGAATTAGATATTTACCTCTTCATCCTGAAATTCTTCATTAAGTTCATCTGTGTTTTCATCATCCTCTTCTCTTTCAATGAATTGTCCCTTTCCAAGAATGTTGTGTTTCAACTCATATTTCTGAATTTCTTTTAACTTGAATGTTGTAACTTGATTAATGAATGGTGTTCTTTTTCTCAACATAACAATTCCTGATGTGTTTATGGCAAACACATATGTCAACTGCATACAAATTAATAATAATGTTAGATTTACATTATAAATAACATGTATGATTTAAAATGTATTACCAAAATAACATTTATTTGGTCTCGTGTAGTAGGAGTTAGGATTATCCCTTTTCCAAAGTTCTTTTCTTGATTTCAAGCTTTGCGTTATGTACTCGCACAAATCAATTTTTGAATAGTCATCCAATAAGACTATTTTTTCCAGTGGTTTAATAAGGCTTGTACCCATCAACATTGACTCCACAAACGTGTTGATAAACAAACATAAGCTGTTCAAACGGAATAGTTGGTTATCTATGTTTGTTGATGTAATCAGGTCAAGATATGCTGTGTTTGAGTATTTTTTTCCCAGGAAATTGTGCTTTCCAGTCTGTGAAGAGCTTATCTTGTAGGTCACAAGATGGTAAGATGTTAAAATCCATCCCTTCTTTGGCAACTCCAAGAATGTCATATATTCGGTCTTTTGTAATTTCAAGTGCCCCATGCTCCAACACAAGTCTATTTGATGAAAGGTCATAGTTGTCTAGTAGGTAGTAGGTTAAAATTGGTGGTAACTCTCCTACTTCTATTTCTAATAAACTACCTAGACCCATTCTTTTCACAGCCTATTTTTACATGGTTGACAATGTCTTTATAGTTGTTGTAAATTTCAGGGGTGTCATTCTTGTTTTAAGTTTTCTATACTTGCTTTCTAACTCTTTGTCCGAATCTTCATCTTCAACTATATTCTTTTTCTTCTTTCGTTTCTCTTTACCGTCTTTATGTTCGTCACTTTTCCTTTTTTTGCTTACTTTTTCTTTCTCTTTCACAACCCTTTTCCCCTTCTCCTTTGAGTTCTTATCCTTTGTTTCCTTCTTCCTCTTTGGCTTTAAGCTAGAAATTTCAATCACTTTTCTTTTTTCTTCAATGTTGTCACTTGTCTTCTTTGTTGATCTTGATTGTTTACCTGAAATTAGGGTAATATATACTTTATGTTACAATGGTATACTATTGTCAAATATATAACAGTCAAACATTATGTTTTATATCCTATGAGAATGCCCTCTACATAATTCATATATTATTTGTACTATATTCTCAGAGAATGTTATATTACTATGAAAGAGGATGTCGTCATATTATTACTGTCAAACAAACAACTATTAAACATAATGTGGTATACTACTTTCAATCATAATCTGGTATATTCTCAGACAATATACTATTATTTAAAAATAGACAATCGTATTTTTAGAGAATGGTATTCTTAGTGAATGTTATAATCCTGTCAAATATAGAACTGTCAAGCATATTGTTTTAAATTCTCTGAGAATGCAATATACTTTACATTTGTACAATGTGTTATATTCTCTGAGAATGTACTGTACATACTTAAAATTTTGTTATAAAAGTTTCAAATTTAATTTGGTATATTCTCAGAGAATATAATATCACTTGCAATTACAGAAATACAAAATGACACAATATGCCATTTTTAAAAAATGATATTCTCAAAGAATTGTATACATCTGTCAAATATACAACATTCACACAGAATTGGGGGTTTGATAATTTGTCTATTCTCTAAGAATTCTCAAGTTATTGCAAGTTTTTTTAAAATTTCCATGACAACTCACGGTTTAGAAAATTTGTGTATTCTCTGAGAATGCACAACTTATTTGCTGCTACATTTTATTTAACACATTTCTTTTAATTTTTAAAAAAACTTACCACATTATCTTTTTTTTCGAAACCCTAGCCTTCCAATGTTTATATTTAATGGTTTTCCTCAAAGAATGAGGGTGATTTAACATCAATTCTAAGTAGAATTTTGTTAGTTACACAATTTATCAAAGTAAACATTTACCTGGAAATGGTTGAACAAAATCGTCATCGAAATCCTCATCTGTGATTGGATTATCGGCAGTGTTTTTGAATTTGAATTGTACATTCTCCTTTAATCGGTAGCTAGTTCTTCTTTTTGACATAACTTCGTTTGAAATAATCGTCTTCCTAAAGATGTTCGTATGCGATTGTAAGCTAAATTGAATGAAGATGGTGTGTTGAGATTTAGGGTTTTCGTAATCCTATGGGTTTTAGGGTTTTGATTCTCTGAAAGTATAACTGTGTTGAGATTTGTTATGATCGTGTCTCGTAATACTTGCGATATTCCCTTTTGATTTTGTTATTCTGTTTGATTATTTTGCCCTTTAACGGATTAGGGTTTCTGTGGGAATTTGTTTTGATCGGCGAAATTGTTGCTTTGGATCCTTGGATTGGAGGCATAAAGGCATATTCTATTTATTTATTTCTTTAATTTATTCCTTAATTACTTTGGTGCACGAATTAATTGCTCCTGGAATTTGTTTGGCCACGTAATGATCCTGTAGTTTGTTTGGCCAATAATCTTGTAGTTATTTATAAAAAAGAATAGACTTAATTATTAGGGGGTAATATAAGAAATTAAAAAAGGTATAATTAGTTAACCCATAATGAATAAATTCTAAAGTCGATCCGCAGTGAAAATTCATTATGCGGTGATAATTTGGAATGGATAATTTTTTTCTCGATTGAGAAAATTGAAAGCATTAAATGCTTGGGTTGATTCTACTCTCTTTGCCACCGTTTCATTCCCATGCGCCTTCAAACTCAATTTACAATGCATTATGTGTTGATTTATTGAGGAGATGAATCAATGGGAGTTGGGAATTTTTCTTTGTAACGGCAAATGAGAGACACGATTTGTATCCACAGAGCCAGCCGAGAGATTTTGGACGCCCTATGCAAATTGATAAACCTAGGACCTGAAACATGCGAATCTATTAAAATAGTAATATAAAAGAATTATATCATTAGAATTACATAAATAAAAAAGTCTACAATTCATTTTTTATTCAATTACATCATAAGATGAAAATGATAACCATAATTTGTGATGCCTCATTTTCCCTTCACCGCCTCATTTTTTATTCAATTCCATCGTAAAATGAAAATGATAACCACTAGATTTGTGAAGGAGGAATAAAGTGATGGTGTTTGAAGGATTTGGGACCCAACACTAGCTGGTAGTGATGCATCGGGTTATATACCCATGTGGGGGGAGGTTCCGGTTCGATCCCGGTTCCAAGCCCCTGTGGGGGATTTTCCCAGGTGAGGTGGGGGGTTGACACTTTGGAGTGTCAAACAATGAGGGACGGTTGAAAACTCGTCACAAGGTGTTCGACTCCCGCGCCGTTTCCAAAAAAACACTACCCTAATCAGTTTCAAATGTTAGGACCAGAATATTTTTGAAAATTTAAAAAGTATAACAATAAGAAATAAAGGATAGAAATAACAGAATGACTGAAAGCACTAAACAACACGTGGCTCGATATAACATAACGGGAAAGAAACAGGGGCTGATTTTCATCAAACAGTTGGTGGACAACAACTAATTGTGCATACAGCCCTATGTATCTTAAACCCGATTTAAAACAAAATCATATAAATATATTCGATATGCTTAAGCTTTGAAGTATAATATCGTACCGTTAGAGACTTGCAGAAAATAAATGAAGCATAATATCGTACCGTTAGAGACTTGCAGTTGCAGAAATTGAATCGTCGGCTGATTTTTCGAGATTGATTACCGAGATTATTGGGTGAAGGCGTGAAGCTGTCATGATTATCGCTATTATTCCCGAGTTCCCGCTTTCCGATTTCGCCTCCAGTCTTCACGTTTCACGAACAAGGCTGGCCGCTGGGAGACTTAGGTATAATACATGGACTTAAAATGTTGGGCCCCTAGTAGAGAATGGGCCCTGTTCAAATGCACCCATTGAACTCCTTTTGGGTCGGGCATGTGTATCCAAATTGACGTTTACGCATGGCTATCGACGGTGGGCCATGACTACCGATAGTGGACTTTTATTTATATCAACAAAGTTTTGTATCTACGCTTTACCGAAGTTTTGGATTTTTATGTTGATTACCGAAGCTTCAAATTAATGTTTTTGAAGTTCGAAACTTGAAGAGTATTTTTCGGGACTTCTCATTTATCTCTTCGGTACACATGTCACATGACTTCAGATCGATATTTTGGAAGATCGATATTTTGGAACTTTATTCGTCAGATGTTTGAGTATTTTTGTTTATAGCTGGAGTTACATTTTTTTTTTTTGGTTTTTCTGGTGCTTGATCGAGGTGGATACGAGTTTTATTATAGATGCTCGTTACGTTTTTGCAACTTGGAGCTCTATCTTTTGCATTTTTCCACTTTGAACAATTTGATTCGGTCATTATCGTTTTATCCACATGTCAAGGGGGAGTTCATGATCTTTATACATTTCGAGCACATTCGCATGCCCACCCGACGTTTTATGGTCTTGTTCCGATCATAAAAAGGGGGAGAATTAAGGATGGTCATTCGAGAGTCAGATTGTAATTTTCTGAAGAGACGATTTTTATTGGAGCACGAGAGAGATTTATCGATGTTGGGTATTATTTTTAGTCTCGATATACTTTGACGTTTATTTGATGCGATGACTTGGGCGTTATTGACTCCCGACTTCGGTTTTTCTTTCTCAAATTTGGTTGAGAATTGGGTTGTTGGACATTACATGATGCTTTTCGATGATTATTCTTTTGGCGAATTACTTCATGCTTACATCTTTGGAGTCCGATCTGACGAAGAGGGGGAGTTTGTCACGATTATAAGGCGATTTGGATTTTGATTCCGAAGTGGATTTTCTTGACGGGTCTATGCTTATGCTTATATTGGGGATTACTTTTTGTTGTTTGAGGTTTGGAGGTCCTCTATAGCACGATTCTTATTCATGCCACTATCCCAGGGCCCGTGATTGGAGCATACCGATGTATTGAGATTCGAGAATTCGCATCTACACATTGCGTCACTATCGGCTTCGGATTCGCCAGTTGCTCGATATGATGTCTATTATTATTATTATTATTATTATTATTATTATTATTATTATTATTATTATTATTATTATTATTATTTTCGTTAATCTTTAATTGCTCACGTTTAAAAATTGGTCAATGTGATTTACAAAAAAAGCGTGCATTTAATCGTACATTAAGTCGTTTATTTTTTATCTTTCACGTTTATGGTTCTTGTGTTTTTTATCATCACCATCATCATCATCATCATATTAATAATATTATTGCTATTATTTAACAAAATTTCAGGACTATAATGAAATTATAAAAACAGTTTCGTAATTTTTAATAAATTCAACCATATTTACAAGAATTATTAATGTACTTTGAAGATTATTCAATGATTTTTTGTGATCATGTCGGACACTGATTTTTTGGTATAGTGTAACTGATATATTTAATGTACCAAGTAATTAATAAAAAAAATACTTTATTTACTATTGGTCCTCAGTCCATGTAAAAAGACAAAATCCTCCTTTCTACTTTCTTTTTCTTTTTCTTTTAACCTATTATTTATTTTAGTAATTAAAAAGTAGGCCCTACCCCAGGCAGAAAAGCGCACCACCAGCGGCCACCGTTTACGTGTGATTTCTTCGACTTGCAGCCCAACACGGTGGCGATGCCAATAGCGATTAAGATTAATGGGAGGAAGCGGTTTCAGACGAAATTCAACTAGGATAAAAAAAAAGATGACTATTTTTGCAATGACATTAGCGTGGAAGATACAAAGATGTGATGATAAAATGGTTGCGGTTTTTTTTTTTTTGCAATGAAATTGGAATCAGAAGAGGGATTTTCAAAGTTTGGATGCATAATATCAAGAACACTTTCGTCGACAATGTACTCCCGGAAGCGATTTGAGTTTGCAACTGTATGATTAACAAATATGGGGTGTATTTTTCTTAATTACCTATATAAATAATAAGTTAAAAGAATAAGGAAAAATAAATTAGAATGGGTAATCTGATATTTTTACATCAACTGTGTAAGATTTTGCCAACCACAGAGATCAAAAATGTAATTTACTATAATAATAATAATAATAATAATAATAATAATAATACTTAAAAAGGAAAACACAACAAAGGACAAAAAAAAACAATAAATAACAACAATACGAGAAATAAAGAAAAAGAAAAAAAGGAAAACAATAAAAAAAAACTAAAAAGGGGTGCAATAATTTGATTGGGGGTAGAGGTGCACAAACCGGATTTTTTTCAAAATCGGATCGGATTTGGTCAATAAAGTCAAAACCGGTTTGAGCCAAAACTGGATTGGTTTAAAATCAGTTTCTACCAAAAATTATACTCAAAATCGGATTGGATCAACGTGGTCAAAACTGGTTTAAAACCGGTTTTCAGGGCCGGCCTTTTACATGTTCACATGGTGCATGTGAACAGGGCCTCCAATCTTAGAAGGCCTCCAAAATATGCATACCTATTGGTAGTACTACGTCCAATTTTGATAATATGTATACCCGACTACCCATAGGCCTGCGAGTTTGCGACTGCGAAGGGTTTTTTATAGCGGGAAAGCAATATTTCCTCTCCAAATTCCAATCTCCTATCTCCGACTCTCCCGTTTCCTCATTCCTGATTAGCGATAGCGAAGCCGAAGATCAAGGAAGGCGTCGATTGGTTTCCTAATTCCTACAACGGTAAACAATTTCATCCCTTTAAATTTAAATCAACTGTTCTTCTTATTCTTAAACTCGAAATCAGATTTCTCTCCTCTCATCTTCTCGAGTTCAAATGTTGAATCACTTCTGATACATTAAGTTTCCACTGCTTAAATCGGGTATCGACTGTTCTTCTTGATTTTGTTTGCCGTTTGATTGTGTAGACTGTAGAGATCGACTGATCGAGTTCCATCTGCTCTCGAGTTCCATCTGTTCTAGTGTACATCTGCTCTCGAGTTCCATCAGGTAATCTATTCTACAATGTACAATCTATTGAATTTGAATCTAATTATATGTTTAAGTTTACAGTGTTTTTATTTGTTGACTGATTATTCACTTTTACAGGAAAATGAAACAAAGTAAACCACCAAAGAAAACAAAAGGGTCAAAAGGATTGAAGGAACACTACAAATCAGGTGTTTTCTTTCTATTTCTACACTTTAGTATGCCTCCTAGAATAAGAAAACATGAATCTGGATATGCAAAACGAGAAAAACAAAGAATAGAAGAATCTACTAAAGCTCAAACTGAAAGATTTTCTGCAAACCATGAACTAAATAACCTAAGTTCACATGCAACCTATAAGGATCTATGTTTTCTTCTAATTGAACATATAACAAAACCTAAAGGCCATAAGAAAATTAACTAAAAGAATAAAATTAGAAAAACCAACCTTTTAGAATTTTCTGGAAGCTGAGCAGCAAAATTATCCTGCCTCAAATGAGATCACACCCAAAGCTAGAGGAGAGGGAATCGAAAATCCAGAGAGAATATGTGAAAGTGGCGAATTCAATATGGTGCCCAGGGATCCTTATTTATAGTTTTTCCAGATGGCCAGTTGATAACCTTAGAGATAAACCTTTTTGAATTCAAATAAGATAAACCTTTTATCTTACAATTCAAAAACCTATTTATCTAATAATTATCAATTTCGAAATTCTATATATCTATATATAGATTTCGACTTTCAACTGGTCACTCCACACTGTCACTTACTCAACTATTGAATAATTACAGTTTTAGTCCCTGCACATTTAATTAATGAATTTAATCCCCAAATTAAATCCAATTAATTCTGGATTAATTCCTAATTAATTAATATAGTTTCTAATTAATATATTATCACTTTAATATATTAATAAACCATATATTTAATTCCTATTGATTTATTAATCCCATAATAAATCAATCTTTCTCTCTACCAAATTTTTACCAAACCTCCAGCCATGAGGGCAACCCAAATGGACTGTGCTTCTATTAATTAGGTAAATACTAATTATTAGTCATGGCTTAGACACCTAATCCAACAGTCTCCCACTTGGATAAGTCTATGACTATAATTACCGATTTAGCCTCTAATTAACCAGCACTTATAGCTTCCTAGAAACCAATGCCAAACTCTGATCTAATCAGTCCTGTCCATAGATAAGTGATCAGATGATCCTCCGTCCAACAAGATATTTTTCAGACTCAAGACATGGATAAAATCAATCTGGTCTGATTCACTGTTCCTCGATTTCCGATTTGCATATGACTCTTAGACTACCAAGTTAGTCCCAGTTGGCCAACCATTTTAGTCAACTTCAAAATCATCGAGAGGCCTACAGATATCTGTTCCCCGTTAGGGTCAAGGGACGAATAAACTTTGACTCATATACTTATGTCTTTTACCAGACAAATCATTCACAACAACCCGTTTTATAACACCGAGTTACCGATGCGTTTTCGAATTATCAATGAACAACCATCTTAATAAATCATAACTCATATGTCTTAGCTTAAAGATCAAAAGATATTATCGTCTCAATATTGCTCGTGATGTAATCCATGAAGCAATCCATTGAGCGCGGGTTTATCCAATACTCAAATCTCCATTTCTAAGTACTCACGAATGGTGCAGCAATCCAATTGCAATGTATAACTCCTTAGACAATCTATTACCAATTCATGACAGCCTTACTTCATACTTACTCCCTAAAAGTATGAGCGACTGTGGATATTTGAATAATCCAATTATTCAGGAAGTAAAACATGCAAAAATGAAACACAATGATATATATTGACAAAATTAGTAAACCATTACTCATTAATAAATCTTTATTATTAAATCACAAAAGTCAAATACAATAACATTGTTACAAGTTTCAAAAATCTATCTAATTACAAAAACTTATATCATCTCTTAATCCAATGCTCCTAGCATGCTGATTATGCTTAATCCTACTCAGAGCCTTTGTCAAGGGATCTGCAGGATTATCTTCCGATGATACCCTCTTTACAAGGAGGTGACCTTCTTCTACCCTATGTCTGATGTAGTGGTACTTTCTGTCGATATGTCTGGACTTTCCATGATCTCGCGGTTCCTTTGTCAAGGCGACCGCACCTTCGTTATCACAGAATAGTTCCAAGGGCTCCTGAATACTCGGGACTACTCCAAGGTCACCGATAAAGTTCTTCAGCCAAGCCGCTTCCTTTGACGCTTCACTTGCTGCTATGTACTCTGATTCGCACGTAGAATCAGCCACTATTTCTTGCTTGGAACTTTTCCAAGTAACTGCTCCACCGTTCAAAAGGAATACCCAGCCCGACTGAGACCGACCACTGTCTCTATCCGTCTGAAAGCTGGCATCTGTATATCCTTCAACTCTCAAGGTATCACTGCCACCGAGGACTAACACCATGTTCTTTGTCCTTCGCATATACTTTAGTATATTTTTCACAGCTATCCAATGCGCCCTTCCAGGGTTACCCTGGTACCGACTGACCATTCTTAAAGCAAAGGCCACGTCAGGGCGAATACACGTCATAGCGTACATGATCGATCCTACAGCCGAAGCGTAAGGTACCCGACTCATTTCAGCTATTTCTTCGTCTGTACTCGGACTTTGAGTCTTACTCAATTTTGCATTACTTTGGATAGGCAGCTCTCCCTTCTTGGAATTTTCCATACTAAATCTTTTCAGTACCTTTTCCAAGTATGTACCCTGACTAAGTCCAATTAGTCTCTTCTTCCTATCTCTCAATATTCTTATCCCGAGAATATAGGCAGCCTCTCCTAGGTCCTTTATGGCGAAACATTTCCCAAGCCAAGCCTTGACATCTTGCAAGGTTGGAATATCGTTTCCCATGAGCAGTATGTCATCGACATACAGCACCAGAAAGGTGACTATACTCCCACTAGCCTTGACATATACACAGGACTCATCCTCGCTCCTAGAGAAGCCAAACTCTTTGACTTTCTCATGGAAACAAAGATTCCAGCTGCGAGAAGCTTGCTTCAATCCGTAGATTGATCTCTCAAGCTTACACACCTTATTAGGATACTTTGCATCGACAAAACCCTCTGGCTGATTCATGTAAACATACTCAGTCAACTTCCCATTAAGGAAAGCAGTTTTGACGTCCATCTGCCAAATTTCATAGTCATGAAATGCAGCTATGGCCAGCATAATCCTAATAGACTTTATCTTGGCTACTGGTGAGAAGGTCTCGTCATAGTCAACCCCTGGGGTTTGAGTAAAGCCCTTTGCAACCAGTCTTGCCTTGAAAGTGTGTGCCTTTCCATCCATGTCGGTCTTCTTCTTGAAGATCCATTTGCACCCGACTGTCTTTCGACCCGGTACGTTGTCAACCAAGTTCCAAACTTGATTGTCATACATGGACTTGATCTTGCTATCCATGGCCTCTTTCCACTTGGCAGACTCAGGGCCCGCCACTGCTTCCTGGTAGTTAGCTGGTTCATCCAAATTTATCAGTGTCCTATCACTGACAAACGTGTCCCCATCCGAAGTTATATGGAACCCATAAAACTCGGGTGGCATGCTAACCCTACCGGAACGCCTAAGAGGTAAGGATACATCTGTCGGACCAACAGGAACTTCTTCCTCATGTTGGTTGCTAGTTTCTCCTAAGGTTGCGTCATCTGATGACTCTTGAATTTCTTCCAGATCAATGGTACTCCCACTGTCCTCTTTGAATATGAGCTCTCTCTCTCGAAAGACCACTCGTCTAGCTACAAAGACCACGTCCTCGCTCGGTCTGTAGAATAGATATCCAAAGGACTGTTTGGGATAACCAAGGAAGAAACACCTTTCGCTTCTTTCTGCGAGTTTGTCTTGAGTCTCTCGTCTAACGAAAGCCTCACAACCCCAGACTTTGATATGTGCCAACGAGGGAACTTTCCCCGTCCACATTTCATGAGGTGTTTTAGCAACCTTTTTAGTAGGGACAAGATTGAGGATATGGGCGACAGTCTCTAAGGCATACCCCCAGAAGTGAATGGGAAGTGAAGCTCGACTCATCATGGAACGAACCATGTCCAACAGGGTTCGGTTGCGCCTCTCTGCAACACCATTCAACTGTGGTGTCCTGGGAGGTGTCAACTGCGAAACTATTCCGCATTCCTTTAGATAATCTAGGAACTCGATACTTAGATACTCTCCGCCTCTGTCGGACCTGAGCATCTTTATCTTCCTGCCTAATTGATTTTCTACCTCGTTCTTAAACTTTTTGAACTTTTCAAAGGTGTCCGACTTGTGCTTGATCAAGTAGATATAACTGTATCTGCTAAAATCGTCGGTAAAGGTCACGTAGAACCGCGTGCCATCCTTTGTGGTTGATCTAAATGGACCACACACATCCGTGTGAATGATGTCCAGCAGACCCTCACCTCTTTCAAAAAACCTTTGAAAGGTGATTTAGTCATCTTTCCCAACAGACAAGATTCGCATACATCATCCGACCTGAGGTCGAATGATTCCAACACTCCATCCTTTTGGAGTTGGGCGATGCGTTTCTTGCTGATGTGCCCGAGCCGACTATGCCACAGACATGCCTTTTCTACACCACTAGTAGAATCAATATAATTTACACTATGTCCTAAATTGTCAACACATTCAACAGTTTCATACACACCATCACAAGGATAAGCAGTAAAAATCAAAATACCATTTTTGAAAACAGAAATCGAACCAATTTTATTATCAAAAGAAAATTTAAATCCTTGTCTGAACAATGCGTGAAATGAAATAATGTTTCTTGCCATTTCTGGCGAATAGCAACAATTAAATAATTCTAAGCTAACATCACTACTAAGCACTAAACTGTAAACGCCGATCTTGGTAACAGGGGACGATCTCCTATTGCCCATGATCAAGTTCAGTCTATCGTGCTCCACCTCCCTTCTTTCCTTTAGGCCCTGCAGATCAGAACAAATATGAAAACCACATCCTGTATCAAGGACCCAAGAATTAGAAGATGGTGAGTTTTTTAGAGATAGTGTATATACCTGCTGTTGATGGCTTTACTCTCCCATCCTTGACATCCTGCAAGTATTTGGGGCAGCTTCTCTTCCAATGGCCCTTCTCTTTGCAGTAAAAATAGTTGGCTTCATCGGGGTTGGCCACACAAGGAATTTGGGAAGACTTGGTTCTCGAGCCATTGCTTGACGACCCGACCTAAACCTTTTCCCTCCAATTTTGCTTAGGAGGGCCCTTCCTTTTCTTTCCTTTGCCACTTCCAATGGCTAAGACGGGCTGATTGACCGAGGGTACACTTTTACCTTTCATCCCGTCTTCAGCAACTCGAAGCATGCGATGCAACTCAGTCAGGTTAGCCTGATTGTTGTTCAAATGATAAGCCAGCCTGAACTGGTCATAAGAACTCGGTAGAGAGTTAAGCACTATGTCAACGGCCAACTCCTCCGGTACTGACATTGCAAGCTTTCTAAGCCGCTCCACGTAACCTTGCATTCTTTGCACATGAGCGCAGATGGACTCTCCATCTTTAGGTTTGCTGTTCGTGAAGTCCTTGACCACCTCGCACCTCTCGATGCGCTCTTGTTTGCGGAACTTTTCCGCAAGCTCCTTGTGCATCTCAAAGGGCCAGTAGTCTTTGTATATCCTTTGCAATTCGGGGTTCATTGTGCATCTCAAAGGGCCAGTAGTCTTCCTCGGGAGTAGCAGTTTCAGGGTCAACATCGACAAGCTCAGTCTCGAGAACATACTCTTTGTTCTCGTACCTCAGAGCCATCTTGATGTTTCTAATCTAGTCATTGTAGTTTGTCCCGTTCAATTGAACCTTGGAACACAGTGAGAGGATAGAGGGAACACTGGAGTTTGATTGGGGAGCGGATTGATCAGCAGAAGACATCTATAAAAGAAGGTAAGTTTAATTAGATACTTGTCGGTCCTTATAATAACCCAATATAAAATAAGGCTAGGACCCAACTATAATAATTTGCAACATAGAAGAGGGATGCCGTAATCTATAAGCAAATTTTATAAAGGTAGGCGAATGACGATTCAGCCAATTCCACCGCGGAAAAATAATCTTATTATAAATGGAATTCCTAGTTTCTTTTGAGATATATTAAACTGTTCAATAGCATGTTTAATCTCGGATATGCCCCACCGTTTGTGACTGGGATGCCGAGGATCACAAACCGGGTGTGAATAACCATGCAAATTAGCTTGGTACTCTCGGGGCCCATTATCATCTCAAATTGATGTGCCGGTAAACCACACACGCTCCATCAACAATGATAACACCCGAGACACCCATTGCCACTCTTTATGAACCCCCCATTGGTGTGCCGGTAAACCACACATGCTCCACCAACGTTTCATAAAGTGCAATGTGCAATTTCATGGGTTAGCATCAAATTCACATTTTTCCTAAAGTAACTAGATTGAGATTTTGTGTAAACGTTCTAGTACTTTGATCATTATACTTTTAATGATTAAGCGGTTCTGTCAAACCCGTTCAGCTAACGACCCTCCACTGATCAGGCGAGCGGTGGGTGAGAGTGTTCACCCATTAGACTACCATTTTATAGGCAGTCTCCTTATATCCACTTTATAGACCAGCTTCGTGAATGAGGCCTACTATTGATTTGAATTTATATATAGTATTAACTTTTAATAATATATATAAGATGTATTTTAAAACCCTTTAAGATATTCAAGGTTTATCTTTTAATTTTACCAAATTTAACAATTAAATTTTAAATTAAATTAAACCTTAAATTCGATTTAATCAATTTTAATTACCAATTAATTAAATTAATTAAATCTAAATATTTTAAACATTTTAAAATATTTTTTCCGGATTTTTTTATTAATTTCGCAATTTTTAAATTAATTAAATCCTTTTGAATTATCTTTTAATTAACAATTAATTAAATTAATTCAAATAAAGATAGGTTTATCCAAATTAATCAAATTAATTAAAACCTATCCTAAACCCCCTAAAAATCGAATTCAAATAATGGGGTTTAAGGTTATCCATTTAATTAACAAATAAAGTTACCAAAAATAGAAAACCTTCTAAAACCCTAATTACAATTTTCGAAATTAGCAAGGGGGGATTAGGGTTTCCAAAAGCCTAATCCTAGAAATCGATCCTTAATAAAATTAGGGTTTATAGGCTTTAAACCCTAAAACAGTTATAACAATTCAACAAGAAAACAAAACAAACTCTGATACCACTGAAAGGTTTTCTGCAAACCATGAACTAAATAACCTAAGTTCACATGCAACCTATAAGGATCTATGTTTTCTTCTAATTGAACATATAACAAAACCTAAAGGCCATAAGAAAATTAACTAAAAGAATAAAATTAGAAAAACCAACCTTTTAGAATTTTCTGGAAGCTGAGCAGCAAAATTATCCTGCCTCAAATGAGATCACACCCAAAGCTAGAGGAGAGGGAATCGAAAATCCAGAGAGAATATGTGAAAGTGGCGAATTCAATATGGTGCCCAGTGATCCTTATTTATAGTTTTTCCAGATGGCCAGTTGATAACCTTAGAGATAAACCTTTTTGAATTCAAATAAGATAAACCTTTTATCTTACAATTTAAAAACCTATTTATCTAATAATTATCAATTTCGAAATTCTATATATCTATATATAGATTTCGACTTTCAACTGGTCACTCCACACTGTCACTTACTCAACTATTGAATAATTACAGTTTTAGTCCCTGCACCTTTAATTAATTAATTTAATCCCCATATTAAATCCAATTAATTCTGGATTAATTCCTAATTAATTAATATAGTTTCTAATTAATATATTATCACTTTAATATATTAATAAACCATATATTTAATTCCTGTTTATTTATTAATCTCATAATAAATCAATCTTTCTCTCTACCGAATTTTCTACCAAACCTCCAGCCATGAGGGCAACCCAAATGGACTGTGCTTCTATTAATTAGGTAAATACTAATTATTAGTCATGGCTTATACACCTAATCCAACATAAACAGGATCTATGCATAAGTTTCTAATAAAACAAACATCTAACAATCTGGAAAATGAGAATGAAATTGTTAATGATGATAATTTGTGTTCAAATGATGATGATAATATGTGCTCAAATGCTAATGTTGTTTTTGATGATGCTAATATTAATGATGCTAGTGTTGATGATGTTAATGTTGATGATGTTAACTTTAATTTAAATGATGATAATGTTGATGATGCTAATGCTTTCCATACATTTGATATATTTGATCCAAGAAATTGGGATAGACTTGACTCTAACATGGTAAATATTTTAGCACTAAAAGGTCCCAAGAGAGATTTATCCATTCAAAAGGTCCTAAAGATAGATATTTAAGAAGATTTTCTACAAAATATTATTCTAAAGGATTACCAAATGGAGAAAAACGTGATAGAGATTGGCTTGTTTACTCTAAAGAACTTGATAAAATATTTTGTTTTTGTTGTAAAATTTTTAGACAAGGTTGTGGTAAAAATCAACTAGCAAATGAGGGTTTTGGGGATTGGATACATCAAGTTGTGTTTGCATAGAAGAAACGTTTTTAGGGTTTTTAGATGTACATGATACAACCGGTCAAGGACTTTTTGATGTCTTAAATAATGAATTGAATTTGCTTGATCTTGATATTGATAATATTCGAGGACAAGGTTATGACAATGGATTTAATATGAAAGGGAAACATAATGGAGTGCAAAAAAACTTTTAGATAAAAATTCTAGAGCTTTTTATACTCCTTATGTTTGTCATAGTTTGAATTTAACTTTGTGTGATATGGCTAATACTTGTGGTAAAGCTAAAGATTTTTTTGGAATTATACAACGCATCTATACAAAATTCGCAAACTCTACTAAAAGATGGCAAATTTTAAAGGATAATATTAAAGGTTTAACTCCTAAATCTTTGTCAACTACTCATTGGGAAAGTCATGTTGATAGTGTTAAAGCTATAAGATTTCAAATTCTAGACAAACAAAAAGCTTTACTTCAAGTAGCTAAAAATGATAATGATCCAAAAATAACAAGTGAAGCTAAATCGTTAGCAAAAAATGAACTTGGTAGCTTTAAGTTTATAATGTCTCTTGTAATTTGGTATGACGTCTTAAATACTATTAATATAGTTAGCAAACAATTGCAATCGAAAGATATGCTTATTTATGTTGCTATGGAAAAAATAAAGGGGTTGATTTCTTTTTTTGATGAATATCGAGAAATTGGTTTTGAAAATGCTTTAGAAATTGCAAAAGAAATAAACATTGATCCAATATTTCCCCAAAAACGTGAACCTAAAAGAAAAAACATTTTGATGAGATTTCAAATGATACATCTTCTAGTGTTCCACAATCTGTACAAGAGTCTTTTAGAGTTAAATATTTCTTATTCATTGTTGATCAAGAAAAAACTTCTTTAACTACAATGTTTGAACAATATCAACAATATGAAAAGATTTTTGGTTTTTTGTTTAATTCTGAAAAATTTTGTTCATTAGATGATGAGAACTTAAAGTCTTGTTGTATGTCTCTTGAAAATTCACTTAAGAAAGGTGAACAATCGGATCTTGATGGAAATGACTTGTATGTTGAGATGAAATTATTGTTACATCTTTTGCCCAAGGAAAAAATGAATGTGATTGTTATTCTAAATTTTTTAAAACGTGTTGATTGTTTTCCTAACTTATCTATTGCATATAGAATTTTATTGACTATTCCCGTTACTGTTGCATCTGCAGAAAGAAGTTTTTCCAAGTTGAAGCTATTGAAGTCCTACTTGCGATCTACAATGACACAAGAACGACTTAATGGGTTGGCTTTGATGACGATTGAGAGCAAAGTTTTGGATAAACTTGCTTATGAAGACATAATTGAAAAGTTTATTTCAACGAATATTAGAAGGATGGCTATTTTCAAGTAGAACCTAGTTTTTTTTTTTGTATGTTATTTGAATGCAAGTTTGAACTTATTTATAAAAAATATTAGAATTTTTTTGCTTTTATAATTATGTTTATGAAATGTTATGTTTTAGGGCCTCTATTTTCAATTTTGCACAGGGCCTCTGAAATCTCAGGGACGGCCCTACCGGTTTAACAATCCGGTTCGGCCAAAACCGGTTTTATTTCATATATCGAAACTGGTTCGAAGCGGATCAGTTTGAGAGAAACCGGATTCGGATCATAAACCGGTTTTTTTGTGCACCTTTAATTGGGGGTGTATGAAGATAACTCATTAAGATATTAATGCATAACAAAATAAAGAAAACAACATGATGGACTATACAAATCGAGAAGATGTCATTACAAACGAAAAATGAATGGGCCTCCTAGACGTGGTCCAAGGATCAAACCAAGTAGCCTAAAAACTAGTGAACTTCCTTATTTCCAACAAGGAGAAAAACATATCAGATTAAGCTACACAAATTAGAAAGATCAATTGACTTCCAAATTACAGTTTTCAATATACGAAATCCATGTTTCTTTGTTTTAAGTACTTCACAGTTCACGTACACACAAAGTGAGTAACATAATATAACTTATGGAAGCAGGCTTTCACAGGGTCCATTTTGCAGTCTCAAATGAACAGCTTAACTAAGTTTATTTTTGGTGAAAAGCATAGAGCATGATTTATAAGAATAGAATTTAACATGGAAAAAGTCAATCGACAATAAAAAATAACTTTTTTACTTAAAACATGGTCATGAATTGAATTATTGTTGATGGCTAACATAATGAGTTGATGATTCAATTATCTTACATATCAAGCACGCCATGTTTTTATATACAGACCTTACACAACGTCACAGGAACCATGTTAATATTTTCCAATTTTTGAGCCTTAATCGTAAATATAGTAATTATAGGTGTATCTGGATATATTGTACCGAAAAGGTAAAAAATGATGATAACCATGTCAGACAAAGAAATCTTGCATAAAGTGTTACAAATTCTAAAAGTGAATCTATACATACTCTTATGGTCTAATTGTACCCTGATTTGATTTTTTGTTTTTTTATTGTTTTTATTTTTTTCTTTTGTCTATTTTGTTTGTTTATTGTTCTTTTTTTTTTCTTTTTCTTTTTCATTTATTTTATTAATATTTTTTGATTTGTTATTATTATTATTATTATTAGAAAAATAATAATAATAACTTTACTTTTATAATATTTACGTTTTAATAACAATAAACAATAGTTTTCTTTAAATTAATTACGATAAAACGAACAACGTTTATAATTTTATAAAGTTATGTCAGATTATATCAAAACGGTTACGTCAAATTCGAACGAATGTCAAATTAATGAATTTAGCTTTTGTAATTTTTATGTTTTATTAACAATAAACAATAGTTTTTAAAGTAATTACAACACAACAAATGACGTTTATAATTTTAAATTTTTTTGTCAAATCATATAAAACCGGTTATGTCAAATTCGAAGGAATGTCAAATTAATGAATTTAGCTTTTATAATTTTTACGTTTTAATAAGAATAAACAATTTTTTTAAGTAATTACGACACAACAAACAACGTTTATAATTTTTAAAATTTTGTCAAATTATATCAAAACGGTTATGTCAAATTCGAACGAATGTCAAATTAATGCTTTTATAATTTATACATTTTAGTAAGAATTATAATTTTTTAAAATTATGTCAAATTATATCAAAACGGTTAGGTGAAATTCAAACGAATGTATAAAAAATAACAATATAAATAATAATAACAATGCAAATTTTGGTTCAATATTACAATTACACGATGCATTATCTGGATAGCGAAGATAAACATTTAGTCGAACACTATACAATGTTTCCCATTCAGCAGAATATTCTTATCAGTACGCACGCACAAGCCTGGACAAACAAATTTATGGTGTACAACTGGGTCGACGGATCAAGAATGACAATTTTCGCCTAATAATAACGTGAATTCCGATTACCTACAAACGATATAAACCTGAAGGATTTTATAAAGAATAAATTATACATACAACAACTTGGTTTATAAACGACTGAATAAATTTGAACGACAAAAAATAAGGCATTAGATTATCAATAAACACAAATGGTTATAATTTTATAAAAACTATTAATAATAAATATAATTTAATAATAATAATAACAATAAACCTAATAATAATAATAATAATAATAATAATAATAATAATAATAATAAACAAAATAATAACAATAATAATAAAAGAAAAGACAACAAAAGACAAAAAAAAATAATAAAACAAATCAATTAGTCAAATCAATAAGGGTTTATAGATTAAAAAACTAATATAATTAAAACTCATTTTGATTTGATGGGTGTGTAGGGAGTACGGAATGTAATGGGGTTATTTATAGCACAACTCATACTAAATTTCTAATATAAATGTAGTTGATATATCTAGAGATTTGGATTGAGATATAAATGTACGTTGCATAAAGTGTTACAAATTCTGATGATAACCATGTTAGACAAACAAATCTTGCATATGTGTATGTGGTCAGTGTACCATGATGAACATATTGTGAATCCTTTTATAGATTGTATTATGATAATTATTGATTCTATACATATTCCTCCTAGTTTTGTTTGTACCCCTAATACAAGATTTTGTTTTTTTGTTATTATTATTATTTTTTGTCTTTTGTCTATTTTGTTTATTTGTTGTCTTTCTTCTTCTTTTTTTATTCTTTTATTAATATTATTTGATTTGTTTATTATTATTATTATTATTATTATTATTATTAAAACAATAATAATAAATTTAGCCTTTATAATTTTTACGTTTTAGTAGCAATAAATAATCTTTTTTGTAACAATTACGATACATCAAAAAAAGTTTATAATTAATTTTTACGTTTTAGTAGCAATAAACAAATGTTCTGATATGCAGCACACACACGCCTGGACAAAATAGAAGGCATTATATATGCTCCATGTAAATCAACGATCACATATAATGGTTACCGTAAACGTAGACAATAATGACATAATGCGGATTTTGGATGTCTTGCGAGCCATACCGAAGTGGGTACCACGTTGAAGAACAACCATTTCTTAGAATAATAATGATAACACGATATCTATTAGCAATGAAAATAGCAGTGTCAGACATTTGCAACCAAGCCTGGACAAACGGAGATGGTGTATGACTGGGTCGACGGATCAAGAATGGCGGTTTCCGGCTAAGAACGACGTGAATTTCGATTACCTACAAACGGATAAACCCAAAGGATTTTATAAAGAATAAATTCCACATACAACTACTTGGTTTATAAAAGGTTGTATAAATTTGAACCACAAAAAGGAGGCACTGGGTCATCAATAAACACGAACGGTTATAATTTTTTAAAAAACTAATAATAATAATAATAATAATAATAATAATAATAATAATATAATTTAATAATAATAATAACAATAATAATAATAATAATAAAGTTTAAGACAACAACGGAATAAAACAAATCAACTAGTCAAATCAGTAAGAGTTTTTTAATTAAAAAAATAATTTAGTTAAAACCTTTTTGATTTGATTTTTATTAGAGGAGTACAAAATAAAATAGGAAATACATATAGGGCTAATCATAATAATATGCTATCATAATGTACATACTTGTTTTTCTAAAAGATTGTTGTGTATCTATTTTTTTAATTCATAGTTTGCAACCTATACTTGTAGGGTAAGATTTCTATATTTTTTTTATTTTTAATTTTTCTACGATGGAAACAAATTCATTTTATTGTTTAATGACTAGTAGTTTTTGACAAACTCAAATTGCATTTAATGTTGGTGTGTTTAGACTATTTTTATATTGTCGTTGTTGGACATATATTTGTTAAATAATATGATCTACAGCCAAGCTGGTAATGATGTAGTGGGGTTATGTATATATGTTGGTGAAGGTCCTGGGTTCGATTCGTGATTAGAGCACATGTAGGAGATTTTGTTAAGGTTGGGTAAAACAGATAGAGGGGAAATGATCGTGCTTCTGTGTCGCCGGTTAAATGCTGACCTGGTTTACCAAAACGAGTACACTCATACTTATTTGTCGTTTCCAAATAATAATAATAATAATAATAATAATAATAAATATGATTTTTGCATTTCTTTATGTTTAAACTATTCGTAAGTTATTCTTTCATATTATAATTATGTTTTTTAATACAAGATATGTGTATAAGATATGTTGGACATGGAATAAAAATGGTAAAAAAAAAAAACTTAAATCCATTTCATTTTTTAACACAACCAAACAAGAGAAATAATTATCAACAATATTCTTTAGTGATTTCTCTGTTTTACCAAACAATGAAATCAATTCTCTTTCCTCATCTTAATTCTTTTTCTCCATTTCATTTCTATGTACCAAACACCATCCCAAGCTCCCCTCTCATCACAAACACCATTATCTAGCCAGAAAATTGTCATGCCAAGCTACACAGAATCTCAAAAAATCGCCGATTTACTCACACAACAAGAAATTCATCATCATCGCCTCTAAATAATTTTTGTTGTAGATGCTCTAACTTGTAGAATACGAAGAAACAACTGAAAGCTTTTGTGCAACCATGAACTAAATAACCTAAGTTCACATGCAACCTATAAGGATCTATGTTTTCTTCTAATTGAACATATAACAAGACTAAAGGCCATAAGAAAATTAACTAAAAGAATAAAATTAGAGATACCAACCTTTTAGAATTTTCTGGAAGCTGAGCAGCAAAAGTATCCTGCCTCAAATGAGATCACACCCAAGCCGAGAGGATTATGGATCGAAATTCCAGAGAGAAACAATAGAATGAGCAACTGATAATGAGGCCTAGGGCTCCCTATTTATAGGGAACCAAAGGGTAAAGCTAGAAACCCTAGCCGCAGCCCATTTTCCGGATTATGTGTACGCGCGCCGCGGCCTTTACATTGGCGCGCCGCGCGCCGCAATTCAAACTATTGAATTCGTACGGATATGTACGCGCGTCGCAGCCTTTACATTTGCGCGCCGCGCGCCGCAACTCAACTATTGAGTTTGTACGACTTTAATCCCTGACCTCCTGATTAATCCAATTAATGTCACAGAAATTAATCCAATTAATTTCTGATTAATTATTAATCAAACAATATTATTTCTAATTAATACATTATCTCCATAATATATTAACAAACAATATCTTGATTTATTAGTCATATAATAAATCAACCCTTTCTCTCTACTTAACTTTCCAACAAACCTCCAGCCATGAGGGCAACCCAAATGGACTGTGCTACTATTAATTAGGTAAATACTAATTATTAGTCATGGCTTAGACACCTAATCCAACAGTCTCCCACTTGGATAAGTCTATGACTATAATTACCAATTTAACCTCTAATTAACCAGCACTTTTAGCTTCCTAGAAACCGCTGCCAAACTCTGATCTAATCAGTTCTGTCCATAGATAAGTGATCAGATGATCCTCCGTCCAACAAGATATTTTCAGACTCAAGACATGGATTAAAGTCAATCCTGGTCTGATTCACTGTTCCTCGATATCCGATTTGCATATGACTCTTAGACTACCAATTTAGTCCCGGTTGGCCAACCATTTTAGTCAACTTCAAATTCATCGAGAGGCCTACAGATATCTGTTCCCCGTTAGGGTCAAGGGACGAATAAACTTCGACTCATATACTTATGTCTTTTACCAGACAAATCACTCACAACAATACGTTTTATAACACCGAGTTACCGATGCGTTTTCGTATTATCAATGAACAACTGTCTAATAAATCATAACTCATATGTCTTAGCTTAAAGATCAAAAGATATTATCGTCTCAACATTGCTCGTGATGAAATCCATGAAGCAATCCATTGAGCGCGGGTTTATCCAATACTCAAATCTCCATTTCCAAGTACTCACGAATGGTGCAGCAATCCAATTGCAATGTCTAACTCCTTAGACAATCTATTACCAATTCATGACAGTCTTACTTCACACTTATTCCCAAAAAG
Source organism: Cichorium intybus (assembly GCA_023525715.1). Taxonomy (NCBI): domain Eukaryota; kingdom Viridiplantae; phylum Streptophyta; class Magnoliopsida; order Asterales; family Asteraceae; genus Cichorium; species Cichorium intybus. The sequence goes on from CM042010.1 coordinate 114,555,448, forward strand.
TGTAATCGACTGTGGATATTTGAATAATCCAATTATTCAGGGAGTAAAACATGCAAAATGAAACACAATGATAAAGTATTGACAAAAGTAGTAAACCATTACTCATTAATAAATCTCTATTATTAAATCACAAGAGTCAAATACAATACATTGTTACAAGTTTCGAAACCTATCTAATTTACATAAACTTTATATCATCTCTTAATCCAATGCTCCTAGCATGCTGATTATGCTTAATCCTACTCAGAGCCTTTGTCAAGGGATCTGCAGGATTATCTTCCGATGATACCCTCTTTACCACGAGGTGACCTTCTTCTACCTTATGCCTTATGTAGTGGTACTTTCTGTCGATATGCCTAGACTTTCCATGGTCTCGCGGTTCCTTTGTCAAGGCGACCGCACCTTCGTTATCGCAGAACAGTTCCACGGGCTCCTGAATACTCGGGACTACTCCAAGGTCACCGATGAAGTTCTTCAGCCAAGCCGCTTCCTTAGACGCTTCACTTGCTGCTATATACTCTGATTCACAAGTAGAATCAGCCACCGTATCTTGCTTGGAACTTTTCCAAGTTACTGCTCCTCCGTTCAGAAGGAATACCCAGCCAGACTGAGACCGACCACTGTCTCTATCCGTCTGAAAACTGGCATCCGTATATCCTTCAACTCTCAATGTATCACTGCCTCCAAGGACTAACACCATGTCCTTTGTCCTTCGCAGATACTTGAGTATATTCTTTACAGCTATCCAATGCGCCGTTCCAGGGTTACCCTGGTACCGACTGACCATGCTCAAGGCAAAGGCCACGTCAGGGCGAGTACACGTCATAGCGTACATGATCGATCCTACAGCCGAAGCGTAAGGTACCCGACTCATTTCAGTTATTTCTTCGTCTGTACTCGGACTTTGAGTCTTACTCAATTTTGCATTACTTTGGATAGGTAGCTCTCCCTTCTTGGAATTTTCCATACTAAACCTTTTCAGTACCTTTTCCAAGTATGTACCCTGACTAAGTCCAATTAGTCTCTTCTTCCTATCTCTCAATATTCTTATCCCGAGAATATAGGCAGCCTCTCCTAGGTCCTTCATGGCGAAACATTTCCCAAGCCAAGCCTTGACACCTTGCAAGGTTGGAATATCGTTTCCCATGAGCAGTATGTCATCGACATACAGCACCAGAAAAGTGACTATACTCCCATTAGCCTTGACATATACGCAGGACTCATCCTCGCTCCTAGAGAAACCAAACTCTTTGACTTTCTCATGGAAACAAAGATTCCAGCTGCGAGAAGCTTGCTTCAATCCGTAGATTGATCTCTCAAGCTTACACACCTTATTAGGATACTTTGCATCGACAAAACCCTCTGGCTGATTCATGTAGACATCCTCAGTCAACTTTCCATTAAGGAAGGCGGTTTTGACGTCCATCTGCCAAATTTCATAGTCATGAAACGCAGCTATGGCCAGCATAATCCTAATAGACTTTATCTTGGCTACTGGTGAGAAGGTCTCGTCATAGTCAACCCCTGGGGTTTGAGTAAAGCCTTTCGCAACCAGTCTTGCCTTGAAAGTGTGCACCTTTCCGTCCATGTCGGTCTTCTTCTTGAAGATCCATTTGCACCCGACTGTCTTTCGACCCGGTACGTTGTCAACCAAGTTCCAAACTTGATTGTCATACATGGACTTGATCTCGCTATCCATGGCCTCTTTCCACTTGGCAGACTCAGGGCCCGCCACTGCTTCCTGGTAGTTAGCTGGTTCATCCAAATTTATCAGTGTCCTATCACTGACAAACGTGTCCCCATCCGAAGTTATATGGAACCCATAAAACTCGGGTGGCATGCTAACCCTACCGGAACGCCTAAGAGGTAAGGATACATCTGTCGGACCAACAGGAACTTCTTCCTCTTGTTGGTTGCTAGTTTCTCCTAAGGTTGTGTCATCTGATGACTCTTGTATTTCTTCCAGATCAATGGTACTCCCACTGTCCTCTTTGAATATGAGCTCTCTCTCTCGAAAGACCGCTCGTCTAGCTACAAAGACCACGTCCTCGCTCGGTCTGTAGAATAGATATCCAAATGACTGTTTGGGATAACCAAGGAAGAAACACCTTTCGCTTCTGTCTGCGAGTTTGTCTTGAGTCTCTCATCTAACGAAAGCCTCACAACCCCAGACCTTGATATGTGCTAACGAGGGAACTTTCCCCGTCCACATCTCATGAGGTGTTTTAGCAACCTTCTTAGTTGGGACAAGATTGAGGATGTGGGCGGCAGTCTCTAAGGCATACCCCCAGAAGTGAATGGGAAGTGAAGCTCGACTCATCATGGAACGAACCATGTCCAACAGGGTTCGGTTGCGCCTCTCTGCAACACCATTCAACTGTGGTGTCCTGGGAGGTGTCAACTGCGAAACTATTCCGCATTCCTTTAGATAGTCTAGGAACTCGATACTTAGATACTCTCCGCCTCTGTCGGACCTGAGCATCTTTATCTTCCTGCCCAATTGATTCTCTACTTCGTTCTTAAACTCTTTGAACTTTTCAAAGGTGTCTGACTTGTGCTTGATCAAGTAGATATAACCGTATCTACTAAAATCGTCGGTAAAGGTCACGTAGAACCGCGTGCCATCCTTTGTGGTTGATCTGAATGGACCACACACATCCGTGTGAATGATGTCCAGCAGACCCTCACCTCTTTCAAAAGATCCTTTGAAGGGTGATTTAGTCATCTTGCCCAACAGACAAGATTCGCATACATCATCCGACCTGAGGTCGAATGATTCCAACACTCCATCCTTTTAGAGTTGGGCGATGCGTTTCTTGCTGATGTGCCCGAGCCGACTTTGCCACAGACATGCCTTTTCTACACCACTAGTAGAATCAATATAATTTACACTATGTCCTAAATTGTCAACACATTCAACAGTTTCATACACACCATCACAAGGATAAGCAGTAAAAATCAAAATACCATTTTTGAAAACAGAAATCGAGCCAATTTTATTATCAAAAGAAAATTGAAATCCTTGTCTGAACAATGCGTGAAATGAAATAATGTTTCTTGCCATTTCTGGCGAATAGCAACAATTAAATAACTCTATACTAACATCACTACTAAGCACTAAACTGTAAACGCCGATCTTGGTAACAGGGGACGATCTCCTATTGCCCATGATCAAGTTCAGTCTACCGTGCTCCACCTCCCTGCTTTCCTTTAGGCCCTGCAGATCAGAACAAATGTGAAAACCACATCCTGTATCAAGGACCCAAGAATTAGAAGATGGTGAGTTTTTAGAGATAGTGTATATACCTGCTGTCGATGGCTTTACTTTCCCATCCTTGACATCCTGCAAGTATTTGGGGCAGCTTCTCTTCCAATGGCCCTTCTCTTTGCAGTAAAAACAGTTGGCTTCATCGGGGTTGGCCACACAAGGAATGTGGGAAGGCTTGGTTCTCGAGCCATTGCTGGATGACCCGACCTGAACCTTTTCCCTCCAACTTTGCTTAGGAGGGCCCTTCCTTTTCTTTCCTTTGCCACTTCCAATGGCTAGGACGGGCTGATTAACCGAGGGTACATTTTTACCCTTCATCCCGTCCTCAGCTACTCGAAGCATGCGATGCAACTCAGTCATATTAGCCTGATTGTTGTTCAAATGATAAGCCAGCCTGAACTGGTCATAAGAACTCGGTAACGAGTTAAGCACTATGTCAACGGCCAACTGTTCCGGTACAGGCATCGCAAGCTTTCTAAGCCGCTCCACGTAACCTTGCATTCTTTGCACATGAGTGCAGATGGACTCTCCATCTTTAGGTTTGCTGTTCGTGAAGTCCTTGACCACCTCGCACCTCTCGATGCGCTCTTGTTTGCGGAACTTTTCCGCAAGCTCCTTATGCATCTCAAAGGGCCAGTAGTCTTCGTATATTCTTTGCAATTCGGGGTTCATTGTGGCGATCATGATGCAGGCCACTTTGGTCGCATCATCAGAATGTTTTTGGTACAAGGAAATCTCCTCGGGAGTAGCAGTTTCAGGGTCAATATCGACAAGCTCGGTCTCGAGGACATACTCTTTGTTCTCGTACCTCAGAGCCATCTTGATATTTCTAATCCAGTCATTGTAATTTGTCCCGTTCAATTGAACCTTGGAACATAATGAGAGGATTGATGGAACACTGGAGTTTGAGTGGGGAGCGGATTGATCAGCAGAAGACATCTATAAAAGAAGGTAAGTTTAAATAGATACTTGTCGGTCCTTATAATAACCCAATATAAAAAATAAGGCTAGGATCCAACTATAACAATTTGCAACATAGAAGAGGGATGCCGTAATCTATAAGCAAATTTTATCAAGGTAGGCGAATGACGATTCAGCCAATTCCACCGCGGAAAAATAATCTTATTATGAATGGAATTCCTAGTTTCTTTTGAGATTTATTGAACTGTTCAATAGCATGTTTAATCTCGGATATGCCCCACCGTTTGTGACTGGGATGCCGAGGATCACAAACCGGGTGTGAATAACCATGCAAATTAGCTTGGTACTCTCGGAGTCCATTATCATCTCAAATTGATGTGCCGGTAAACCACACATGCTCCATCAACAATGATAACACCCGAGACACCCATTGCCACTCTTTATGAACCCCCATTGGTGTGCCGGTAAACCACACACGCTCCACCAACGTTTCATAAAGTGCAATGTGCAATTTCATGGGGTAGCATCAAATTCACATTTTTCCTAAAGTAACTAGATTGGGATTTTATAATTGGTTCTAGTACTTTGATCATTATACTTTTAATGATTAAGTGGTTCTGTCAAAACCGTTCGGCTAACGACCCTCCACTGATCAGGCGAGCGGTGTGTGAGAGTGTTCACCCATTAGACTACCATTTTATAGGCAGTCTCCTTATACCCACTTTATAGACCAGCTTCGTGAATGAGGCCTACTATTGATTTGACTAACCAAATTTATCTCATATATATATAATATTAACTTTTAACAACATATATAAGATGTACTTTAAAACCCTTTAAAATATTCAAGGTTTATCTTTTAATTTTACCAAATTTAACAATTAAATTTTAAATTAAATTTAAACCTTAAATTTCGATTTAATCAATTTTAATTACCAATTAATTAAATTAATTAAATCTAAATATTTTAAACATTTTAAAATATTTTTCTGGATTTATTCCATTAATTTCGCCAATTTAAAATTAATTAAATCCTTTTGAATTATCTTTTAATTAACAATTAATTAAATTAATTCAAATTAAGATAGGTTTATCCAAATTAATCAAATTAATTAAAACCTATCCTGAACCCCCTAAAAATCGAATTGAAATAATGGGGTTTAAGGTTATCCATTTAATTAACAAATAAAGTTACCAAAAATAGAAAACCTTCTAAAACCCTAATTGGAATTTTCGAAATAGGCAGGGGGGGATTAGGGTTTCCAAAACCCTAATCCTTGAAATCGATCCACAAGGGTATTAGGGTTTAGAAGCTTTAAACCCTAAAACAGTTATATCAATTCAACAAGAAAACAATACAGGCTCTGATACCACTGAAAGCTTTTGTGCAACCATGAACTAAATAACCTAAGTTCACATGCAACCTATAAGGATCTATGTTTTCTTTTAATTGAACATATAACAAGACTAAAGGCCATAAGAAAATTAACTAAAAGAATAAAATTAGAGAAACCAACCTTTTAGAATTTTCTGGAAGCTGAGCAGCAAAAGTATCCTGCCTCAAATGAGATCACACCCAAGCCGAGAGGATTATGGATCGAAATTCCAGAGAGAAACAATAGAATGAGCAACTGATAATGAGGCCTAGGGCTCCCTATTTATAGGGAACCAAAGGGTAAAGCTAGAAACCCTAGCCGCAGCCCATTTTCCGGATTATGTGTACGCGCGCCGCGGCCTTTACATTGGCGCGCCGCGCCCCGCAATTCAAACTATTGAATTCGTACGGATATGTACACGCGTCGCAGCCTTTACATTTGCGTGCCGCGCGCCGCAACTCAACTATTGAGTTTGTACGACTTTAATCCCTGACCTCCTGATTAATCCAATTAATGTCACAGAAATTAATCCAATTAATTTCTGATTAATTATTAATCAAACAATATTATTTCTAATTAATACATTATCTCCATAATATATTAACAAACAATATCTTGATTTATTAGTCATATAATAAATCAACCCTTTCTCTCTACTTAACTTTCCAACAAACCTCCAGCCATGAGGGCAACCCAAATGGACTGTGCTACTATTAATTAGGTAAATACTAATTATTAGTCATGGCTTAGACACCTAATCCAACAATAACGAGTGGGCAAACCCACACCTTAGTGTGTGTGTGTGTGTATGTGTGTGTGTGTGTTTCAAACTGTAGGGTCTGATTGGGCAAACCCTTACAATCAGCATTTCCCGTTTCTAGGTATTGTCTAGATTTAGGAATTGAGATGGAAAATAAAAGAAGAAAGGGCAAAGAGAAACTAAGAGGAGGTGTTTTATTGGTGATTGGCGAGTAGACATCGAGATGGGGGTGTACCATATGTTTGCCTGTCTCAAATTTGAAACTTTTGTAAAACCATAAAGAAGATAGAGAAATTGATGATGCTCGATTCCGAAAGTTGTTGCATCATTATAGCACCTAAGTTACTTGGATTTAAGTACTAATTGATTGACCAAGTTACATGGATTTAAGTGACAATGGATCGACAACAATCAGATTACCAGTACCATTCCTTTTGAAATTGGAAACTTTAAAAACCTCACTCATATCGAGCTCGTTATATATATATATATATATATATATATATATATATATATATATATATATATATATATATATATATATATATATATATATATATATATATATATATATATATATATATATATATATATATATATATATACATATATATATATATATATACACACACAAACACACACACACACATACATACATACATACATATATACATACATACATACATACATACGTACACACACACATACATACAGAAAGATAGAGTCGGTGTTGATGTTTTTGGGCAGCAGTTGTTGGAGGAGAGGTGGTGGAGGGTAGATTGATGGTGGGAGGAGAAGGTGAACAAGGATGGGATGAAGTTGTAGATTTACAGGTGGCGGTGGCCTATGGAAAATAAGGTGGAGGAGGTGGGTGGTTGAGAGCTGGCTACTGGCAACAGCCGGTGGATCCTGTATTCGAGGTCAGAGAGAGGAGAGATAAGGGGACGGTAGATGGAGGGGTGGGTGGGATTTGGGATAACATTTTTCTTTTTATTGTTATTATTTTTTGAATAAAAAAAGTATGAATATAGATAATAAAAAACAAAAAAATTAAATTGAAAGGATAATCTAGTCTTTTCAAATCTTCCGGGGAACAAAAACACGTGAAATCCCAATTTTGAACGTTTTATGCAACTTGGAAACTTTTTAGACCTTATCCATAATTTATTGACAAAACACATGGACAAATTTTGCAGTTTTGTCTAGTTAAAAGTATCATAAACTTATTAATTCTATTACGTTACCTTACAAAAAAACCGTTACCATAAATCATCGGACGATGTTATTTTAATATATATTTATATTATAATATTGTTTAAAATAATTGTATATTTTCACATCAATTAAGTATAACAACTTTTATTTAATAGTAAATGTCAATAACATAATTATTTTAAATAAGACATATTTGCCAAAATTGTAAAAACATGATTTTATCATATAAAATGCACAGACATCCGTCTAGATGGAGATATAAAACCCGGTTATCTGTAACTGTTAATCATAATTTGTGTGAGAATGTGACTACATGCTTACTACTTTTATCGATCTCAAGCAAGACCTAGCCTCAACTGTTCTAAAACATAAAGCCTCGTTAAAACCTTACTAGCATATTAGATTTAGCAATAGACCTTTACAGTATAGTCTCGATCGAATTATATCAAGACAATTTGAACACTATTCATGTGATAAAGATTAAGATGATATTGTGCATTACTGAAACATCTTTTCAATAGATGAAAATCCGTTAAGATAGGTTTTAGATGATTATCCTAACCTTTTGAAGTATTATCATATCATTGTTTAATCTATTGCATTAAATGCATTAGCACATGTTAATGTCAACATCAAAGGTTAGCACATGTTAATGTCCAAATCAATGTATAGAAATTACGATTAAGGACAATTTATTGGGGTCAAATAGAACTTTATTGAATTGGGCCATTGACTAGACTAAGGTCACCGAGCCAGCTAAGCTATGATTTGATCATTTGATGAACTTTTCCTTTTTCCACTTTGGGCCCTATCTTTATCCTTTTTCATAAAAATTGAAGAAGCCCTCTAACAATTTCTATAATTTGTAATGACAAATTTACCATTTTACTCGGCATATATTAATTCTACATTTAGATGGGTACATTTGTAATTTTCTACATTAGAATACTCGTTCTTGAATTGTTGCTAGGTTTCTTTTATCATCTTACTCGTATACATATTATTGAATTATTTGGTTCGATTGGCGGATATGAAACTTTATATAAGTACTCTTCTATCGTTTTCAATTATTAAATATATAATTTAAGACAATAGTGAGTGTCTAATCTATGATCGGTCTATTGTATGTTTACGAAAAATAAGCAATGAAATAAATATAATAAAGGGTAAACGATTTTTATAAAAAATATATCATTGTAATTGATAAATTAAAAATACTTACATAAAATACAACTCTTGAAAGGTTAACCTACAATTTGATTTATAAATTACATTGCAGACATTTGATCTAATTATTAATCATATATAATAGAAAGACTGGAATCGATACGTTTAAGATTATAAAATTTATAACTGTCAAGTATACATCCCATATGTTTAAGATTACAAAATTTATGGTTGGAATCCGTACATTTAAGATTACAAAATTTCGGAGCAGCAGCAAGGGCTGCTACCCTCCACTTTCTCACCGTCTCTCTCTCCTCATGCTCGCTGCTCTTCCCTCTCCTCTCTCTCGAATTCTAGTTCATGCACACACTCGATCGGAGTGTGTATCTCGTTTTCTCCGTTCTTGATCCCAATTTCTTCTCTTTTCCCCTTTTTCTCCTTCTGATATGCTTAAACGAGAATAAGAGACATCAAGCTAATTTTGACCAAGTCCAATTGTGGTAAATGACTAAATTGCCCCTGCTGTCAAAGGCCTAAGAAAATTTCAGCTCTCCCTTCTGATTTTTCTCAAACTTTACACTAACATAACTTCTACATATGATATCCAAATTATACAAACCTTATACCATTAGAAAGGTGAGAATGAGATTTACAACTTTTCCCCACTTAACTTAAGTCTGAATCTATACTGATTTCACGATACAGACCCTTAAACATGGGCACTTGGCCATTTTTGTCATGTTTTGGCCATCATTAAACCATCATAACATCTTCGTTATAACTCCAAATGACATGAATCTTTTTTTTTTCCATATTCTTATTGCATCAAATATTACAAAAGTCTCATTGATAACTTTTCCCAATTCCTTTTAGATTTTTAAATATTAATTTTTGAAGATTGTCAAATATTTTTCTTCACTTTTGTCTCCAAATTTCTAATTTCGCCCTTATGCTTTGAAAGCTATTTTTTAAATAAAGTAACGTTTCATTATGACTTAATAAAAGGTCTTACCACATAAGTTTCCATATTTTCCATTCTTTGACCGTTTTGCCCTTAGTTAGAACACTTAGTTGTTTAAGCATCAAACTTCTTATATTATACAAAAATCTTGTTTGTCACATCTTGACCCTCTATGGCCCTCATATTTATACATGTTTGAGGTGGTGTATCCACTATCCAATCAGTACATGACACCTAGACCTGTAGAAAGCACAGCATATATGCTCAGACTAATGTATGCAGTACGCCAAGAGGAATATAGCCTAAGGTGCATGGTTACAAAAATTACGGATGTGGTAAGTACATGACTATGGTAAGAATCTTCTACAAGACGTCTGGAAATTAGACTTCGGGACGTCCTAACTTCAATAATCTGCACTGCAACCAACTTCGACACAACATTATTTTCCCAACAACATGGATTTTCTTTCATCTAGAACATGTAACTATTCTTTGTCATGATTTGAATCCATTTGGAGTAAATATAAGCATAAAATAGGTTAAAGTTTGAGAGTATAGTGATAAATTTTTTTGAAAAAATAATATGTTAGTAATGGTATTTATACATATAGTTCTTTGAAAAACAAATAAACTAGTTGTTGGGCAATAATGGTCATAATGAGGGGGGGAAAAGAAGGATGGATATTGCGCCTGTTTCGATTTTAATTGGGTTTTGGCAGTACCAACCAGGGGGTGTATCGATACTAATCCTTCCGATCATGCCCTGATGATGTTCCTGAACCCACTTGCATCACCGTGATGGCGACGACATTTTAGGACTCCAATGAAGATCCTTATTTTAGTAACAAAGAAGCAAACAAGTGGCAACTCTTATCTAATTGTATTTCATTCATGGTTTAGTCTTCATGGTGACTCTTTTGAAAAATTGTCAGCTCCTCTCGTCATATGTCTTCTTGATCCTCTCGTTGTTTTCCTTCGATCATACCCCTTGCTATGTAGGCATTATTTTCCCTTTATAGATATCTTATTCTCTCATGCTAATTTTTTGTTTACCATCATCGATTATCATGATTATTCCCACATTACCCTTTAAATTAACACATTGAAATACTAAAAGTAGAAATCATCGTAACTGATAATGTGTTTTTGTGTTGTATTATTTACGTGTTATTTGGTGTATTTTACTTGAATTATTGTTATAACTCGATTGAATACATTCACTTTTCTTGGAGGTTGTCTTTGGTAGGAAATGTGCTAAAAATGTAGGAATTGGAGAAAAAATGGGACAAGGATAGGCTGGAAATAAGAATATAAGAATTGAGTCGTTAGCTGAGCTAAGGTTGAGAGTTCGCAACGCCAATAAAGAGATAATCCGTAACTCAAATCAATGAGATATCGGGAAAATAGTTGGTTGACGGCGCTAAGTAAGGCTGTTGGCGGCACGAAGTGTCCGATTCTACAACTATAATTAGAGGCTTTCAGTCGACATTTTATAACATCCATCGAGTATTATCTAGATCTCAAAGCTTGTATTCGTTCTTCTTTGGTTTCTTTTCAATAGTTTCGGATTAGATGATCATTGTTTTGGCTTTTTATCCGGTTTTATACTTTCAATATCAACTCGGTGTTGTAGTATTCCCAATCTAGGAATTTCTCTAATTACTTGACGTTGAGTTTTAGATCTTAGTAGAGTTGTTTGACTCTTATAGTTCTTTGGTAGTAGTTTGGTTAGTGATAGTTAGTTTGGAATGATTTGATACGATTTTTCGTTTTTATTAAAGGAAATGTTTTTGGTTTCAAGTAGTCCTTGATCTGTAGTTGCTTGAGCACCAGATCTAAAGTTTTACTTTATTTACAATTGATGCTAGTTTGGTTTTTAGTTTGTTCTACGTATTTGCGATTCTTTCACTATAGAATGACACTACAGTTGGGTGGTTTTATAGATACAGAGTATCAACCACGGACTCCTTGGTTCGACATGTACTTACCCTAGCTATTGGAGTAGTTGTAACACTCGGAATCAAGTTTTCATTCCTTATCAACCTGTAATAACATGTTGATGGGTTTAAAGGAATTTTAGATGATTCATGGGTGTTTCTGATGAAAAAGGACCAAAAATGTTAAAATAATGAATGAACCAAATCTTGGGATTTGAGATGTTAAGGTGTGATGTTGGTGTTTAAATCTTTATTTTATGACTTAATATGAAGTTTAGATGGTAAGTTTGAAATTATGGGTCAAATGGTTGAAAGATAGAGGTGATATCGACATATGGGCGCTATTTTTGAAAGATAGAAGTGCTATTGAGATAGAGGCGCTATTTAGATACAGGCGTTATCTTTGAAAAATAGAGGCGCTATCTCTGGAAGATAGAGGCACTATCTTCGACTGGCAGACTTTCTTTAAATTCCTTTGACTTGTCATTTGTGGCTTATTCCCTCATTCCATAAGGTACGAAGAACATAAGGATTCCAAGAAATTTTTGGTATTCCAATCACCAAATTGAAGGTGGAATCAAAGTGGTTTTACACACAAACCAAGGATTGAGGTTAGTGCATTCCTATATATGCATTTGCTAAGTTGAATTAACTAAATTGGTTGATTTTGATTGTTATGGAAACTATGGAATTAGAAGTTATACGTGTGTTAATGAATATAGTGTCGTGTGTATTAATTCCCCGGTATTTAGGTGTTAAAAACGGAGTTTTACGTGAAAAACAGACGGAGGAACTGGGCTGCTCATAGTTAGCGATGCTAACTATGAACAGTTAGCGACGCTAATGATGAATGTTCATAGATAGCGACGTTATCTATGAACTTAGCAACGCTATGTATGAAGGTTCTTGTTTAGCGACGCTATCTCTTAGATAGCGGTGCTAACTGTCCTGAAATGGCAAAACTCATTTGATCAAGTATGTTTATTTGGTGATTAAACTATAGTTGGTGACAACAAGAACATGCATACAATTGGGATTCGAGGGGAATCATTCTACACGACGATTGAGGTGAGTAACTTTACTCAGCTTGGACTGGAGTTTGTATTGTTGTTATGATATTGGTGCTTATACATGTATCGTAATGATATTTGGTTAAATGCCTAATGTACAGTCGTGCGGTTGATACTAAAAGGTGTATAACTAAGAGTAGTTAACTCTAGTTATTAGCGATATAGCTTTAGCTGACTATATTATATTTGGTGTGTTTCCATATGGTGTTTTATTAGTTGCATGAAGAATTCATTGCAACTAACGGTGAAACCAGAAATTTGTGACAGCTTGGTGTAGTTTTAAGATTGGTGATAGGTCTATGGGTTGGTGAAAACCCAAGACCATTTGGTGAATATTTATATATTGGTGTTAATTTTATCTTGACCGTGAATACACTAATGATGACATGGGTGTTATAAAATGTTTTTAATGGCGTTCCTGTTCAGGTAGCAAAAGTACGGTGATATCCCAAACGGTGGTTTGGCTTTACAAGTTTTACCGTAGATTTACCTTTAGTTGCAGTAGATATTCACTAAGTGTTTACACTTACGTTGTTTTTTTTTGTTATGGTGTGTTGCAGGAATTGGGTGTAGTAACGCCCGACAGGATTGTGGAACGATCTTGAAGATATCCACTTGTCGCTTCCCAGACATCGAGTATTGTATTTGCAAACCCGAATTTGTACAGTTTTATTAAAATGTTGTAAATACTGGATGTTGGATTTTGGGGCGTTACAGTAGTGATGTTTTTTTTATTATTTTTGACCGCATCAACGACTGTGAACATCAAAGTTTGGTTTCTTTGTCGGGGAGTTGTATGCTTGAGCTATTGTGTTTGGTTCTCTTTCAATTTTTGTTTATTTTAAGTTTATGTACATGCACATTCTCAAATGGAAGACCACATGTTCACGAATCAAAACATGTGATGGGAGTACGGAAGCTCGGTCTATGACCAATACGAAGAGAATTCATACAATGAGTCATTCAATAGTAATGGGTGGTGGACCAAGGGTTCGACTCAATACGAGCATCATGAAGAGGCGTATCTTCCAGAAGACCAAGAACCGAGGATCATTCAATCAGCATGAAGTTAGATCTAGTGTTGGACATGTGGAGTTACATCCTCAACAAGGAGGAAAGCAAATCCAACTAAATTTTGGCGATTAAAGGTCATTTGGAACAAATAGCAGAGCAGTTGAATCAACAACAATCAAGCAACCATTCAAACACTGTGCCAACAGATGAGGTAAGTGTTCCTTGTGTGGATAATACTGTGTATAAACCTACACTACCTGAAACTGATGTTGTGGTGGAGGATGATGCATCATTGGATACTCAAGAGACCGATGAAACAGTAAAAAATAAAGAAGTTGTGATGGAGGTTGAAAAATCAAATGAAATTTACATGTGTCAATTACAGTTGAGGACAGATTAATAGAAGACAATACCATTCCCTACCTAACAATTTCTGAAAAAGTTGAAAAACAAGCTCCGGTGGTGAGCAATTTTAAACCATCACAACACACCACCGACTATCCATGTGTAATACCAATCTATACCACGGATAGTGACCAAAAAGCTGCCGCATGTGACCCAAGATTGGGACCCACTAACAATCCCCCAATAAATGGTAAATTGAATCATCAATACCATTGATGAAGAGTATACCACAAATATGCTCTGTGAATCTACCACCAATTTTGGAGAAAATTTCTTTATACTGTAGGTTAAGAACATGGGATAGAGGCAGGCTTCATCGTGCAAGGTAACAAGTGTAGGATATGTCGGATACCATGCTTGTTTAGGAGTCAGGGAGAAAAGTGATTCATGATATCAGGGCTCTGCTAAAGAAACGTACCCAAGGAAGAAACAATGGTGAAGAAATGCATGCCCTTTGATCCAGGAAAAATAGAAGACTATTGGTTTATGGGTGAAGGGATGATGACTGGGTTCGAGGAAGCCAGAGAATATATGACCCGTCGTAGTCATCACTTCAAGAGGGTAAGGTCCAGCTACAAGACCTGAAGAAATAAGCGCTTCCGGGAGGCAACCCAATGTTTTTGGGACAATTTATTTTTCATGCATTTGATTGAGACTTTTATTATTATTTTTGAACCATTACTGCTTATTATTCATTGTTAAGTACGATATGGTACATCCCAAGTGTGGGGTAGTGCAAGAGGTCACCGAAGGAAAATGTGTTGAAAAGCTAAACAAAGAAGATAGCGCCGCTAAGGGATACACATATCGATGCTACCTTAAGTCTTAGCCCGACAGGAAGCTGCCAGCAGACCAGTTAGCATTGTTAGCATCTTTGACTAGCATCGCTAACTTCGGGTAAGACCAATATGTTTTAACCCAGCTGATTTTCCCTTTTTAGCCAGCGGGTTGGTTCCACCACGTCCCTTTCCGAGTACTGGCTTGGATCGTTCCGGTCCCTCACACATATACGCAGATAACGAGCGGTGATATTTTATACTTTTTATTTCTTTTTTTTATTTTTATCTTTTTATCTAATTTAACTTTTATTTTGTATCTTTAACTTTAATGCTAGGTATGAGTTTATATTATCACCTATGAACATAGCGAGAATACTGATGATGTTGATCATGTCTTGTAACATGTAGTGAAGGACCGCCATATCGTGAGAGACTAGTATCAAGATAAGTGTGGGGTCGTTATACCTCTACACTCGGTTTTATTCCCGAAACATCTATTGGTACGTCTTTTCACTGGAATCGACCACTGGACGGCTTTTGTCACAAATACAAGTACAATGATCAACCCTGCAACTTAAACAAATCTACACTTTTCACTGGAATCGACCACTGGACGGCTTTTGTCACAAATACAAGTACAATGATCAACCCTGCAACTTAAACAAATCTACACCTCAAAGAATTTCATTGTTATATTCCGGGGGAGTTGACTCTTTTTCTCCATTTGTTTTATATTTTATACAATGAGGACATTGTATGATTTAAGTGTGGCGATGGTCGAAAAGTATCAGTATTATTAGCCGAAAACTTCAAATTTTCAAAATTTTAACATTTTTCACAAAAAAAATTGAGACAAAGTGGTAGTAGTTTTGCATTACCGAAGAAATGAACCTTTTGGAAATTTTAGCAAATGGTATTTTTCAAATGATACATTTTTAGTTGTTAATAATGCTACACTTTAGTTGAATAGGTTGAATTAAAGTTCAAAATTACAAATATACAAGTTATGTTGTTAAAATTAAAAGTTTGAATTAAAAATACCATAATATTGGGAGTCAGGAAGGAAAAGTTCAATCAGTGGTCTATGGTGTTCGAGCCACTAGACTCGAAAAGGGTGGCCCTAAGGCACTAATGCAAGATTTACTTAAGATCATCTGGTCTGGGATAATGTTGTTGAAAGTTCGTTACACGGGTACCATAGAAAGCCATGAAACTTCCTTAACGACCTATAAAATTTGAATGAGTATGCTCTATATAATCTTGAGTAAAAAATTTGTAATCAAGAGAGTTACATAGAAAGTCGTAAATTTCAAAGGTACAAAAGGTCAAAAAGGTAACATTAGTACAACATAGAGTAACTTATACACAAAGTTTTGATATAAACAAATTTTGAAAGTGTATGTATAGGGGTAATTCTAGAAAATGACAATAAAGCTTGAAAATAGGAATTTTCAAATTTACATTTTTAAGGAATGCAAAGTAGGATAGTTTTCTCAAGATATTATTTAGAAATGTTATTTAAAAGTCCAAGTGGGAGTGTTTGATAAAATGTTTTTGTGTTTCATTATTTACACGTTATGTGGTGTGATTTAGTTGAATTATTGTTATAACTCGATTGAATACATTCACTTTTCTTGAAAGTTGTCTTTGGTAGGAAATATGCTAAAATGCAGGAATTAGAGCAAAAATGGAACAAGGATAGGCTGGAAATAAGAAGATAAGAATCGAGCAGTTAGCGGCGCTAAGGTTGAGAGTTCGCGACGCCAATAAAGAGATAATTCATAACTCAAATCAATGAGATATCAGGAAAATAGTTGGTTGACGATGCTAAGTAAGGTTGTAGGTGGCACGAAGTCTCTAATTCTACAATATAAATAGAGTCTTTCAGTCGACATTCTACAACATTCATCGAGTGTTATCTATATCTCAAAGCTTATTTTCGTTCTTCGTTGGTTTGTTTTCAATAGTTCCGGTTAGATGATCATTGTTTTGACTTTTTAGCCAGTTTTATAGTTTCAATATCAACTCGGTGTTGCAGTATTCCGAATCTAGGAATTTCTCTGATTACTTGACGTTGAGTTTTAGATCTCAGGAGAATCATTTGACTCTTGTAGTTCTTTGGTAGTAGTTTGGTTAGTGATAGTTAGTTTGGAACGATTTGTTATAATTTTTGGTTTATATTAAAGGAAGTGTTTTTGGTTTCAAGTTGTCCTTGGTATGTAGTTTCTTGAGGACCAGATCTAAAGGTTTACTTTATTTACAACCGATGCTAATTTGGTTTTTGGCTTGTTCCACGTATTTGCGATTCTCTGACTATATAGTGACACTAAAGTAGGATAGTTTTATAGACACAAAGTATAAACTATGGACTCATTGGTTTGACCCTTACTTATCCTTGCTATTAGAGTAGTGGGGTTTTTTTAATTATTTTTGAACGCATCAACGACTGCATACAGTAGTAACCTTCGAAGATTTCATTGTAAGAACTGCAACAAAAGAATCCCACACTCCCTTTATTGTTTTCATTCTCACCATTTCATTTTCTACCCAAACCCAAACCCTTTCAACTTTTGGCAGTCTGAGTATTAGTAAAGATCTAACATTTTTCATCACAATTTGAATATATGGACTAAGAGAGAGTGAAGAAATAATATAGGGAAAGTGAGAGGTGAGGACTTGTGTCAACATATCTGGAACAACGATTAGAAGCAATTATGTAATCAGACATTTGTTCTACTTAGAAAGTATATAAACTAGAGCAAATAAAACAATAAAAGAACGTAAACAATATCAATTACTCGTTCTTCAACGATCATATATGTAGGTTTAATTTTTTTATAGAGGTTTGGGTGACGATAAAGGGTTTTTGTGTTTAGTAGGGTTTAGTCTACAATAAGTGTATTCGATGAAGGTTTTTCAATAGGGAAGACAGTGGGAGACGTGAAGTTTAAGGGGGAAGGATGGGGTTTCGGGGTACGTTAGCCTTATTGTTTGACAATAATAAACCATACAAATAGGTGTAGAATTATATAAATGAACTTATATAACGGTAAAAAATAATTATTTTATATCATATACAAACCATTATTCTAATAAATAATATTTTAAGCCTCATCGTTGTTTTTATTAACTAAATTTATTCAAATATATTCGATTTCACTCCTCTTATTATATTCAACCCTTAAATATTTTATTATTTCTATGTTAAACTTTTTCATTTATCTCTAATATTTTATGTAAAATTTGTAGAAGTCATATGACATTTTTATTTTATTAAGTATATATATATATATATATATAAATATATATATATATATATATATATATATATATATATATATATATATATATATATATATATATATATATTTTTTTTTTTTTTTTTTGAAAAGCAACAATAATTTTTTTAGAACACGGCTGCACCAGCAAGGCACTAGGCAG